>CM031620.1:63015438-63022938 GCA_018398815.1 Conus ventricosus | reverse complement strand
AATTCTAACGTCCTATTTACTGTTTGGTTACGGTAGTGATCCATGTGTGAACATGACAATTCTAACGTCCTATTTACTGTTTGGTTACGGTAGTGATCCATGTGTCAACATGACAATTCTAACGTCCTATTTACTGTGAGGATACAACAGTGGTTAATGTGTGAACATGACAATTCTAACGTCCTATTTACTGTTTGGTTACGGTAGTGATCCATGTGTGAACATGACAATTCTAACGTCCTATTTACTGTTTAGCTACCGTGATGGCCTACGGCTTTCCACCGTCCATGTTTGGTTTTTGGATTATGACCGTTGGGATCGTGAGAACAGTCCCTCTGACCGTCTGCACCTAACACGTTCCCACAGCGTCTGAAAAGATGACTAAAACAGGTGGAGACTCCGGGCAGTGTGTAGACGAATGAGGACAGCTGGAAGCACGAGGCTGCTGGAGATGTCGGTGTTGACTACAGCGCGGCCGGCACGGGCAGCACGGCCGCCTTATCCGAGACATCAGGACAGCCTTGAAATCTGGCTGTTCTCTACAGGCAGGGAGCAGACGTTTGTTCCTCCTGCTAGCTGTTCAGTTGCTGTGATGGTCGACTGGTGTTAACTCATGGATGGGAAGATTTTCTTCTTCTTTTTTTCTCTCCTTCTTTTCTGCTCTGTTCTTTTCCTTTCTTTTCTTTTTCTTTCTTTCTTTCTTTCTTTCTTTCTTTCTTTCGTTTCTTTCTTTCTTTCTTTTCTTTTCGTTTTCTTTTCCCTCGCGTTTTATTCACAACTTAGAATTTGGGCACGGTTTTTGGGGGACGTAGTGAATGTCTTGAGGGGAAACAAGACAGACAGAAAGAAGTGTTAACACTCCGGAGTTTGGGCGCGTTTTCGAGTCGCTGGGGGAAAGTTTTGAGGGAAGGCGGGAAGGAAAATGCCCGTGGTTCTTGTACTTTGTTCCAGCAAACCTAGGTGTGTTGGACTAATTAATGTGTCCGTGGGTCGCTCTGCCAACCCGGAAGCGCATTGTTCTCCGCTGACGGCTTTTTGTTTTTGTTGGTCAAGGCTGAGAGCGAGCGAGCGAGCGAGAGAGAGAGAGAGAGAGAGAGAAGAGAGAGAGAGAGAGAGAGAGAGAGAGAGAGAGAGAGGATGGTTATACAGCAAAACAAAAACAAGATTCTCAGTGTCTGAAATAAGGTATTGGGGTTGTGGTAGAATTTAGAGATAATAGAAATGTTGAATTCGTTTTGATCATTTTCTTCTGTATGAACTGGGGTGCTGATCGTTACCCTTTTCAGCGCGCGTTACTGTTCAGGATTTTTGGGACACGCGCGTTTTTATTTCTGTTTTTGTTTGTTTGTATGTGTGTGTGGTCCCCCCCCCCTCTCTCTCTCTCTTCCTTCCTGAGGAAATAAATGGTACCTGGAAAAGTCTCACGTTTTTATCAGCAGAAGCATATCCTCCCCCCCCCCCCCCCCCTCCATCCTTCCTCCCTTACCGCTCCGCAGTTCCCGAGAGGTCTTGGGCGGGAATGTTAGAGACGGTCGTGTTTTCTTGAGCTCGGGAGAGTTTTGACAAGACAAGACGGCCGGTACTTAGCAAGGCGGGTATTTGGTCTTGGGGCCACAACAAACCTTTTCTTAGGAGAGTGCCCAGATAGCAAGGCTATCTCGCCAGACGTTCGGAAAGTCATCGTTCAAGGTTGGAGCGGTTGCGGGGGGGTGGGGTTGGGGTTGGGAGGGGGGGGGGGGAGATGGGAGGAATGAGGAATGGACGGGCCCCATGAGATGTGTGGGCAAACAGGGATCGCCAGGAGCGGGAGAAAAGTGCTCTACCGCCGACCGCCGAGTCCTGAGGAGTTGGTTACATTCCAGTGGAATCACGTCCACAACGACTCGAAGGTGCGTGATATGGCGGTGGGGGTGGGGGTGGGGGAGGGGGGGGGGGGGACCTTCCGTCGAGAGTTAGGGCAAGAGACCTGTCTTAAGCGGCTGACAAACGAGCCTCCCCGCCCGTACGGTTGAGACGAAACGTTTGAACCTGTGCGGTCAGACCAGTCAGTGTCGAACGGACCGAGTGCTTAACGAAGCGTTTGAACCTGTGCGGTCCGACCTATATGCGAGTTTTAAACCCTTCGAGTTTGATCCCACATGCCGCTTCAAAGGACTGTACAATTGAATACGAAGCTTTTTCTCGAATATTTAGATTCTTTTAATTTTTTGAGTTCACATTCCAAAGCACATCATGGTCTTGGTATGATTCAATCAAATGTTTGGTCTCCGAATCGGACAGTCTGATCGCCTTGCTGGACGACGCCATTTTTCCTTTGTCATGGGTGTTCGCTCAATGCTGAGCGTTGATTGGTTGGAGGATACTAGCTGTCCGTTTCGAATAGATCACGGTGTATCTCGAACGGTCGGGTCGAACTGGATGCCGAAGTCCGTTTGAGACGTACGTTTACTATGACAGATGCTCCGTTTGGGATCGGGTTAGACCGGTACGTCCGAAGCGTACGGGCGGGGAGGCTCGTGTGTCAGCCGCTTTAGAAAGGGCCAGGCGATCGAAATCATTGGAAAAGTCGTGGAATTAATGAAAACAATTTCAGGAAGTGAAAAAAAAAAACACGGAAAAGTCGTTGAATCCAAAACAATGCTTGGATATATAAGCACAACTTAGGCGCGTGCGTGTCAGTGGTCGAAAATGGGGTAAACACTTGGCTCGTTGCAGGCGTCATTGACATGGTCATCTTGATTATACGACTCCATTTTGTGTGTAGGGACAGTGAGGAATTTCGTCCGTGGAATCTTTTTCCCAAAATGGCACGGGGAAAGTCATGGAAAAGTCTTGGGATTTTGATTCAACCAGTATGGACCCAGTACATACATAAATGAACAGCAGAACGAAAACACGTTCGCCAGCGAAAATATCATCGTTTATGTTTGGGGGATTCACACTCGCAATGCTCGAACTTGGTGCTTAACCACCTAGCCACCCCGACACTCGAGGAGAGAGACTTTGTGCAGGGTAGTGTCTTAAAGTAGCTGAGGCCCCGGCCGTAGACGTTAAGGCTGGGGAAAACCCACGCAGTTCGGGTGGACCGTATCTCGCTGTTTACCTCACAGACCCACCTAATTTTTGCTTCGCGTGTCCATGTCGGCTTAGCTCGGAAAATTAATTTCACGCTCTCGTAGAAACAGGCGGTCACAAGGCTCCGAACACGTTCTGTCTGGGTTTTGTTTGTGTGTGTAGTCTTGTCCTCTTTGGGCGAAGTTCATAGTCGCCGTCGAGGGTAAGGGTTTGAAAGGCAGCGAGGTTTTACTGGGGTCTTGCGATAAGGGAGCTAACTGGGAGTGGGGGAATGAAGACGTGAAGCGCTGTGTCGGAAGTCGGGAGTTCTAGGGATTCTTGCTGTGGTAAAAAGGACAAAGCTGAAAAGCCAACAGCAACGGGAAAAAAGAACCATCCAGATCGAAATAATACTGTGCATTGGGATAGGCTGCAGCACAAGGCGGAAAGGCGGCTTTAATGGAAAAGGCACACGCCTAGGATTAGGAAGCCAGAGAAGTCCGGATACGCAGTTCCGTGAGTTGCCAATTCGCACCGGGCGGCTCTCTCTCTCTCACTCTCTCTCTCTCTCCCTCTCTCTCTGTCTCTCTCCTCTCTCTCTCTCTCTCTCTCTCTCTCTCTCTCTCTCTCTCTCTCTCTCTCTCATCTGTATCTCTCTGTCTCAGTCCGTCTGTCCGTCCCTCCCCTCCCCTCTACCTCCCCCCCCCATCTTTCTCTGTCCCTCCCCACTAAACGTGAAGTGGTGGTGAGTGCTTGTCTTACCGATAAACCGAGGTCCGGTGTTGCAGAATGCAGTCTGCGCACGTATAAGAATCCACAGCGACAAGGGAGCTGTCCCTGGCAAAAAAATTCTGCAGACAAACCCACTTTGGAAGGTGTAGACAAAAAAAAAAAAACAACGTACGCAGGAACAGAAAATGGTGTCGCTGAGGCGACGCACTTCCTCGGATCGTGGAGAGCAACCCTAACAGACGATGTTGGGAAGTCTGCATGGGAGGTAATCTGTGTTAGAGCTTGTGCACTGCGGGAGTGATCCTGCGGTTTTCATGGGACAGATGCCGCTGGTTGGCACACCAAAGGCAATTTTGACATGTCAGTCAGCTGAACAGTTCAGTCACAGAGAAAATGCCCAAGCACGGGTGTGGGACACCCCAGTCACAGAGAAAATACCCAAGCAGGGGTGTGGGACACCCCAGTCACAGAGAAAATGCCCAAGCACGGGTGTGGGACACCCCAGTCACAGAGAAAATGCCCAAGCACGGGTGTGGGACACCCCAGTCACAGAGAAAATGCCCAAGCAGGGGTGTGGGACACCCCAGTCACAGAGAAAATGCCCAAGCACGGGTGTGGGACACCCCAGTCACAGAGAAAATGCCCAAGCACGGGTGTGGGACACCCCAGTCACAGAGAAAAGGCCCAAGCAGGGGTGTGGGACACCCCAGTCACAGAGAAAATGCCCAAGCAGGGGTGTGGGACACCCCAGTCACAGAGAAAATGCCCAAGCAGGGGTGTGAGACACCCCAATCAGAGAGAAAATGCCCAAGCAGGGGTGTGGGACACCCCAGTCAGAGAGAAAATGCCCAAGCAGGGGTGTGGGACACCCCAATCACAGAGAAAATGCCCAAGCAGGGGTGTGGGACACCCCAATCAGAGAGAAAATGCCCAAGCAGGGGTGTGGGACACCCCAATCACAGAGAAAATGCCCAAGCAGGGGTGTGGGACACCCCAATCACAGAGAAAATGCCCAAGCAGGGGTGTGGGACACCCCAATCACAGAGAAAATGCCCAAGCAGGGGTGTGGGACCCCCAATCAGAGAGAAAATGCCTAAGCAGGGGTGTGGGACACCCCAATCAGAGAGAAAATGCCCAAGCAGGGGTGTGGGACACCCCAATCAGAGAGAAAATGCCCAAGCAGGGGTGTGGGACACCCCAATCACAGAGAAAATGCCCAAGCAGGGGTGTGGGACACCCCAATCAGAGAGAAAATGCCCAAGCAGGGGTGTCGGACACCCCAGTCACAGAGAAAATGCCCAAGCAGGGGTGTGGGACACCCCAATCAGAGAGAAAATGCCCAAGCAGGGGTGTGGGACACCCCAATCAGAGAGAAAATGCCCAAGCAGGGTGTGGGACACCCCAATCAGAGAGAAAATGCCCAAGCAGGGGTGTGGACACCCCAATCACAGAGAAAATGCCCAAGCAGGGGTGTGAAACGGTGTTCCTGGGCCTCCAGTAATGCAGTCGCTCAGTATCCCCCCGATTGTTATTATGGCGCGCGCTTCAAATGAAATGTTTAACTCTGTAAAGTTATTTGTTCGACCCATAAGGTGAGAAAAAGTAACGCTGTATGCAGTAGAAAGACCGGGGTTGTCTTCCCCTGATTTTTGTTTTCGGAACTGGTCTGTTTCACAAAGGGAAATCTGTGATGATGAAGTTTTTACCATGTTATGCAGTACAACGTAAAACAGAAGTATGTTTATTAAGCCCTACGGAAATGGAACCAACGTCTAGTTAAGTTTTTTTTTTCTTGAACACACACACACACACACACACACACACACACACACTCTCTCTCTCTCTCTCTCTCTCTCTCTCTCTCTCTCTCTCACACACACACACACACACACACACACACACACACACACACACACACACACACACACACACACACACACACACGCACACGATTGCTATCTGCTCAGGTACCACAGTACTTTGTGTGCGTCTTTGTCCAATTTGTTTCTTTCTACAGGGCGTGGATTGTTCCACAAGATTCAATTATTCAGTTTTCCAAAAGGATTGCTCTTTGTTGTCATGGTGTCCGCTTTCAAGAGACATCTCTCTCTCTCTCTCTCTCTCCTCTCTCTCTCTCTCTCTCTCTCTCTCTCTCTCTCTCTCTCTCTCTCTCTCTCTCTCTCTCTCTCTCTCTCTCTCGCCGGTTTCTTCTGCGACCACAAAGAAAGTATGGTTGAAAGGAAAGACAATGGAGAGAGAGAGAGAGAGAGAGAGAGAGAGAGAGAGAGAGAGAGAGAGAGAGAGAGAAGGGGAGAGTTGGGTGGGGTAGGCAGGAAGAAGGGGAAGGGGTGAGTGATCTGCTTTTTACGAGACGTAGCGCACACGTTGTTTTCTCCTTCAGTTTTTGAACCATTCTGATTTGCATATGCGGTACTGTGACTACTTCTTTCCCCAGTGGTGCAACAGTTTTCGCTGTGAATGGTTATCTTTGTAGTCACAGATTATTCGACATCACAATTCAATTAAAAACAACAACAAAAAACCCGTGTCTGCAACAGCTCCTCTGATGCGTTTTCTGCTAATATTACTGCTGTTACTGTTGCGTCTGAATCTGTAACTAACATGTTACTGTTATTGGGTCTTTGCTTCTACTAAGCAGTGCCATTGCTGCTGACCCTGTGGCTACGAATTGTGGAGTCCTGGTTATGGACAAATGCTACTTTCAGCAACAATGTTTGGTCTGTACTGCCGTCTGGTCCAAGCAGTTCTCGCGTGCTGGGCTCCATGGCGAGTGTTGTTCCATGTAAATACTGTGACCTAGCTCAGGTACGTCCAGTCCAGCACAACTAGTTTACTGTGAAAAGTGTTTGGTCACCTTCGATTGTTGTTCCATGTAAATACTGTCACCTCGCTCAGGTACGTCTAGTCCAGCACAACTAGTTTACTGTGAAAGTGTTTGGTCACTTTACTACCAAAAAAACACTCTTGGACGTAGACTGTAGAGACCAGTGCTGCGTTTCGTTACGCGAGAGGCTAGAAGGTGTTTCGCGAGTTTGGCGATTGAAGGCGTTTCTTTGCGGCTTTCCGGCACGAGTTCGCCTAAACAAGACGGGCGTAAGTGGGAACTGGTTTCCATGCTAGAAAAGAGGGTAGAATAGTAAGTCGGATTCTTGAGTGGTGATCTTATGCTGTTTGGGAATAAAATGTAACGAATGAATCACGGAGCGCGCGTCCTGGTTTGAGCTGTGTGTTTGTCAGTAGGCTGTTTGACGTTACCCGTAAGTAACCGGTTGAAGCCGAAGTCCTAATGTGATCGAATCGGGATCCAGATCCAGAGACTTGGTTTGTTGGGACAAGCCAATCGGATCAGCTCCGCCTAGTGTAGTGTCTGTGCCTGGATAGGCTCTCCGTCGTCACCTGGTAGCTAGATGTTCACGTCGTCTTGCAGTTCAATTAAGGTCGCTCTTACGTGAACGAACCATCGGCAGGCGAATCTGGATCGCGAATAACGAAGAATCGTAGTTTCTGTCCGAACTGAAGCGCACGATCCTTCATACAGGTCGCAGAGTTACGACCAACTACGATTTGATTCTTCATGATATAAAGTTTGACTATTATTCTTTTCTCAAGGGAGGAAACACACCTGCAGATGTGCTGATGCGTGATTGAGATCTATTGTTGGCCTGCTGAACTAGGAACCGTTTTGAATAGGCT
>CM031620.1:62997938-63007938 GCA_018398815.1 Conus ventricosus | reverse complement strand
TGTTGGAGGGAGAAGGCTGAGGGGATTGGGGGGGGGGGGGGGGGGGGGGGGGGGGGGGGGGGTAGGGGGGTAGATAGAGGGAACGGGGAGGGCTGGCTAAGTACATCCTCCGTTTTTTGCTTTCTTTTTTCTTTCTTTCTTTGTCCCTCCGCGAGGTTGGTGCGCGGGTCTCTTCCTCTTCTCCTGTTTCTGCTTTGGTGCTCACCCTACCTATGGTCACGTCGACATGGGAAGGGGGGGGGGGGGGGGGGGGGGGGGCAGGAGAGAGAGAGAGAGGAGAGAGAGAGGGGGGGGACACACTCGCAGCATGCACACTTTCAAACACACGCACACACACACAAGAGGAGAGAGAGGAGAGAGAGAGAGAGAGAGAGAGAGAGATATCATCTTCTGCTTTATGCCCCCAAAACAACGCACGAGGAAAACAACGCCATCTTACAAACTCCTCCCTCTACTACCTTTTCGTCTCTTCCCGTTCCCCTCCTCACGCCCTTCCCATCTCTCCCACTCCAGTGCATACGTGATTGACAGGTGGGGTGTGTGTGTGTGTGTGTGTGTGGGGGGGGGGGGGGGGGGGGGGTGCGTGCACGTGTGCGTGCGCGCGTGCGCTTGTGTGTGTGAAATGTGGGCGTGCGTGCGTGTGTGTGTGTGTACGTGCGCACGCACGCATAACCCCCAGGGTTTCCCGCCCCCTGGGAGAGGTCGGATCACTCAGGTGGAACTAAAGATCCGTTTCCAACCCCGGGTCGCCCTGTCTACACAGGGGCGCCTTTGTGTCGTCGGCTCAGCCGAGCCCCCGCCGACCCGGCCGAGTTGGCTCTTGTACTGCCGGTAAAACTGTACTGTGTTCAGTATTGGCAGGGTCTTGTACTGCAGGTAAAACTGTACTGTATTCCGTACTGGCAGGGTCGGCGGCGAGAGAGACAGAACTTTTTTTTTAACGAGTGCGATTATGCGCCGACAGAACTCGTCCAGGTCGCGCGCATTGGGAGCCAGACCAAACCAAGGATTTCAGTTGTATGGTATTGCTACTCCGGGGGTCAGCCGCTATTGCGCGGGCCCGCTATTGCGCGATTGCGTGGGCCCGCTATTGCGCGGGCCCGCTATTGCGCGACAGTTTAGGGTTAGGGTTCGGGTTAGGGTTAGGGTTAGCCGCGCAATAGCGGGCCCGCGCAATAGCGGGCCCGCCCTTGCTGCCGTCTACGTATACTTTTCTGTGATTTTTTGTTTGGTTTTAGAAACATGAATTATGTTCAAATGAAAAGAAAGTGGCATTTTAAAGAAAAAATAGTTCCAAGTTCGCAGTGCATGGTTGGGAGAGGAGAAACTAACGCTGCAAAATATTTAGGCGTGATTATAGATAGTCGTCTCAAATGGAAAGAACATTACAATTTAGTATGTAAGAAAGCAAATAACATCTTAGCTTTCTTACACAGGAATATCAATGACTGCCCCCAAAAGGTTAAAGACGACTGCTACAAAACACTGGTTAGACCAGTACTGGAATTGGTTGCTCAGTTTGGGATCCTTACCATCTAAAGGACATTGATAACCTTGAAAAGATTCAGAAGAGAGCAGCACGGTTCGTAACAGGGAACCACATCAGAGAAAAGGGGAATACTAGGAAGAACATGAGGAAATTAGAATGGAAACCCTTAGAAGAGAGAGAGCTTTTATTAAACTTAAACACCTTTTTCAAAGGCAGAGCTAAAGTAATTGATATTCCAATGGAACAACTAGTATTGAATAAAAGTAGCACCAGGAGTGGCGGTCAGTGTTATTACCATACCTGCATCAAATATTGACAGCCACTTACATTCTTTTTATCCCAGTTCTGTACGGCTGTGGAACTCACTGCCGGGTGCCATCAAGATTGCCACAAATGCAATCTCTTTTAAAAACAAATTGATACAACAGTTTGAGATCTGCATATTGATGTTTTTCTATTTTTTACTTCCCCAGATATTTTACTGTTAACTGGGCCTGAATTTGGCCATTGCTTTTAACTTCTTGAATATCGAGTGCGACCCCTTGTTGCCAAATTTGCTCCAGGGGCCAACAGTCTGAGTCGCACTATTTTATGTTATTTTTTTTACTTTTTAACATGCGCGCTGGTGACCTACTCGTTTTTGAGTGAACCAGTATTTTAGGAAGAAGAAGAAGAAGAAGAGGGATGGGGGAATGGGATGAAAACAAAAAGTTGAGGGGAGGGGTGTTGGGTGTTGTGAAAGAAGGAGGCGAAGGTCTTTGTTCCTGTCTCAAAGAAATCTACGGTGTGTGTATGTGTGTGTGTGTGAACGCGCGTGCGCGCGCATGGACTCGTGTGTGTGTGTGTGTGTGTGTGTGTGTGTAGTAGTAGTAGTAGTATTGATTATCTAACATTATGTCCGGCAGTCTTCTCTTCAACTCTCTCTCTCTCTCTCTCTCTTTGTCTCTTTTCCGCCCTCCCCCCCACCCCTCTCCCTTGCCCCGTTTCCCAAAGCTAATACATTCTGCATGTTGTGATCCTCCGCCCTCGTTCTTTCCCTCTTCTTGCTTTTGTTCCCCTCGTCTCTTTCCCATTTCCTGGCTCGTTCTCTCCGTGTTCTTTTTCACCACCGTTGTACCTGCCGTGGCGTGTGCGAGGAGCCGTTTCTTTTGCCTTGGGGGCAAAAAAATAAACCAGGATTTTTTTTTTTTTTGCTTCTCGTCTTTAAATCCTCTCCCTACAGTCACCAACAAGAGGCTGATCCACGCTTTGAAAAAAAAAAAAAAGGGGGGGGGGGGGGGGAAAGGAAGCGGGAGTAGGGTGGAGTGGGGAGGAGGAGGGAGCGGGTGGGGTGGGGTGGGTGGAGCGGGTTAGGGAGGCGTTTTTTTTTTTATACAGTTGTCTGGTAGGCGTTAGTGTCTGTGTGCCCAGAGCATACTACAGTAATGTAGTATGCTCTGGTGTGCCTGAGCTGGGTTGGCTTTTCTGTTTCTCATTTCCTGTTCTTTTCTTGGGCGATATGAGCTGGCCTTGCTATGAGCGCTCCGTTTTCTTCCCACCTGTCTGTCTGTCTGTATCTGTTTGTCTGCCTGTCCGTCTCATGTTTTTTTTCTTCTGCCCCCCCCCCCCCTCCCCTCCTGCTCTTCGCGCGCCCCCTCCCCTCCATCCCACCATGTGAGGGGAAAGGGTGGGAGTGCGTGCGAGGAAAACCCAGGGTGGTGGGTGGTGGGATGGTGGTGGTGGTGGGTGGTGGGATGGTGGTGGTGGTGAGGATGGTGGTGGTGGTGGTGGGTGGTGGGATGGTGGTGGTGGTGGTGGGATGGTGGTGGTGGTGGTGAGGATGGTGGTGATGGTAGTGGTGTGTGTATGTGTGTGTGGAGGAGGGGGGAGAGGGAGTGACTCATAGGTACAGACGAGGGTGAGGCGGAAGGGACAAAGAATATAGTACACTACGGACCGTAGTGTACTATATTCTTTGGAAGGAATGAGGCGAATTTGGGGTGCTCTGCAACCCTCGCGGCGTCGCCCTTTCCGTCTGTCTTGTCGTGTCAGTGTGTATCTCTTTCAACTGGTTTAAATCAATTTTTTTTACCACTTTACAATCACAGTTTAACAATAAATGGGAAATTTGAACTACAAGCTGATGCTTATAATGTGTTCAAATGTTTATTAATTACACATGTGACAAAGGAAATGGCAGGGGACTCTTAATGTTACTAAACAAAAGACGCAAAAATATTCATACCCACACGGTATAAATATATACATGCACACATACGTACATTACACATACACATTCACATAAAATTATGCAAACATGTACAAAATTAAAGAAAAATAAGAAAGAGTCTCGTAGTAAAGAAAAGAGTAAACATTAAAGACAAGAAGTTGCATGCAAATCAACCACTCACATATTATTAACCTTATTATGAAGCGTTCAGAGAGAGAGAGAGAGAGAGAGAGAGAGAGAATGTTCTGCTGTAAGATTTCTTTATCGTACACATTTATATTATTACTGAAGGTGAGGTTTTATGACCATGTTCTTCAAAAACGTTTAGATTGTTTAATAAAGCGATGAACAGTTTTGAATATAGCTTCGTTATCTTCACGTCGGAGGGATTGTTTACCACGGAGAAGAATACCAGCTTCGAGTAGATTGGGTGAAAGAGTGGAAATCGTGTCGCTTCTGATGTTAGTGTAATTTGGACAATATAATAGAAAGTGTTCGGCCGTTTTTGAATCGGTGCCACATTGGCAAACTGGATCTGCTTTTACATGACGGTTAACTTGGTCTTGATTTAAATCACTCATTCCTAGGCGGAATCTGCAATGGGGAATCTGCTCGTTTCTGTCTCCATGATAATAATAATTATAATAATAGGGTACAACTGAGTCGTCCCGTGAAATAAAACGTTTAAAATTCGCTAAGAGATTTTGTGGATTTTATGTTGTCTGGGAGGTCGTTCACAGTTTTGTTGCGGTTGGAATAAACGAGTTTTTATGCACTTCTGTTTTACATAGAGGCACTGCCTTTCAAGAGTCTTCGCTGTGAATATGGATTTCTTGTTGTACCAGATCTGGTACTAGGTTTAAGTAAGTGTTTTGGACACAAACCATTGGCCATTTTTATAAACTGTGATTAGTTTGGTCTTCTTCTCCTTTCTATTAATGAGCAGAATCCGGATTCTTCAACAATTTTTTTGTGACTTGTGCCTTTGACACCTCCTACAATGAAGTGAATTGCTTCTAAATGAATAGTTTCTAGCATGTTTCCTTGTGTATCACTGCACTTGTCCCAGACAATATCAACGTCGTCAAAGTGCGGCAAGATAATGATGTAAACATGATTTCTAATGCTTTCCTTGATATCTATAGTATTTGTAGTTCGTAGGCAAGTAATCAACATGTTAACCTTCTTTACCGTACATCTGGTATGTTCATCCCATCTACAGTTATTTGATCAATCAGACCAAGATGCTTGTGTGCATTAACTTATTGGCTGCAGAAGTGTGTTACTGAATGTCATGTGGATAAATTTGTTTGCGATCTCGAATAATATTTACCAGTTCTGTCTTGTTACGTTGAATTTAGCCTTCCAGCGTTTTGCCCATTCAGAAATCTTTTCCAGGTCAGAGTTTAAGATATCAGCGCGGATTACAAGGTTAGACAGAGAAAGTGCTAAACTAGTATCGTCGGCGAATAGCTTAAGTACAGAAGCGATATCATTTTACTATATCATTAATATAGACTAAAAACAGTAAGGGACCTAATACTGATCCCTGTGGCACTCCTGCATGAAGCCTCTGGAGGTCGGAGTTTTCTCCTTTTACCTTTTATAACCACTGCCTGGGAACGGTTGGAGAGGTAGTCTTCAGGAAGTCTAGCAATTCCCTCTTATCCCGACGGCGTTTAGCTTCATAAGAGACCTCTGTGCCATACACGATCGAATGCTTTTGAAATGTCCAGGTATACAATTTGTGTGTAACTCCAGAATAAAAAAAGTGCAGAGTTCGTTATAGGTGGACAGTAACTGATTAACTGTAGAATCACCGGGGATGAATTCAGATTGTAGAGGGAGTAAGAATGGCATTTGATGTTAGAAAGAAAAAGATTTGTTTATGTATAATTTCTCTGGAACCGTCCAACGCGCTTAGTAAAGAGATTGGCCTATAATTACTGCAAATACGTTTGGTCCTTTGTTATGTATAGGGTCACATGCGCAGTCTTCCATAATAATGGAAATCTACTCTCACGAGACATTTGTTGAACAGTGTAGTAAGCGGAAGACATGTAACATGGGGCTGAAGTTGTTAACAAAATGTTGTGAATAAAATCTTGACCAGATACCTTAGTTTTGTCCAGGTTTTTTTGTTTTTTAATGTGGTCAGCGACTTCAATTTGTGAAAGTATAATCTCATCTAGTTGGGAATCAAGAAATGTAACGCTCGGTAACCTGTCGTTATCGTTTCTAATGTTGACTGTTGTACAAAATAAGAATTGAAAATGTTTGCTTTGTCTTTGTTTGAAGTAAGACACTATGCCCTGTGACTCGATAGGTGGAACTTCCTGAGCTTCGATTTCTTTCTTATTGAAGAAGGACTTAACCAGTTTCCACCAGTCTTTACTTCCAAAACTGATGAGTCTGAAGCTTTTTTTTTGTCTAGTGGTTATAATACTCTGTTTGCCTATCTCTTTCTTTATGATTATCGTAATTTCGAAAGCGACGAAATCTTTCCCAATCTTCGGGAAGATTGTTTGGCAATTCGGTGAATTGTTTTACGCGTGTCGATCAAAAGTCGAATCTCATCAGTCATCCAGGGCACGTCCTGCGGGCGGATGGTTACAGTTTCAACAGGCATGCATTGTTTAGCTATGGCCAAAAGGGTTTCAGAAAAAAAAGACAAGCACTCTCATCTACCGTTTGTTTAGTTAATATGGTATCCCAGTCTACTTCATTCAGCAATGTACGAATTTTTCTGTATCTAGCTTACAATATCGAATATTGTTCTTTTGAAGGACCGGTATATTTTTTTTACAGTATTTTCCAGGACAGCACAGGGAATACTGGTGGTCGCTATACGCTGCAGGTAAGAATTCCGTTCGACTTGATAAGTTGAGGAGTCTGTGTAATAATTAAATCTAAACATTTGCTTGTACTGTCCGTTTATACGCGTTGGCTCACTTACTATTTGGTAAAGCTATACTGATTAATGATGTCTAGAAGGTGATGTAATGGGTTCCTCAAGAAATCTGTGTTGAAGTCGCCCAAAATGACAAACTGTAACATTGTGTTATTTACTTTTCTTATGTTTTCACTTAGCAGCTGCCAGTAACTAACAGGGGAGTTCGGCGGACGATTAAAATGATCCAATCAATAGACTCGTTTGATTACTTTGGTTTTCACCCAGACCGATTCTAGACCATTGACTTGAAGATCTGGGCGTGTTTACAGTATGACAATTTTTAATGTAGATGGCCACTCCAGCATGTGGATCGTTTGGTCTATCACGTCAGACGGGAGGATGGAGGTTAGGGAGTTTATGGTACTGCTGGAATCCGTTTCGAAGCCAGGTTTCTGACAGTGTTATGATGTCAAAATTATTACATTCGGTGGACAGTAAATCAAGTTTGTTTTTCAAGCTGTTATTATCAGCATGTATACGCACAGTTCCTTGCTGTTTTCTGGCCCTGGATTTGGTTCAGTATCACCAGAAAGTATAATATAAAGAAGGAAAATGAAGGCAGTGTACTGGAAGATGTCATTACAAACTAAGTGCGTTTCTTTGCGAACATGGTAAGACGTTGGCACATTTCGATTCCCGACAAACTGTTCCTGCACTAAGATGTATTAAAAAATTGGAAACAACAGAGCTAGATGAAAGCCTTGTAGGCAGCGTGCTGTCAGCAGTATGAAAATATTCTGCAGTTGGATTGTTAAGAAAGGAAAGTTCCCGGCTAGAGTCGGAGCAGTTTGTGTGAAATTGGCCTATCCGGCTCTGTGTGCACTGATTCCAACAGTCATCTATGTGACAGTACTGAGGAAAACGTCAAACAAAAAGCAAGCCAGGATTGTGGGTTGGTACGGGTTCTCTCTCATTGGAACAGATGAAGATTGATAAACAAGCAATTGATAAACAAGTAACCGCTCGCGCGCGCGCGCACCACACACACACACACACACACACACACACCACACCACACACACACATACACACACATACACACACCACCACACACACACCACACACACACACACACGAAATTATCTCTCTCACATACACACACTGACACACACTGACACATACACACACACACACACACACACACACACACACACACACACACACAACACACACACACCTGTCTGTACGCACGCACGGGCACACACGGGCCACCACACACACCACACACACACACACACACACACACACTCACACACTCTCTCTCTCTCTCTCTTCTCTCTCTCTCTCTCCGTCAGAAAATATGCAAAGATGCGCGGTTCTGAAATCCTACGTTATTTTGCGCGCGTTCTGGTATTGAGGGAAACGCTCGCTTATCGTGTGCACCCGTCTCCGAGATCAATATTTATGTTGGACCCACGTTCCACCCTCCCCTCCCCTTTCCTTTAATACCTTTCCATCCTAAATGTGTCAGCGGTTTTGGTTCCTACCCGTTTCCAGGCCCTGTGTAAAAGAACGTTCATTGCTTCTAAATGGCGAGTATTCTCCACTTCATTCTTCTACAAATCTTCAAGAATGCAACAAATTAAAGGCCGAGTGCATCGGCGCACCAGACATAATATTTATATCCATTTAGTCTCGGTGCGACTGATACGGGGACCCAAGCCGAAATTGGGTTATGTTTACACAGGTCTACTGGCGACGTGAGTTTGTCGATTGGGGGTTAAAAAGAAAAGAGAGAGAGAGAGAGAGAAAAAAAAAGGGAAAATGAAAAAAAACGCGATCGCTGCTGTTCCTGGCTGCGTTTCCATTTACGTTGTATTTATTTTGTGAAAAGACGTAGATAACGTTAAAAAAAAAAAATGAAAAGAAAAGAAGAAGAAGAAAAAAAAGAAGAAGGACAGATGTCGTGGGTGTTGGGAAGTCTGTGGAACTGTCGTTTGATGGAAGTCGCGGTGTCTGCCTTTGGGGGACGCTCACCCCACTGGCTCAGCGACTAAAGCGGTTGATGTCGTAAGTAGGTGGTGTGCGTCCTGCGTGTGTTGGATCCCTCTGAACACCACTGAAGGGAGCTGACAGCAGTGCAGCGCCTCGTCTGGTGGGTGGCCTGATGACGAGATGTTGATAGTGGTGACACTCCTAGGGCGCAGGTCTTTTGGGCTTGTGACAGGACGACCCTTGGTGTAGTTGTGTAGGGGGTGTAATGGGAGGGTGAGGGGGGGGGGGGGTAGGAAAGAATGGTGAAGGATTAGTGTGTGGGGCGATGTATGACTAGTGTGGGGGGCGATGTATGACTAGGTGTGGGGGGCGATGTATGACTAGGTGTGGGGGGCGATGTAATGACTAGGTGTGGGGGGCGATGTATGACTAGGTGTGGGGGGCGATGTATGACTAGGTGTGGGGGGCGATGTATGACTAGGTGTGGGGGGCGATGTATGACTAGGTGTGGGGGCGATGTATACTAGGTGTGGGGGGCGATGTATGAGTAGGAAGTATGATAGAACGAGTGACAGTCATACCAAAACAATGAAATTGATATTGCATGTTTTCATGGGTATACCTACCCCTCTCCATTCCCGTTTTCTGTTTGATTCTTTCAGTGCCTTTGTTTCTTTTCTTCAGAATCTTTCTTTCTGTCTCCCTTTTCCTCCTTTATTCCCCTCCAATTTCGTTCTCTTTTTCTCTCTCTCGTCATCCACAGATATTTTCCTCCTCCTTTCATCCTTTGCTTGTCATCTTTGTCCTCTTTTTCGTCTTTTCCCCCCTCCTCCTCCCCCCCTCCTCCCCCCCCCCCCCCCCCCCCCCCCAACCTCCTTCCTTTATTTTTCCTTCTTCGGTACTTACTTTTTCCGTCCTGTAATCTACTTGTCTTCCTGCTCCGCGTTATGGGCAAAACATAAGAGGGTATATATTTTCTTTGTCAGTCAGCCCTGCTCCGTTTCCGCTCTCTCTCTCGCTCTCTCTCGCTCTCTCTGTCTCTCTCGCTCTCTCTCTCTCTCTCTCTCTCTCTCTCTCTCTCGCTCTCGCTCTCTCTGTTTGCTACGTCACCGCACGCGGCGGTCTTTGTGCCGGCGACGTGGAGATGAATGTGGCTTCAGAGTGAGCGGAAAGACTTCTTTACTGTGTGTTCTACTTGGAGGTGAGGGGAGGAGAGCGAGCGAGCGAGAGAGAGAGAGAGAGAGAGAGAGAGAGAGAGAGAGAGGGGTGGGGGGTGGGGGGCTACACAGACTGACAGAAGAAACAGAGAATGAAACTTAAAAAAGAGAACAAGTGAGCCAAAGCAAGAGCACACGAAGTTTTCCACAGAAGCGGGAGGTAAACGGGGTTGGGAAGAACTGACGGTTGTGCTTTC
>CM031620.1:62972938-62992938 GCA_018398815.1 Conus ventricosus | reverse complement strand
CTCTGTTTAAACCCCCCCCCCCTTTCTCCTGTCTCCCTCTGTCTCTCCCCCTGTCTTCGCCCCCCCCCCTTTCTTTTGTTTCCTTGTCTCTTCTGTCTTCCCCCCCCCCTTTCCCTCTCTGTTTTCCCCCCCCCCCCTTCCCCTTCTGTCTCCCTTTTGTCTCTCTCCCTGTCTGTCTCGGGGTTTTTTCCCCCACCCCCCCCCCTTTCTTTTCCCCCTCGGGTTCTCCCCCCTGGTCTTTTCCTTCCCCGGGTTTTTTGTTTTTTTCTTCTCGGGTCTTCACCCCCCCCCTTTCCCTCTTTTTTGTCTCCCTTTTCTTTTTTTTTATCCCCCCCCACTCTCCCCTGTTTTGGTTTTTCTTTTTTTCCCCCCCCCTTTCTCTCTGTCTCCCTCTGCCCTCTCTCCCTGTTTTCTTTGTCTCCCCCTTTTCCCCCCTCCTCTTTCTTCCCCCCCCCTTTCTTTTCTGCTTTTTTCCCCCCCCCTTTCTCTCTTCCCTGTCTTTCTCTTCCCTTCCCCTCTCTCTGTCCCCCTCCTTCTTCTACCTTTTTCCCAATTTTTGTCTTCTTTTTTTGTCTTCACCCCCCCCTTTTTCTGTCCCCTCTTTTCCCCTCCCCCTTCTGTTTCTGTCTCCCTCTGTCCCCCCTCCCTTCTCTCCCCCTTTCCTCTATGCTGGTTGGGGGGGGTCTTACCCCCCCCCCTTTCTCTCTGTCTCCCTTTTTCTCTCCCTGTCTGTTTCTTGTCTCTCTTGTCCCCCTCCTTTTCCTTCCCCTTTCTCCACTTTTCTTTTTTCTCTTTTTTTCCCCAATTTCTCTTTTCCCCCTTTTCCCCTTTGTCTGCTTTTCTCTTTCTTCCCCCCCCCCCCCCCCTTTTCTCTGCCCCCCCTTCTGTTTTTCTTTTTTTCCTGTTGCTTCTTCTCTCCCCCTTCTTTCTCTCTCTTCCTCTTCCCTTTTGTTTAAACCCCCCTTTACTTTCTTGGTCTCCCCCTCTGTCTTCCCCTAAAATTTTTTTCCCCTTCTTTTTTCTTTTCCATCTTTTCTTTTCCCGGGGGTCTTTTTTTGGGTCGGGGTTTTTGGGGTCCCCCCTTGTTTTTCAACCCAAACCCCCCTTTTTTTTTCTCGGGGTTCCCTTTTCCCCTTCTGGTTCTTTTTAAATCCCTGTTTTCCCCTTCTTTTCTCTTTCCCCTTGTCCCCCTACCCCTTGGGGTTCCTCCCCCCTACCCCTTTTTTTCTTTTTCCTCTCCCCCCAATCCTCTCCTTTTCCTCCTTGTTTTTTCCCCTGTCTTTTTTTCCTATTTTCTTTTTTAAAAATTTTTTTTTTTTTTTTGTTTTTGTTTTCTCCCTGTTGTTTGGGGGGTTTTTTGGGGTTTTCCCCCAAATTTTAAAAATCCTTTATTTTCCCCCCAAAAAATTTTTAATTGTTTTTGTTTTGCCCTCGGGCCTTGGGGGGGGGGTGGGGGGGGGGGGGGTTTTCGGGTTTTCACCCCCCCCAAAAAAAAAAAATTTCTGCCTCCCTTCGGGTTCTTTTCCCGTCGGGCCTTTAAAAATTTCTCTTTTCCCAAAAAACTCTTTCAAAAAACCCTAAACCAAAAACTCCATTCCGGTACCTGGGGCCCTTGTCTTGGTTTACCCCCCCCCCTTTTTTTTAATTTTTCTCTCCTTTCCTTCTTTCTCTCTCCCCCCCCCCCCTTCTCTCTCTCTTCTTTCTTCTTCTCCCCCCCCCCCCCCTGCTCCCCTTTAAATTTCTTCTCTTTTCCCCCCTCCTCCCAGAGAGGAAAGAAAGAAAATTTGCGGGCCCAAAAGGGGCAAAAGGGGACGGGGTTCCGGTTGAAAAGGTTGGCCGGTTTTAAACGTCTTGGCTTGTTGGGGCCTTTGGGCGGGGTTTTGGGTTTTGTTTGGGGGTTTTTTCTAAGGGCTTTTCCTTGGCTTTGTTTTGGGCTAGGCTGTTTTTTCCCCCAAAAAAAAACTGAAAAAATTTGGGGTTCTAAAATTAAAAAAGGTCTGAAAAAGGGAAGGGGCCCCCTTTAAGGGGGGGGGGGGCCCCTTTTCCAAAAATTGTGGGCCTGTTTTAAAAACCCCCAAAAAGGGGAACCCCTTCCAAGAGGGAGGGAAAAGAAGGTGGGGTTTTGAGGGGGAGGGAGGATTTTAAGGGATTGGGGGCCCCAAAGTGGGCAGGAAAAAAGGTGGATTGGAAGAAAAAATTCCTTACATCCTTTCCCCGGGACCCGACCTTTTTTTTCGTTTTATGCCAGGGCCCAGCCCCCACCACCCCGCCTCCCCCCCCTCCCCCCATTTTCTTGTTATTCCCCCCCTCCTGTTTCCCCTCTTTTTTTTCTGCTGCCAGAATACAGGGGCGGGAATTTCCCTCCCCCTCCCCCTTTCCTTCTCTCCTTCCATGGTCCGTTTGCGGCCCCGTTTTTCTTCTTTTTCCCTTAATCTCAGCCGTTCTTCTGCGAGTTTTTGGGTTTTTGTCTGTTTCTCTGTCTTTTCTTTTCTTTTGTCTTTCTGTCTGTCTCTCTTTCTTTCTTTTGTCTCTCTCTCTTGTTTTCTCTTCTCTTTTCCTTTTCTCTCTCTCTCCCCCCGTCTGTCTTCCCGGGTTCTCTTCTTTTTTCCCCTTTCTCCTCAAATTTTATTTTTTTTGGTTTATTTTTTGGTTTTGGGCACTCCCTTTTTGTGCCCTTTTTGTTTTCCCTCGTGTACGCCCCCTTTTTTTGTCGCATCTTTTTTGTGTCCTTTGGTCGTTTTTTTTTCCCTTTCTTTTTTTATTTTGTTTGTTTTTTTTTTAAAGTGTTTTTGGGTTGTTTTGGGTTTTTACTAAGTGTTCCCGCCAGTTCTTGTCCTTTTCCACGACCCCAAACCCCTTCTTCGGTTTTTCTTTATCCCTTTTAATAAGAAAAACCCAAACCCTTTTAAAATTTTTAAAGTATCTTTGAAACCCTTAGGAAACAATCTAAGTGATCCAAGGAGGAGGGGGGGGTGGAGAAATGCGGGGGGGAGGCGGGGAGGTTGGGGGGGGGGGGGGGGGGGGAACTTCACCGTAAATTTTAAAGCAAGCAGGTGACTTTTGTTTCCCACCTTTGGACAAGCTCAGGGGAAATTTTGGGGGGGGGGGGGGGGGGGGGGGGGGGGGGGGGGGAGGGGGGGGGGTTTTTCCCCCTTTTTGGTGTGTGCCTCTTGGGTTTCTAAAAGGGTGCGCGGGGAAAAAAAAGGGGGTTGGGCCCAGATGAATTTCTTCCTAGAGTTCCAGTCGCTAAAAAGCTTTGAAAAAAAAAAAAAAAAAGGAAAAAAAAATTTTCTGCGAATTAGGTCCCCGGGACTTGTGCATAGTTCGAAAGCTGTTCTCACCCTGGGGAGTAATCGGCAACCCGGCTCATTTGCTGTTTCAGCTCGGGGTGATGGGACAGTGCTCGGCCCCGGTAGCTGTTCCCCAGCTCGGTGGTAAATGGGAACATTGTTCGGCTCCTTTTAGTGTTTTTCAGTCGGTGGTGTTCGAAGTGCTGGGGCTCCTGTAGCTGCTCTCAGCTGGGTTTGGTGATCGACAGTGCTCGGCCCCTGTAGCTGTTTCAGCTCGGTGGTGTCGGCGTGCTGGGGCTCCTTAACAGTAGAGATGCCCTTTTCAGCTTCCGGCAAATTTTGCCCCCTGAATTTTGTTTGGGCCCCTTTCGGGCCAAGCTCAAAAGTTTTCTTTTAAAAACTGATCACTCTTGTCTCATTTTCATTTTTTTTTTTGCAGCTATTTGCTTTGCCTTATTTTGTTTTCCACCCTTCCCTTTGGGGGCCCTGGGGGGAAAACCTGCTGGGCTTTTTTGTCCCCTTGGTGGTAAAAATTACCACGGGAATTATACAAGTATCTCTTCTTTTTGTTTCCCCAAGGATAAACCAAAAACAGTAGCTGAGTCCTGATAAAATTTAAAACCAGGGAAAGGGAAAATGGGCTCTGGTTTGGCGTTGCTTATGGTGGGTGTTTTGTACACTGACTTAAAGCGGGGCCCCATATGCTACTGATGATTTTGTTAATGTTTAAAAATTTAACCCCCCCCTGCTTCTTCTCCGTTTGTCTCCCCTTAAAAAGCTCCCCCTATGCCCCCCCCCCCCCATCCCTTTTTGGCCAAAATTCACTGTTTTAATGACCAAAGAATTTTTTTGCCTTTTTTTGGTTTTCTCATTTTTTCATTTCCCCCTTTATTTCAGCTTTTCAATACGCAGTGCGCCAACTGCCGCGCAAAAGTTTGCATACTGCATGACAAAGTTTAAGCAGCCGAGTCTCTGACTTGGCTTCGTGCTGTTGAACTTCTTACTGTTGAAGATCAGTTTCGTCTTCCATGCAAACAACGCAAATACCGACGAAGTGGTTTTTCAGACGGAAAATAGCTACATGAGAAACCAAGTTGTTTTAAACCTTTTCCATAGCCGGGTTTCACGTATCAACTACAGTTTTGCGCCGTGTGTGAACTGCGCAAGTACATGGATTGTGCGTAACTCATATGGCGGTGAAAGAGAGAACAACGAAGACGAAGCGTCACGAATTAACGTTGGCTTCTAATTAGGTTCTTTCCCATCAAATTCCACTTCATCTACGCTACAAATGCTACAACGTGTTCTTTAAAGGCTGAAGGTCGAAAAGGAAATCCTTTCTAGTTTGTTCAGCCGTGATTCATAGTATTCCCAAGTACCAGAAATATGTCGGTGGAGGAAGTAGTCTGTATTTTCGTCTCGGTAACGTAAGCAGCGGTGTTCAGTGACGTTATGTGCCTGGAACAGTTTCACTGTGTTGGGAGAGAAATTGAAGTCCTTTGTTTTTGTTGATTTTTTTAAATGTTTATTTATTCATGTATTTTTTTTTTTCTTAACGATTTCTTTTCAATGTCTCCGTGTTAGTTTGCGACAGCGATAGTCTTGAACCTCAGTAGACTGAACAAAAATCCTTGAACAGTCTGGGAGAGAGAGAGAGAGAGGAGAGAGAGAGAGAGAGAGAGAGAGAGAGAGAGAGAGAGAGAGAGACAGACAGACAGACAGACAGACAGACAGACGTAACACTTGAACCATCAGACCAAGTGGAATCTGGGAGAATTTATGAGGGGCAGTTTAGGGGCGAGAGTGCTCGCCGAGCCGTGGTACTGCCGTCCCCCCCCCCCCCCCCCCCCCCCCCCCCCCCCCCCCCCCCCCCCCCCCCCCCGCAATCCCCCCAGTCCGCCACTGGGGATGATTTATTCTAACTGACCACCTGTGGGCTGGGGGCGGGTGTGAGAGGGAGGGCAAGATGCTGTGGGTGTGTGTGTGTGAAAAGAATGGAGAGGGATCAGGAGGGGATGGGGTGTGGGGTGGAGGGGGGTTAGCCTGCGGGATAGGGGAGAGGAAGGTGGAGAGGCTCCCATAAAGTTCTTGCAGTCTGTGTCTGTATGAATCATGTTCGCGTGTTCTCATGTCTGCTACTTCTCTCCCTCTTTCTAGCAGCCAAGCACAGAAGAAACCGCTGATACCTATCAATTTCATTGATGCAATTATTGTACTCATCTTTTTTTTTACAGCTGCTGATTTGTTTCTGAATGATTATGACTTGTACTTAAAACGGTTGTCGTGCCTTTAGTCTGAAGCCAATCTGAATGAACATTCGCATTCTTTCTTTCTGTCTGTCTGTCAGTCTGTTTGTCGGTCTGTCTGTCTGTCTCTCTTTTCCTCCCTCCCTCTTCTTCATGTCTGTTTGTCTGTCTGTCTGTTCTGTCAGTCTCTCTCTGTCTCTGTCTGTCTGTCTCTCTGTCTGGGGAGGAGGGAGTGGGAGAAGTATGTCTCATAATACAGACGTGTGGCCATTGATCAAGTCGTTGGGAAGATAAGGCAGACGATGGAAGTCGGACGTTCGTTCGATCTGCTGTTCTTTTGGATTACCTCCTCCCCCCCCCCTCTCTCTCTCTCTCTCTCTGTGAGTGTGTGTGTGTGTGTGTGTGTGTGTGTGTGTGTGTGGAGTGGAGCTAAGGCGCGGGAGGAATGGACCGAGGAGATGGGGCGTGTGTAAAGCACTGTATGCACCCGAAACAAAAGCGTAGGTCAGAAACGAAGGAGCTTTCAGTTATCTTTGTCTGATTTATCATGATCAAGCAGCATATCATTCTTTGAGAAGAGGAAAAAAAAGAAATGAAAGAAAAACGGAAGGATATTCGCTGTGGCCGAACAAATCTTCCCAAATGGTAATTGTCCCAAGCAGTCGCGATCTATTAGGGGAGCTGCTGGCGATTGGAGGCGTAGTAGGTGGCTATGGTGTGGATGTTGAATCCAAACAGGCACACCGCGAGCGCCAGCCACGCCAGTGAGGCCGCCACAGGGTTGGCTTGTGGCGGCGACCAGAATTGGATGAGCTCCTTGTGGACTGCCGACGTTGGGGGAACGACACAACGATCCGGGTGTGGCTGTTATGATGCGTTCGAAATGAATGGCGTTGGTGCCGCCGCCCCCCCCCCCCCCCCACTCCCCAATACACAGTGCTGTGGAGAGAGAGAGAGAGAGAGAGAGAGAGAGAGAGAGAGAGAGAGAGAGAGAGAGAAATAAGCGCATGTGTGCGTGAGAGAGAGAGAGAGAGAGAGAGAGAGAGGAAGACGAGAGAGAGAGAAGAGAGAGAGAGAGAGAGGAGACTGAGACACAGAGAGAGAGAGAAAACAAGAGAGAGAGAGAGAGGAGAGAGAGAGGAGAGACAGATGAGAACAGAGAGAGAGAAGAAAACACACACAGGAGGAGAGAGAGAGAGAGAGAGAGAGAGAGAGAGAGAGAGAGAGAGAGAGAGAAAAAGGCCAGTGGCGAGAGAGAGAGAGAGAGAGAGAGGAAGAGAGAGAGAGAGGAGAGAGACAGACTGAGACACAGAAGAGAGAGAGAAACACAGAGAGAGAGAGAGAGAGAGAGAGAGGAGTGAGGACAGACTGAGACACAGAGAGAGAGAGAAACACAGAGAAGAGAGAGAGAGAGAGGGAGGGGGTGGGTGGAGTCGAGGGCAGGGAGGACTTAACACAGCAATCGAAAGGTACACAGAACCAGACGATGACGGTGGAGCAAGGGGTGGGGAAAGAGGCGCAGGGCAGGATGATTGGGAGGACGGGTCATCACATCGGAAGGCTAGCAGGACAACCAGACTACATGACCACGGTCGGACAAGGGAGGGATTAAAGCGCAGGCAGACCTCTGTATTGGGAGTCGGGCTTCCACCGTTGCAAGCTCAGACACCAGACAAGCACCCGGTCGTCCAAGGATTGCTCAGACCCTGTCGTCATAACGTTGGCTCGACTGTCTGCTGCCTCAGACCTGCAATTGCCGCTCCTGGTCGCCCGGCAGTTCCTGCGTCTGTCTGTCAGTATGTCTCTGTCTCTGTCTGTCTGTCCTCTCTCTCTCTCTCGTCTTGTTTCTGTCTGCATCTCTCTCTCTTTCTCTCTCTCATGCACGCACGCACGCATACACGCGTGCATGAGAGAGAGAGAGAGAGAGAGAGAGGAGAGAGAGAGAGAGAGAGAGAGAGAGAGAGAGAGAGAGAGAGAGAATGAATGTGTGAGTGTGCGCGCTTGCTTGCATGTGTGTACGTGTGTGCATAAATGTACGTGTGTGTGTGCGAGAGAGAGAAGGGGGGACACACACACACACACACACACACACACACACACACACACACGGAGAGAGAAAGAGAGAGGGGGGGGGGGGGGGGAGGGGGCTGGGTGGAGGGATGTTGGACGAGAGTGGGACGAAGGGAAATGTAGTTTGTCATTGACCTTAATTTTGAGGTCACCGTGATTCTCGGTCAGTAGAGGTCTTTTGGTTCACCTTTGTTATCTCGCTTCGGGGGTAAAAGTCAGCCCTCTGAAGACCTGTGTGTGTGTGTGTGTGTGTGTGTGGGGTGTAGTAGTTAGTAGTAGTACTTTCATTTTTACGTCTTTTCAGTAATTTCACAAAATTGTGTGATATTAGACGAGAGAGAGAGAGAGAGAGAGAGAGAGAGAGAGAGAGAGAGAGAGAGGGGTATGTGTGTGATATGCATAGGTGTGTGGAAGTGCACGCAAAACATGGAATATTTACTACTTATAACATTATAGCAAATATCTAACAGGACTACACATTAAACAAAAGGTAACTTTGAAAGCAAAATCAATATCAGAAAAAACATCAGTCACTGTCATGCCTAATAAACATGGTAAGTATGCCTTAAGAGTCACACAATCAAATAAAACGTGGGCTCTCGACACGTTTGCCTTACCACATATGCATTTTGTTCCTGCACTATATTTCGTTCTGAATGCGTCAAGTTTCAGTCTATAAAATACTGAAACAAAGTTTCTGTACTGATACATATCACGAACCTGCAGGTGTTCAATGCCTTCAACTGATCAAAGCTGAGAACATGGCTATTTCGAGCATTAACCGCAAATAGGGGATGTTCTGGTTGTTTCTAAAAACGCCCCAAGCCACTTGTTTTAAAACTTGATGACACTCTTGTAAAGTCAAGGGGTCAGAAAGTGACTGTGCACTCATTTCAGTTTTGGCTCCTTTTTTGGCAGATCTGTCAGCAATTCATTGCCCCAAATTCCACAGTGGGAAGGGACCCAGAAAAAAAGTTAAATCGGTCCCTTTGCACATCAAAATATGAATTAAATATAACATATTTCCTTTAAAACAAAGTTTTCAGAGTTAGAACTGAAAAACCTGATAGATTGTAGTACTGACATTGAGTCGACACATAACAATACTTGCAAGATTGATTGCGGTAAATCAATTAAATATGTCAAAGCCATTAGTATAGCTATCATTTCGGCGACTAAGATAGATCGATTTTTTCCTATTGAATACGCTTTATCTACTTTAAGTGATGGAATAACAAAAGCGGATCCAGCATTTTTGTTATTTGTCAATGATCCATCAGTATATACCTTAAGATGGTTAGGATACTTGCTTTGCATATGCATCTTTGCTGAATATGACAAGATATGCGGATGATCAGCTTTTTTAGCATCAGTGTGATTAAGGTCAAATTTTGCCCTGTTTTTTTCCCAGCTTGGGATTGGATCAGTATGAGAAATCTTTGCCAAAGAGTCGGGGGTCAAATCAGTTTTCTGCAACAAATGGGCAGAGTACGAGCCAATAGTAGACAAGCAGGAAATGTTTTTCGCTCGTTTGGGGTAATCAGTAGATGGATTTAAAGAGATTTCTGTTTCATTTACACCTTTCAAAGCTGTACATTTCACAACATATTTTGCCAAAGTGAGTGTTCTGTATTCGTTTAAAGGCAAAACATCAATTTCCGAATATGTCCTACTGTAGAAGCATGTACAGGGATTCCCAAGCATAATTGCTATCAACACTTTGCAGTTTTTGCAACAAATATTTAGGAGCACAAAAGAAAGCTTCTTGAGCATACGATAGCTTAGAACGAACGAGTGATATTGCCAGATGTTTCAATGTTTTTACATCCTGGCACCAGCTTTGCTTGCTTAAGATTTTCAAAAAATTCAAACTTTTCCTAGCCTGGTTTAAGAGATAATCAATGTGAACTTTCCATGTCAATTTAGATGTGAAGTAAACTCCTAAGAATTTTACTGAGTGGACATACTGAAGTGTTATTCCATCAAGTCTAAAAGACGGCAAATCAACAGGATCATCACCATTATTAAATAACACTATATACGTTTTTTCATGGGAAAGTTTCAGTCCATTTTCAAACAAGTATTACTAAGATTATTTAGCTCTGCCTGATATATTTTTTTGTATAGCTGATTGATCTTTTTGGCGTGTTTTTTCTTAGACTAGCATTTATCACATACACAGTTCATCTGCATACTGCACAACGGTAGCGGTTTTAGTTACGTGCTTTGGGAGATCATGTAACAAAATATTAAATATACATTGGAGCAATTACGGAACCTTGGGGAATGCCCATTTCTAACGATTTAAAAATTTGAATATGTGTTTTCTACCCTGACTTGCAAACTTCTTTCTGATAAAAATTCTCTAACGTAGTTATAAAAATTACCAGTTTATGCCAATTTTCTTCAGTTTATAAAGCAATCTAGCATGCCACACGCTATCAAAGGCTTTTTTAACATCAAAAAATGTCGCCAGAGTACTCTTTCGCCTGGCAAATTGATGCTTAATTTGTGTTGTTAATTTTACAATGTGGTCAGTTGTTGATCTTCCTTTTCTGAAGCCTGCTTGATTAACAGGTATTATTTCATTTTTTCACAAAAATAGATAAGCCTATTTTAGTATAATTCTTTCCATAAGTTTTCCTACACGAGACGTCAGAGCTACAGGACGGTAACTGTGGACACTTGTGGGGGACTTTCCTTGCTTTACAATGGGAATAATTACAGACTGTTTCCAAATTGATGGCATAACACCATTATTCCAAACCCCTTGGAATATTTTCAATAAAAAACAAAGATAATTATCTGGTAAATGTTTTAGCATTTCATTCGAAACAGCGTCCAATCCAACTGACGATGATTTATTACCTATCAAGGGGATGGAGTCGTTTAACTCGCATTTAGTTATGGGGGCATTTATATAGTGGTCATTATTTGAAATTGGCTCTTCGTACATCTCTGTTTTTTCTTCCCTTTTCCTATGTTGTATGCAATCTTGTGGAAGACTTTCTAGACGCATTGTCTTTGAAAACATGTTAGCGAATGCTTCTGCTTTTTCAGATGAGGTTGAGAATTTTTTATTATCCAAATTAACTGGATATCTTGGGAGATTTATCCCTTTTTTCATAGTTTGAAATTTTTGCCACACTTTTTGAAGGTCCTTATGATGAGAAACGTCTTTAGCACAAAACGCTGTCCAGTAAAGCCGCTTTGCTTTTGCAATTGTTCGATTAGAGTGTGACTTAGCTTTTTTCATTTCTAGGTGGTTTTCTTCACTTTTATTTTAATATATTCTTTGTATTTCAGTTTCTTTAAGGCTACAGCTTCTTCGCAATCCTTAGTCCACCACACATTGCCGGTATGAAGTGTTTTTGGAGAAGTATTAGTACGACATTTTGGTATTGAATCATCAGCGGCCAAGAGAATCATTTTGTTGAATTTTGAATACATATCATTTACATTTTCTTCATCTTCACAAAAAGTCTCTATGTGTCTATAGGAAAGAAAAGCCTTGAACTTATCCCAGTTGGCAAACGTATAATTGTACTTAGGTATTTTGTCTTCAGGCAAATTTTTTATGTCGTTGTTTTATTAATTGTCATTATGATGGGCAGATGATCACTTCCAAGAGTGTCATCAAAAGTTTGCCATAAGCAATCAAAAGCTAATTGGGGGGAAATCATTGTCAGATCTATTGCGCTTGATCTATGAGTGGGAATGTCAGGAATCCTAGTTTACTCCCATCATTAAGCAAATACAATGAAGAATCCACCACGTTTTCAAGAAAACGATTGCTTGTTATGGATGAACAACCTTTGTCCCAAAATGGAGCGTGAGCATTAAAATCTCCGGCAATCAACCATCTTTCCTTAGAGCTGTCTATTGTATGTAACCATTCAGTATTTTTCTCGTCTGGACCTTTAGGCAGATATACAGACACAATGTTGAGAACAATGTTGTTATTGACTTTTACTGTGGCCGCGCACGTATGTAAGTTTGCAAGATCAGACGGTGCAGGTGATGGTCGTATTAAGTATTCAGTGCCTTCTCTGATATATATAGCAGTGCTGACTTTTTCCTTTGTGTCAAAAACTCGATTGTGCACTGGGGGATAATAAAAATGTGGTAATTTAGATTTGCACACATTTAGTGATTGCAAAATCAATATTTTGTAGCAGTTATTTACCAGATGCTGACGTAAAAATGCTTCGTTTGGTAACACAGATCTGGCATTCCATTGCAAAATCTGAAATGAGTTATCAGGCATGTCACTGATAAACTAGCAACAGAATAGCAGGGAGGGGTGCAAATAAAACAAATAAGTAAACAAATAAGCAGAGAGAGAGAGAGAGAGAGAGAGAGAGAGAGAGAGAGAGAGAGAAGAGAGCGAAGAGAGAGAGAGAGAGAAAGAAAGAAAGAAAGAGAGAGAGAGAGTCTTCTAATTTTCAAGATAACGTTGATAACTTCCTTCCGCTGAGTATAAACCTGTCAGACTGGGTAATTTCTGTGCTGAAATTAAAAAAAATCTACTTCCATGAAACCAACAAATGTTCTGAGTAGGTAATATAAATCTAGCACCAGTCACTCAAAACGTCATAGTAGTTCCACCAAGCACGCCTCTCCAGTGGAAACGGCAGGTCATGACGCCTGGGATGAGATGGAAAACCCCTGGGTGAATGTGGCATGGTGCGTCTCGTGGTCTTCCTTGGTGTCGTCCAGAACAGCTGCCGGACGTGTCTCCCCAAGTTGCCGGCAAGCACACTGGCTCCTCTCCGGGTCGGGTGAAGGCCGTTTAGCAGCGTCCTGTTGTTCGGCTTCAGGTTGGTGTGACTGATGAAGCTCACTTTTGCCACGTCAAACAACTCGGAGCTTGTAAAAGCATTAAACAAATCAATTTTCATGCCCAGCTCTTGATGACAGACCGGCGCGATTTTGCTGATAATGATATCTGCTTGAGGATTTTTTTGCAGCAATGCCTTTTAACAGTTGTAGAAAAGTTTTTGCTGCAGACATTGGGATCCGTATGTTTCAGATCGTTTATCCCACAGTGGATAACAATAGCATCCACTGGTCTTTCAACTGAGGATACTGCATTCTCCAATGTCGGTTTTAAGTCACTGATCTTATGAGCTTTCCTTGAAAAGGTACTAAAACCGTAAGACCTTCCGAGTCTTCTCCCATTGACTCCATTCAACACAGAATCGTGCAAAAGCAAAACAAGAGGGATGTCCTGCATTTCTTATATCTTGATTTCCTCAGTTCTATTCGAACGCCCTTTGACGTCATTTTTGCTTTTGACGTTATTGTTGGGAGGTTCTGAGTTCTTTTTCTGCTCTCTTATTTTGTTTTCTTTCTCGTTGTTGGTCTTGCGCTCTGTCAGTCACGAACCAGGTGTTTTTGACGGTTTGGGACTGAGAGCTGGTGGGACTGACCTTGCAGCTTCCGCGTACGTGAGGCTTTGAGTTGAGTTTGATTTTTTAGAACTGACGTTCTGTGCCTTACTGTTGCACTGCTCTTTTGGAGACCCTACTGGTGGTTTGCCAAAGTTAGAAATCAGATCGTTTTGTTCATTTACAGTTTTTTCTAATGAAACAATCCTCTCACACAGTTTCTCAATTAGTTGTTTCAGCTCCTTGATTTCACTTACTGTGTCTGAAGCAGTTGTACAGTTTTCATCGCTGCTCGTTTCTCCGTTGTTAGGGCCTGTTTGAGCGTCCACGGCTTGCAGCGCAGTTCGCTCCAAAACTTCTTCCCGAAAACAGGCTGGCTCTTCACGCATTTTCTTCTCACTTGACTCTTTTTCCGAAGTCAGGCTGTTTTGATGTTTACGCAGACTTCTTGATCTTGTCATTCTGGTCATTGTGCTGGTAGAATTGCTTAATTTCAGCCAGATGTAAGTTTAGTAGCTGACAGTTTCCGCCATCTTGCGTCACGTGCGTGTGTGTGTGTATGTTTTCCCCACTGTCTCCGGCCCAAAACAGTTTCCTGAAGGACTGTCTTTTCAAGGCCGTTGTATCTTGGTGTACGGCCATTCCAACGCAGTTCTCTTCAATGCAAACAAACAAACAAACAAACCAAGCTGTGAGCAGCTTGTCACAGGTCATACGGGCCGTTTGACGCACCGAGTCGTCGGTGACATGGTCAGTATTTCTGCTGTTCCGTGTGTACGGCGGTAACACCCCCATCTGCAGGACTGTGATTTCTTCTTTCTGTCTATGTCTGCATTGAGGGTCCATGTCTGGCATGCATACAGGAAGGTGGAATATATCACTGTATGTAGCAGCCTGGTGGTTTTTTCATGGAGATGTCACGGCCTTTCCTTACAGGCTGTAGTCTGGACAGTGGTGGTGGTGGTGTCCTTGCTGCTCTTGAGAGGATCTGTCCGTTTGGATCCCACATTCGTTGCTGATGATGGTAGGTGAACGGTCAAACAGTTGCTAGTTTTTGTACACGTGGACAGGTCTGTTATCAGTGGTGGTGATGGCGTCGCTGGCCATGAGGTGTCTACACGGGGCTCTATCTGTGCCGTTTCGTGTTGAAATTCCGACCAGTCTGATGACAAGCTTGTCGAGTTACTGTTCACTGCCTACCAGGCGATTGATGTCGTCCGCTGGGAGAAGGTCCTTTATGGTTCTTCCTCTAGAGCTGACTGCGCGGACTTGATCTTCAAACACATCAGTCATGATGCGCTCCAGGAGTGTGTGTCCTCCATTTAACGTCTATCCACTATTCGTGATATTAGACCAAAAAAAAAAAAAAAAGTGAATGTGTACGGAAGTAATTGCGAGCGTGCACATAATGTGTGTATGTATGCTCCAGGAGTATGTCTGTTGAAGTGTGGGAGATAGAAGGCAGCCGTGACGAAACTCCACCTGACGTATGGAACCATTCTCCAGTTCTGTGTGTGAGCTCTGCTGTGGCCGTTACTTGCTTGACGGTGTTGATCAGCTTTTGCCCGATGGTAATATTTTTTCGTTTGGGCCCAAGTGCCTTCTGCCAATTTCTGTCGAGCGCTATGTTCAAGTCTATGATGACATGGTAGATATCCATCTGGTGCGCGCACACACACCACAAACACACAGAGAGAGAGAGAGAGAGAGAGAGAGAGAGAGAGAGAGAGGCACGATGATGGCTGTCAGACCACAAGGACAGTGCGGTGTATATTAGTAGGACAGCTTTCTGACGCACGTGCGCCTGCTGCATTGTCTGTCAGCACGTGACACATGCATCATTTCCAGGCGGTGACTGCTTCGGGGGCAATAAATATCTTTGTACACAGGGTCTGTCGACTCTTCTTGGGTAGGAATAGAATTGACGAGGTGGGCGTAGGAGTTGGGGGGGAGGGGGGGGGGGGGGGGAGGGAGTGGTTGTGCGAGTTGCGAAGGACAGGAGTGATTTTACTGGGAGGGGGGGGGGGGGGGGGGAGGTCCGACTATGTAGGTACCCTAGGAAATGGGGACAGAAAGGAGAGGGGGGTGGGGGGAAGAGGAATTGTCCGATCTTTTTCCCATCTCTCTCTCTCTCTCTCTCTCCCCCTCCGTCCCCCCCCCTTCTCCCCCCCCCCCCCCCCCCCCCCCCCCCCCCCCCCCCCCCCCCCCCCCCCCCCCCCCCTTCTCTCCAACCATTTGCCTGCGTGCCTACTAGGGTCTTGCGTGCGGGTGGGTTGTCCACGGCGTCAGTGACAGAAACTGCCTTCCCCCCCAAACCTCCTCCACACCCTCTCCTTCGCTTACCTTTCCCCCCCCCCCCCCCCCCCCTCCCCAAGACGATGTAATGATGGCGCCAGTGTCGCGACAAGCATTAGCTGAAGAATCGCAACAAGGAGAGGTCGACCGGAGAACCTAGCATTACAACCCTTCCTCCTCCTCCTCCTCCACTAGTCCCCGCGCCCGCTCCAACTCCACCCCACCCACCACTCCACGTACACACACCAACCCCTCCTCTCCAGTCCTCTTCCCTCTCCTCGCCTCCTTCCGTGCCTGGCTGGGCTGCCAGCGCCATGCAGTGTGTGTGTGTGTGTGTCTCTGTGTCTGTGTGTGTGTGTGTGTGTACCCTGGGGGAACTTTTAATTGGCTAATTACCTGTCTGAGGTGATCAGTGGCCATCTGAGCATAACCGCACGCGTGGGGTGCGTTGCGTAGAACTTGCAGATCCACCCCTGGCTTGCTCTTGCTCCCCAGCGTGCACAGCGAGGCCGTGCTGTGAAGACTGTCCCAACAAAGCCTTTGTCCAGCTGAGATGCGTGACATACCCACTGATTGAAATCCGTTGTAGCGGGGGTAAAGAACGGATTGGATTGGGCAGGAGGAGGAGAGAACTCGGAAAGCAGAAGTTGTGGAAAATGTAGACGGATTGGCGATGCATGTCGTTTTAGAGATCCGTAAAAATGTGGTGCTTCATGAATTCAGAAAGTATGGCTTGTCTGTACGTTGTTTTTGTCGTTTAGTTTGTTTTCAGACTGAAAGGCTGTGATGGAAAATAAGCAAGTTTATTATTTTTTACGTTGGGAAAAGCTTGTGGACTGTTGTTTTATTTGACAGTTCTGTGAGTACTTGTGTATTGTACTCCATGTTTTGTGTTTGTCTAAGAGTCAGTTTTATAACACTGCAGCTGTTCAGTTAAAAAAAAAAAAAAGAAACACACACACACAACATCACACACACACACACACACACACACCTTTGATTTGTTACTTTCTGATGAATTTTCTTTTGTACTTGTTCATCATGAACCATTTCGGGGCGAAAGGATTCATCTTGCCGAGTCTTAGAACGTTTTCTCTGAAACATATCCCTGCTATTCTTCTAATTACCTCCCTAAAAAAAACTCCCTTTTGAAACGCGTGTATTTTTTTTATTTTTTTTGGGTGGTGGTGGTGGTCTCGTTCTTACTTTCTTTTTTTCATTTCTTTTCTCTCTTTCTTTCTTATTGTTTTCGTAAAGAATATCTCGTCATGAGATTGTTTTAAAGAGGAAGGTGCTATAGTGAGTGAGGAGATTGTCATGAAGAGGAAGTCATAATAGAGAACTGTTCCTTATGGAGAGGAGGTTGCTACGTCAAACCGAGTAGAACGTTATAGAGAAGGTTGGTTTGGAGAAGAGGTAGCTTGCTATAGAGAAGGTTGGTTTGAAGAAGAGGTAGATTGTTATAGAGAAGGTTGGTTTGGAGAAGAGGTAGATTGTTAGAGAGAAGGTTGGTTTGGAGAAGAGGTAGATTGTTATAGAGAAGGTTGGTTTGAAGAAGAGATAGATTGTTATAGAGAAGGTTGGTTTGCAGAAGAGGTAGATTGCTATAGACAAGGTTGGTTTGGAGAAGAGGTAGGTTGTTATAGAGAAGGTTGGTTTGGAGAAGAGGTAGGTTGTTATAGAGAAGGTTGGTTTGGAGAAAGAGGTAGGTTGTTATAGAGAAGGTTGGTTTGGAGAAGAGGTAGGTTGCTATAGAGAAGGTTTGCATGAAGAGGGAGGTTTGTATGGAGACAAGGTTCTTTTAAAAGAAAGATAAGACTAGTGAATTGTAGGGGGATCATTGTTGAAAGGTCGCACGCGTAGGGCTTGGAGCCCCTTCTTGGTTACCTATGGAAAGCTTCTTCTGTCCAGTGAAATCGCCACGTCAACCGATAGGCTTCATTCTGGTGTATTCTTTCGGGAATACATTTTAAAAATTTTTTACACCGTTGACCCTGACAAGATTTCATTTTCTCCTATTTTTAAGACCCAGTTTACAGGCGAATGTGGATGTTGTTATAGGTGCGTTGCACTACTGCGCGCCATCATAGGATTAGTCGCTTGCGGGTAATGCGAATGACGTCATTGTGACGTACATGCATGCCTTTGGAGGAAAACGTGATCGCGCGTGCGCGCTCGGGTATTCGGTGTTTCTTTGATCGCAGTAACTTTTAAGACAGGTTTAAAACAGGTATGTGCTTATGCGCTTGTTGCATATTAAAGTACACTCTGACTTCAAAAACCACTGACCCGTACAGGTATGTGCTTATGCGCTTGTTGCATATTAAAGTACACTCTGCCGTCAAAAACCACTGACCCGAAGAAACGGGTTCACTGATCAGCTGTAATTTTGGTTTGTTTGTTTTGCTTTTGTTTTCCTTTTTTTTTTTTTTAATTCTTCCCTCAGATGTATGCGGTGTGTGTGGTTTTATGCCTAGGGGGTCCAAGTGTACCACAGTATTGCTCCAAACTTTGTTGAGTGGCATATTTGATCGATTTCTAAAGATCCACTTGAGATGAAAAGAAAAACACACACACACACACACACACACACACACACACACACACACACAGAGGCGCGCGCGCGCGCGACGCAGAGGTTACCAGTCCCTGCGATGTGAAAAGATCGAGAGTTGAGCGAAAAGGATTCGAAAGAATACCACACAAGAAAAGCTTAGTCAGTCAAGCTTTGAAAGGATTGAGGCATGCGTTCCTTTTGTGAGTGTGTGTAAGTAGATTTGACGGGTGTGTGGTGTGTGTGTGTGTGTGTGTGTGTGTGTGTGCGCGCGCGCGTGCGTGTGTGTGTGTTGGAAAGTGTGAGAGAGATGAAACGAAAGCTAGATGCCCCTCTTTCCCGTGTCTGAACTGTTCAGCTCATGCATGTTTCTCGTCCTTTTCACATGTCAAACCGAGGCCCCCTCGAAGTGTGTTTGTGTGTGGTGCGTGCCTGCGTACGGCGCGCGCGCGTATGTGTATAATATATATCTCTTTTCTTTGTCCGTTTTGTTTGGATCTGTGTCTGTGTGTGTGTTGCCTCCCTCATTCCAACCCCGCCGCATTCCTTACCCCACTCTCCCTCCATCTCTGTCTGTCTGTTGGTCTGTCTGTCTGTCTCCCTCGCTCCCTCTCTCCTGCCGTACGTCCTTCCTTACCACAGTCTCGTTTTTCGATGCATCTTTCTCTATACCCCCCCCCCCCCCTCCTATATCTTAATATTTGTCTCCCACTCTTTTCTCTCTCTCTCTCTCTCTCTCTCTCTCTCTCTTTCTCTCTCTCCTTTCCTACTTCTGTTTTTTTTTCTTCTGTCTTTGCCCAACCCCCTCCATTATCCATCCTCCACTCCTAGTCTGTAAGCCTGTCTCACTCCCTCACGGTCTCTTTGTATGTTTTTCACCCCCATCCCTCCCCCTTTTACCCCCGTCCCGATCTCTCGTTTTCCCCCCTGTCCCCCTCTCTGTCTGTCTGTGTCAGTGTGTGTGTCTGTCTGTCTCTTGCTCCCTCCCTCCCTTCCTCTCTGTCCCCTCCAACCCCCCCTCCCTCCCGCGTGTGTGTGTGGCATTAAAAACAAAACAAAACAGACAGACAAAGAAACAAGCAGAATCGTGAACATGATGTAACTATCTCGGTGTTTGGGTATAGTTTAGCACGGTATTGATCCTTTATTTGCAGAAGTGGTTGGTAGTATGCGCCCATTACCGCGTGGTGAGTGTTGAAAGTTAGTAGTATGCGCCCATTAACGCGTGGTGAGTGTTGAAAGTTAGTAGTATGCGCCCATTAACGCGTGGTGAGTGTTGAAAGTTGGTAGTACTTATGCGCCCATTACCGCGTGGTGAGTGTTGAAAGTTAGTAGTATGCGCCCATTACCGCGTGGTGAGTGTTGAAAGTTAGTAGTACTTATGCGCCCATTACCGCGTGGTGAGTGTTGAAAGTTAGTAGTATGCGCCCATTACCGCGTGGTGAGTGTTGAAAGTTGGTAGTATGCGCCCATTACCCCGCGTGGTGAGTGTTGAAAGTTGGTAGTACTTATGCGCCCATTACCGCGTGGTGAGTGTTGAAAGTTTGTAGTATGCGCCCATTACCGCGTGGTGAGTGTTTGAAAGTTGGTAGTATGCGCCCATTACCGCGTGGTGAGTGGTTGAAAGTTGGTAGTATGCGCCCATTACCGCGTGGTGAGTGTAGAAAGTTTGTAGTATGCGCCCATTACCGCGTGGTGAGTGTTGAAAGTTGGTATACGCGCCCATTACCGCGTGGTGAGTGTTGACAGTTTGTAGTATGCGCCCATTACCGCGTGGTGAGTGTTGAAAGTTTGTAGTATGGCGCCCATTAGCGCGTGGTGAGTGTTGAAAGTCCGCTCGCTCTGTGTAGAGTTTGGAAATGAAATTCGGTTTGCGTCCTACTTGGATTTCATGGGTAAAACAAATTATCCACAGCAACGTTTGTAATTGTAATCCCATATACAGTGTGTGTGTGTGTGTTTTGTGTGTGTGTGTGTGTGTGTGTTTCTCTGATGACACTGCGTGAGAGCGAAAATGAACTCTGTGTGTGTGTGTGGTGCGTGCGTGCGTGCGTGCGTGTATTGTGCGCTCCTGCGTGTTTTAATTGACGATCCACAGATTGATGAATCAGCGCAATATGAAACTGTAACCATGAATTAATCTCACTGTGTCCGG
>CM031620.1:62947938-62967938 GCA_018398815.1 Conus ventricosus | reverse complement strand
AGAGAGGGGGGGGGGGGGGGCAGAAGCGCCCCTGCTCCATTGACGTAGCGTCAGTCAGGATGGGTATGCCTGTCAGTTGTGGAAATGAGTGGATCGACCCCTGGGGGTGGGGGGGGGGGGGGGGGGGGGGGGGATGCTGATAGTCCGGCGATAAACTCATCTCCTCTCCTCTTCGCGAGCAAGTTCGCCTTCTGATTGGCTCTGTTGCTGGGACCCCTCCAAGCCCCAGCACTCTCCAACCCCGGGGGAATTACGAATTCTCTCCCTTGGGGTCTTGATTGCATCCCATTCAATTAAGAAAATGGATTGGGGGTCGCGGGGAGGGAGAACAGGGGGGTTTGGCGGAGAGAAGGAGAGGAGAGAGGGGGTTGGGGGGGGGGGGGGGGGGGGGGAGTAACTTGGTGTGTACCGGGCAGGTGGAACACTACGCTTTTCCCTCCCGGTATCTAGGACTGTTATCTTTCTTCCGTCTGGGCCCGTTTTTGGCACTGTTTAACGTGGGTTTTGGTGTGTGTGTGTGTGTTTGGTGTGTGTGTGTGTGTGTGTGTGTGTGTGTGTGTGTGTGTGTGTGTGTGTTTGGTGTGTGTGTGTGTGTGTGTGTGGGGTGTGTGAGAGAGAGAGGAGAGAGGAGAGAGAGGGGAGAGGAGAGGGGAGAGAGAGGGGAGAGAAACATTTTAGAACACCGCCGTATCAGCCGGGACGGTATATTAATGACGACCGTGTGAGGGCATTATGGATTTTGAATTACTTTGCTACCCATAGGTTTATAGGTTATATTCCCTTCGATCTCTCTGTCTCTGTCTGTCTGTCTGTCGCTCTCTCTCTCTCTCTCTCTCTCTCTCTCTCTCTCTCTCTCCATCATTGCTCCACCGAAACACTGCCCCTCAGAGTCCCCGTGCTTCCTTCAGGTTTTTTTTGTTATGGTTGTTGTTTTTTGTGTGTGTGTGCGCGCGCGCGTGTGTGTGTTAGAGATAGAGACCCGGAGAGAGAGAGGAGAGGAGAGGGAAAAGGAGAGAGAGAGAGAGAGAGAGAGAGGAGGAGAAGAGAGAGAGAGAGTGTGGTGTGTGTGTGTGTGTGTGTGTGTGTGTGGAAAAGGTAGTCGTTGGTATCATTTCTCACCATTGCCGGATCCCTGCACATGTGCAGATGACGTAGAGGAAGTTTTGACTCATCCACGTCGATCCAGTTCCCCCGTTGTTCCCCACCGTCCAGGAGCTGAAGTTTTCACCCACTGTTGTCGGTTTGTTCGTGTGTCCGTTAGAAAAGATGAGGCCAAAAACCTTTGATGTGATTCTGAGGAAACCTAATGGAAGTCTCGAATGTGACCTAGCGCAAATCTGTGAAAGTTTTGTGCGGAACAGCTTTAAAGAGTGACCCAGGATTTGTTCAGGAAGATCACGCAAAAAAAACTTAAAGTTCACGGAACGTCTTTTAGTTAAGTTCGTGAAAATTGCTTTTGTAGCTTTTGCTGCCCGCCTGGTAGCCTTGAGGATGGCCGTGTAGAATGACGTAGCCTTGAGGATGGCCGTGTTAGAATGACGTAGCCTTGAGGATGGCCGTGTAGAATGACGTAGCCTTGAGGATGGCCGTGTAGAATGATGTAGGCTTGATGATGGCCGTGTAGAATGACGTAGCCTTGAGGATGGCCGTGCAGAATGACATGGTGGGGATGATCACGCACAACGACGTAGCCTTGAGGATGGCCGTGCAGAATGACGTAGCCTTGAGGATGGCCGTGCAGAATGACGTAGCCTTGAGGATGGCCGTGTAGAATGACGTAGCCTTGAGGATGGCCGTGTAGAATGACGTAGCCTTGAGGATGGCCGTGTAGAATGACGTAGCCTTGAGGATGGCCGGGTTAGAATGATGTAGCCTTGAGGATGGCCGTGCAGAATGACGTAGCCTTGAGGATGGCCGTGCAGAATGACGTAGCCTTGAGGATGGCCGTGCAGAATGACGTAGCCTTGAGGATGGCCGTGTAGAATGACGTAGCCTTGAGGATGGCCGTGTAGAATGACGTAGCCTTGAGAATGGCCGTGCAGAATGACGTAGCCTTGAGGATGGCCGTGCAGAATGACGTAGCCTTGAGGATGGCCGTGTAGAATGACGTAGCTTGAGGATGGCCGTGTAGAATGACGTAGCCTTGAGGATGGCCGTGTAGAATGACGTAGCCTTGAGGATGGCCGTGCAGAATGACGTAGCCTTGAGGATGGCCGTGTAGAATGACGTAGCCTTGAGGATGGCCGTGTAGAATGACGTAGCCTAGAGGATGGCCGGGTAGAGTGACGTAGCCTTGAGGATGGCCGGGTAGAATGACGTAGCCTTGAGGATGGCCGTGTAGAATGACGTAGCCTTGAGGATGGCCGTGTAGAATGACGTAGCCTTGAGAATGGCCGTGTAGAATGACGTAGCCTTGAGGATGGCCGTGTAGAATGATGTAGCCTTGAGGATGGCCGGGGTAGAATGACGTAGCCTTGAGGATGGCCGTGTTAGAATGACGTAGCCTTGAGGATGGCCGTGCAGAATGACCTAGCCTTGAGAATGGCCGTGTAGAATGACGTAGCCTTGAGGATGGCCGTGTAGAATGACGTAGCCTTGAGGATGGCCGTGTAGAATGACGTAGCCTTGAGGATGGCCGGGTAGAATGACGTAGCCTGAGAATGGCCGTGTAAAATGACGTAGCCTTGAGGATGGCCGTGCAGAATGACGTAGCCTTGAGGATGGCCGTGCAGAATGACGTAGCCTTGAGGATGGCCGGGTTAGAATGACGTAGCCTTGAGGATGGCCGTGCAAAATGACGTAGCCTGGATAATCGTGCTGATTGACGTAGCCTGGTGGTCTTACAGAGTGACGTGCCTGAATGGTCGTTATTGCACGATGACATACCCCTGGATGAGTGTTCAAGTGACGTAGCCGGGATGGTTGTATAGAATGACGCAGCCGAGATAGTAGTTGAGCATGGAAAAAGTAGCGTCGATGATCGAGTACTGTAGAATAATATAGCTTGCTTGGGTGATTTTTCTTGTTTTTTTTTTTCTGTGAACGGACGACTTATCCATGGAGAATAACGTCACTGGGGAAAATTGTGCCCTATTAGAAAACTATCTCTGATGATGATGATGATGATGATGATGGTGGTGATGACGTCGGTGTTGTGACTGTGCGCAGAATGACGTAGTCGGGCCATGGCGGTGAAAGCAAACAACAAGGAGAACCAAGGCTTCAAGTTGCTGCAGGAGGACAGCTTGGATGACCGCCCCTGCGCCGCCGTCAAGAAGTTCGTGGCCTCCGTGCTCGACAAGAAGGATCTCAAGGACCAGGATGTGGCCGCCAGCTTTCGTAACGTGAGTCGGGCCTCTGTGGCACCTGTCTCTCCTGGATCTGTCTTCTCTGTCTGTTTGTCTTCAAGACCTCGAAGATCGGGGTGTCTCCGTGTTGGCGTTCAAGCATGTTGTTGCTGTGCTGTTGGCCTTGTGTGTCTGCCGTGACTTGTGTTTGTGTCCGCTAAGAAGAGCCTCAAGGAACGAGGCGTGACTGTCACGTTGTGTCACCTCAATCTGTCCTTTCTGCCTGTCCTCACTGTCTTTCTCTTTTCTGTGCTCTAGCAGGCCCTCCGCGGCTCAAGGAGCTTGGCCGGTGTGGCCGCTGGATTGTGTAACATTAGTCAGTCAGTCCCTGTGTCTTACCTGTCTTAATCTGTTCCGTCAGTCTCTTTGCCTTCGACTAGAAGGGCTCGGAAGTCAGTATGTGGCCCGTCAGCATTCGTGACGTGGGTTTGTCTGAATGCCTGTGTGTGTGTGTGTGTGTGTGTGTGTGTGTGTGTGTGTGTGTGTGTGTGTGTGTGTTTGTTGTCTAATTGAAAGTCTGTCTGTATTGTCTGTCTGTATTGTCTGTATTGTCTGTCTGTATTGTCTGTCTGTATTGTCTGTCTGTATTGTCTGTATTGTCTGTCTGTATTGTCTGTCTGTATTGTCTGTCTGTATTGTCTGTATTGTCTGTCTGTATTGTCTGTCTGTATTGTCTGTCTGTATTGTCTGTATTGTCTGTATTGTCTGTCTGTATTGTCTGTCTGTATTGTCTGTCTGTATTGTCTGTATTGTCTGTCTGTATTGTCTGTATTGTCTGTCTGTATTGTCTGTATTGTCTGTCTGTACTGTCTGTATTGTCTGTATTGTCTGTACTGTCTGTCTGTACTGTCTGTATTGTCTGTCTGTATTGTCTGTCTGTACTGTCTGTATTGTCTGTCTGTACTGTCTGTATTGTCTGTCTGTACTGTCTGTATTGTCTGTCTGTATTGTCTGTACTGTCTGTCTGTACTGTCTGTATTGTCTGTCTGTACTGTCTGTCTGTACTGTCTGTATTGTCTGTCTGTACTGTCTGTCTGTACTGTCTGTACTGTCTGTATTGTCTGTCTGTACTGTCTGTCTGTACTGTCTGTACTGTCTGTCTGTACTGTCTGTACTGTCTGTCTGTATTGTTTCGGTGTTCGACCAGAAACAGAGAAACAAATAAACAAACAAACGAAAAACAAAACAAGAGGAAAAAGATCATAAGGACCAGGACGGGGTCGATCAGGTCGATTCGTGGTGGAGTTTGTCGACTCTCTCTCTCTCTCTCTCTCTCTCTCTCTCTCTTCTCTCTCTCTCTCTCTCACACACACACACACACACTTGCTCCCTCCCCTACTCCGCCGTATGTGGTTGTCTTCTCTCTCTCTCTCTCTCTCTCTCTCTCTCTCTCACACACACACACACACACTTGCTCCCTCCCCTACTCCGCCGTATGTGGTTGTCTTCTCTTCTCTCTCTCTCTCTCTCTCTCTCTCTCTCTCTCTCTCTCTCTCTCTCTCTCTCTCTCTCTCTCTCTCTCACACACACACACTTGCTCCCTCCCCTACTCCGCCGTATGTGGTTGTCTTCTCTCTCTCTCTCTCTCTCTCTCTCTCTCTCTCTCTCTCTCTCTCTCGCTCACACACACACACACACACACACACACACACACACACACACACACACACACACACACTTGCTCCCTCCCTACTCCGCCGTATGTGGTCTTCTCTCTCTCTCTCTCTCTCTCTCTCTCTCTCTCTTCTCTCTCTCTCTCGCTCACACACACACACACACACACACACACAACACACACACACACACACACTTGCTCCCTCCCCTACTCCGCCGTATGTGGTTGTCTTCATTGCTGTCCATCCTCCAAATCTCCCCCTCTCCACCCGGCGTCTCCTCGACATGTTGTTTCCTGGCATAACCACACGAGTTTTTCTTCACAATTCCTTGAAATACGCCTAGTGAAATACTCAAGGGGGAGGGGGGGGGGGGGGGGGGGGGCAGCAGAGGTGGATAGTTGAGAGTAAGAGTGAGGGAGGGGGGGGGGGGAGCTTAAGAAGCCGGAGGGTAAAGGCAGGATTAAGTTGTTTTTGGCAGGGCTTATGGTGCACCATTCTGGACGCCCCCCCCCCCCCCCCCTCCCCCTGTCCACTTTCCTAATCTCTCTAATCCCAACGTTTAGGGTCGAGGAGTTGTGGGGGGAGGGGCGGGGGAAGAGGGAGGGGCCAGCGCGCAGGGATTAGCGGCTGATTCTTTCCTCCTGAGCCTTAGGGGCTGGTGTCGAGAGGTAGGTCAAGGGTTAAGGGCTGAAGCAGGGGATGGTGGGACGGTGGGGCGCTGCTTGCAGAATAGGCAACCATAAAACACACCTGTGTTCACAACTGCGCGTGCTCTCGTCTCCCCCCCCCCCCCCTCCTCCGTCTCCTTCTTGCCCACGACTCCGCTCTCTCTGTCTGTCTGTCTGTCTGTCTCTCTCTCTCTCTCTCTCTCTCTCTCTCTCTCTATCGGTCACACAACACACACACACACACACACACACACACACACACACTGTGTAGTAGCATCAACTACTGGCCATAAAACCCACTCCCTGAGCTGCTTAACCCCACTCCCCGCTTCCCCCCCTTCCCCCCATATTTTTCATCTCGGTCAAGTAGGTTGTTTTTAACCACGTCTGTGGGTTTGTCAGTCCGTCTGTCTGTCCGTCTGTCTGTCTGCCAGCAAGATCACACAAAGCTATTGAACTAAATTTCCCCCGGAAAAAAAAAAAAAAACAAAACTGGTCCGGATCACAGGGTGTATCCAGGATGCGCTTGATCTCTGCAGAGGTCTGCGACCTCCGAAAGCTCTTTTAGTTTCCTTTTTGTTTGTTTGGTTTTAATCTGCATTGCATATCGACGCTCACTTTCAACTGACACGCGGTTGTGTGAATCGTTCAGTAAAGGAGCGTTGAATCGGTGACAGACGGACGAATGATGTCCGGAGAGTGGACCGGCCGGCCCCTTTAAAGACAGAAAGGAGATCGGTGCAGACTGCACTGGGCTGGATGAACAAGGCCGTTGTTGGTACTAGCGGGCGGCGAAGAGTGTGGTGACCCATCCTGAAAACTCATGGCGCTTAGGTGTGGTAGAGAAGGCGTCAGACGACCCCAGACTGGGGCTGAATGGGGAGGAAATTATGCCCCCCCCCCCCCCCCCCCATCAAGCTGGTAACATGAAATTTAAAAAAAAAGTATGATATTAAAAAATCGTCATTCGTACTGTGCGTGCTGTACAATGTGCACGTAACATACGCTTTTCTTCATAAACCCAATTTGAAAACAAGTCACAGTGATTGAAATGTGTCGAGTTACTACTGATATGCTTTATGGAATGTTCTTTGCCCCTAGTCCCAAACTGATTGTGTCCGTAAAGCACGAGGACTGAATTATAAAGTTGTGGAGACTGACTCGCATGGTTCTGTGGACTCGGTACATTCCGGACCAAGGGAAGGCATTGTATGACGTAAAATTGCGTACATCACGTGACGTAATGTGACATTATGCGTTGGAAGTCGTGCGTTACAATATTTATGCTCGATACTAAAAAGGAGTACGCGATCAGCGTGCGAATCCAGCATTGCTTGAGAAAGTGTACTACAGAAGATGCCAGAAGACACACACACGCACACGTCACGCACACGCACACACGCATGCACGTACGCACGCGCGCGCGCGGGCATACATCTGTCTCTTCTCCTCCCTCCCCACGTGTGTGTGTGTGTGTGTGTGTGACTTTTAGAAGTGTGTGTGTGTCTTTTGGAAATGTGATCAGCAGCAGCGAATCCTTCCAAGCACAAATGGAATTCAAAGGGCACGTCATGTGTATTTTGTGTCATTTAGTTGCTTTCTTTACATTTTTGTGTGTGCAGACAAACTGAAAGCGGAGTGCTAAGGGGCGGGGAAAGGGGGATGAACGTTTCCGTGACTCGCTGTAGCATTCAGTCTTGGAAGCCAAGGCTTTCAAATATTGACTGCAGCACTATTATGAAGTGTCTTCCCCTTCCTGTTCTGGGCCGGCTTGAAAAGCAGCATTGTGCTTCTGGGTTACTCCGCTCCGCGTGCTTGAGAGCGCCGAGTAAGTCTTACTCTGTTTCTATGCCCGGGATAGGGAACGGGGAGCGACGCCTCGGGCTATGGACATAATGTGTGTGTGTATGTGTGAAAGAGAGAGAGCGAGAGAGAGAGAGAAGGGTGAGGGGGTATGGGTGTGGGGGGATGTAAGGGATTGGGAGAGGGTGGGCAGACCTTGAAAAGGCCATTGCTTCCTCACTTTCTTTCTCCCCTACCCGGTTTGTTTGTGTGTGTGTGTTTCTTCTTCTTTTTCTTCTTCATCTCTTTTTTGTTTTGTTTTTGAGAACACTTCAGCTTCATTCCGCAAAGAGTAAGGAAACGCACCAGGTGAAGGTCGCACCATGCGGGCACCAATCACGTTTTCGGTTACAACTCTTGGCGAATCATGTATCCCCCCCCCCCCCCCCCCCCCCCCCCCCCCCCCCCCCCAAAAAAAAAAAAAAAAAAAAAAAAAAAAAAAAAAAAAAAAAAAAACACGTGCGAAAATAAATGAAAAGGAAGACTAGAGTTGAAACTGCGTTCTGAGTATGATTCCACTTGATCGTCGATGGCCAACAGGGTAAATGGTTTCTGCAACGGGTTAGGGGTACGAAAGGAAGTCTTTTCAGTTTGTTTTCCTCCTTTTTTTTTTTTTTTTTTTTTTTTTCAAATAGACCTGCAAGGCCATTTGATTGGTTTATACTTAATGCAGAAGTTTCACTCTCGCCTCTCCACATTTTTTTCTTTTTCCGTTTTTGTTTGTTTGTCTTCTTCTTCTTCTTCTTGTGACCTAGGATAGCTGTTGAGGCGTCTTTGCGCGTTCTTCGCCCCGATCCCAGATGAAGTTGTGTTGACGGGTCTGTTTGTGGCGTTCCTCAGACCCCTCCGTCCAAACACTTCTTGGCAGTTGCGGGAGTCATCCAGTGTGGTCTTGAATCCAGCAGAGCGCAGGAAGAAAGGGGGAGAAGAGAACCGTTGAAATCTTTGGATAAATATTAACAAGAATCAGTTCTTGTTTAACAGCCTCGTGCTCGAAAGCGTTGGTCAATATTTGACGTCGCTGTTCTCGTCAGTTGTGGCGGATTTTTTTTTTTTTTTTTTTGATTGGTGATATATCGTGGAAGAAAGGTTAGAATGCGTATGGAATGCATTCTCACCGGAGATGAGACTTCAGTTTTGGAAATATTTATCGTATCCCTAAGGAATTTCATCAGGGTTCTCTGCCATTACTTTAGAAAAAAAAAAAGTACCTTACATGGAACCTCGAGAGAAGTTCCGCCGCTTGTTCTTTCTTGTCTGCACGTATGCTGTGTTTAAGTACACAGACAGCGCTAGATCACAGTCATGTGCTTGTCATTGGTGACTGATTGTTTACTGTGGGAGCTAACGCCATTTACTTAGTTTATTAAGCATTGTCAGTAAGTTTATTAAGCATTGTCAGTAACTTTATTAAGCATTGTCAGTAAGTTTATTAAGCATTGTCAGTAAATTTATTAAGCATTGTCAGTAACTTTATTAAGCATTGTCAGTAAGTTTATTAAGTATTGTCAGTAAGTTTATTAAGCATTGTCAGTAAGTTTATTAAGCATTGTCAGTATAGCTAAAATGCTTCTTGTGGATGTTTTAGGTACATGTTAATGTTTATGCACCGTAAAAATGATATACTCTGCGATATATCTTAGCACAGAAATGCACTTAAAAAGGATTATTAGATGTATTCATGGTACAAAGTCAAAACCAGCCCTTTCATGTTTGTTTCTGGTTTGGAGAACACAGAATGGTCATTTTTATCTGCTGGGGTCAACAAGGTTTACCTGATCGTTAATTGTGGGTCACACTAAATACATATCTTTTGATCAAAGCAAACCTTTAGATCAGAAGCCTTTGACTTTATTTGTGTGTGTGTGTGTGTGTGTGTGTGTGTGTGTGTGTGTGTGTGTGTGTGTGTGTGTGTGTTGGGGGTTGGGAACGGGGTAGGGTGGGGTGGTCCGCGGTGACTATTGAGATCAAGAAGGCACCCAAAGCACTACATTGTTAAATAGAAACTACCGTCAGATTTAAGTTCCTCCGTGATAATATGGCCGACGGAGATCGTCATGACGGGAGAGTAGGATAGTAAACCTCCTCCCGCGCCCCCCCCCCCCCCCCTCCTCCATCTCCAACCCTGCCCCCTACCTTCCGCCACCTCTGACTGCTTGTCATTTCCTTGACAATTTCGCCTCCTCTCTCCCCCCCCCCCCCCCCTCCGCACGCCCCCACCCCCTCACTTTCTCCCTCCCTCGTCATACCTAACTTCAAGCCATACTATGGCTTTTGTTGTAATGGAGGTGATAAACGACGAAATTAACGTCCTGTTAGCCGTAGACGCGTTCTCGAACGGCCTCTTTGTATAATACAGAGGTCGTGAAGCGAGGTCTTACCTGTGTTGTACGTTCACGCTTGAAATCCATAACCCTCCCTCAGGTCATGAGGCAGATCGGGAGAACCGTTCCACAAGAGTGGGAGGAAGGGACCTCTTGGCCGACCCAGCCTCCTGCACTGGAGCCGGGGAGATGGGAAACTTCTCTCCCCTTTCCCTGACTTGAGTAACGACGAGGCGCCGCCTGAAGGTGGCATCTGTTTGGCCTAACGAGGAAGGCGCCGCCTGAAGGTGGCATCTGTTTGGCCTAACGAGGAAGGCGCCGCCTGAAGGTGGCATCTGTTTGGCCTAACGATGAAGGCGCCGCCTGAAGGTGGCATCTGTTTGGCCTAACGAGGAAGGCGTCGCCTGAAGGTGGCATCTGTTTGGCCTAACGAGGAAGGCGTCGTACAGGCTTGTTCCAAGGCCAGGGAGGCGATTTCCTGTTGGAAACAGCGTGGTGGGAACGTTCTCTTTGGGGGTGTGCATCTGTGCCAAGTGCAGATCCACCCTGTTCCTTCGGAGGGGACCTCCAGCAGCGAATTCCAGTGTGTGAATGCAGGCATAAAAAGTGAATATATAAATGGATGAATGAATAAATAAATGAACGAATGAATAGACAAATAGATAAAGAAATATAAAATGAATAAAAGAACAGGTAATAAAAATACACAGATAAAAATTATTAATAAATGATTAAAAAAAAAATGCACATAGATCTATGTTAAATTAAACTATCGCGTGCTGGCGAGATGGACGCGGCGAAAATATAACACGTTGCGTTCTAGTCTCGTGTTTAAAAACGTCATCTCCAGAGACGGCCTATGGCAACCGTGATGTGCGACCGAAAACGGTCATGTACGAAAAAAAACAAACCCAACCACCTTTTTTGGCAGAGTTCTAACCGAGGAAGCAAGCGAGCGAGCAAGCGAGCAAGCAAGGTGCAGGGTGTGTGCCCAGCAGACCAAAGTCTGAACTGTATGGCGTCAGAGTTGGGGCGCAACGGAGCAGAGACGAATGCCCTTTCATAACAGCTGACGACCCCTCTCTCTCTCTGAAGTGAAGGAAGACGTCAGGCTGGCACGGGTGGTCGGTCAGTCGGTCAGCCCCCGTGGCCAAGTGAGAGCGGACCACCTGGGAGGGCCGGCCAGTGGACAGGTTGATGGGCGGGGGGGGGGGGGGGGGGGGGGGGGGGGGGGGGGGGGGCAAATGAGGAGGCCATCAAACAGCTCTCAGCACCGCCCAGGGATGATTGGTGGGGGGCGCTTGATGGCGGTGTGGTGAATGGGGGGGGGGGGGGGGGGAGAAGGGAGGGAGGGAGTCGTTGAGTTCAGGAGTGGACGACGGAGGGGGCGTTTCTTAAGAGTCGGTGTGTTTGTGTGTGTGTAAAAAAAGGGGGTTCACAGGTTCCCTCTCCCTCCGTAAACACACACGCGCGCACGCACAGACACATACAGACACACAGACGCGCGCGCGCGCGCGCGCACGCACACACACACACACACACACACACACACACACACACACACAACACACACACACACACACACAGAGGAAGATAGACACGCACGCACTTACGCACTCACGCACGCATGCGCGCGCGCGCACACACACACACACACACACACACACACACACACACACACACACACACACACATGATAGGCATGTCTGTACAGGCTGTGCGCATACATTGATTTTTATTTGGTATATTATGCACACGCGCACGCACGCATACCCATTCTCTCTGTCGCACTGTCTTTCTCTCTCTCTCTCTCTCTCTCTCTCTGTCTCTCTCTCTCTCTCTCTCTCGCTCGCTCTTGTGCGCGCGCCCCCTCCTTTCTGTCTTCCTTTAGAATGCTATATTACTTACTGACTTCCGAATAAAGAATAAGAGCGGGCAGATATGACGTTGGTCTAGAACGCGGCCAGGCCCTCTGACGATAGGAACGATGAAGACGAACGATGCGGCTCTGCCGGAGTGTGACGGTTATGGCCAGTGGTATGGATGCCTAATTGTTGTCTGCGCGACTTGCTACGGGCCCCGAAATGGCGGCTTATCTGGATTGGCCTGCACAGGGGCGCCGTAAACCTTCCCACAGGAGCCGAGTCTGTGTGTCTGTCTCTGGCTGGCTGTCTGTCGGCCCGAGTTCTCTCCCGTGGAGGTTGCTCTCGTTTAATGTGTGTCGCTCTTGGTGTTGGTGTTGCGTTTTGTGGTGTCAGGGTGTGTGTTGTTGTGTTGTCTGATGTGGAGGTGTTGTATTGTTTTGTGGTGTCAGGGTGTGTGTTTGTTGTGTTGTCTGATGTGGTGGTGTATTGTTTTGTGGTGTCAGGGTGTGGTTTGTTGTGTTGTCTGATGTCGTGGTGTTGTATTGTTTTGTGGTGTCAGGGTGTGTTTTATTGTGTTGTCTGATGTGGTGGTGTTGTATTGTTTTGTGGTGTTAGGGTGTGTTTGTTGTGTTGTCTGATGTGGAGGTGTTGTATTGTTTTGTGGTGTCAGGGTTGTGTTTGTTGTGTTGTCTGATGTGGTGGTGTTGTATTGTTTTGTGTTGTGGTGTTAGGGTGTGTTTGTTGTGTTGTCTGATGTGGTGGTGGTGGTATTTGTTTTGTGGTGTTAGGGGGTGTTTGTTGTGTTGTCTGATGTGGAAGGTGTTGTATTGTTTTGTGGTGTCAGGGTTGTGTTTGTTGTGTTGTCTGATGTGGAGGTGTTGTATTGTTTTGTGGTGTCAGGGTGTGTTTGTTGTGTTGTCTGATGTGGTGGTGTTGTATTGTTGTGTGGTGTCAGAGTGTGTTTGTTGTGTTGTCATGATGTGGTGTGTGTTGTATTGTTTTGTGGTGTCAGGGTGTGTTTGTTGTGTTTGATGTGGTGGTGGTGTATTGTTTTGGTGGTGTTAGGGTGTGTGTGTTGTGTTGTCTGATGTGGAGGTGTTGTATTGTTTTGTGGTGTTAGGGTGTGTTTGTTGTGTTGTCTGATGTGGTGGTGGTGTATTGTTTTGTGGTGTTAGGGTGTGTGTGTTGTGTTGTCTGATGTGGTGGTGTATTTTGTGTGGTGTTAGGTGTGTGTGTCAACCTCGGGTATGTCAGTGGAGGAAGGACTAGCGCACAGCCCAAACACACTCACAGCTTGATTACGATCTCATTCATATATCATGCATTCGTCACATCAAACCACTAGTAAAGTCTATAACTTTACTACACTAATCATGGAAAGAATCAATGCGCATGGAGTCAAACAAAATAAAACATTCTCTCTTTCCTTGAACTTCACAAAAATCATTTATCTAAATCATCATTAACTATCCGGGTATACATAGATTTCTACTTTACCTGGCCAGGTGATCTTAAACTATTCACGAATCACTGTCTTTCCTTTTCTTCTTTTTTTTTCTTTTCTTTTCACTGTCACTTTCACAAACACCAGTCACGACACAACTGCTGGCACTGGTCAGGTTGGACTGTGGCACTGGTCAGGTTGGACTGCTGGCACTGGTCAGGTTAGACCGCTGGCGTTGGTCAGGTTGGACTGCTGATAAAGGGCGCGGCCAGGTATGAGGTCGAACCCCGTTTCAGATAAACAGTGACTAACCAGACATCGACTGCCTCCTTTCTTTCTTCCTGCTTAAACGCATTGAACTCTCTCTCTCTCTCTTCTAGTCTGCTCTATCAAATGGACATGGTTGCTTTTCTTTTTTTTTTTTTTTTTTTTTTTTCTTCTCTTCATCATTAGCAACTCTCCTCTCTCACATCTCTCCTTGTCCTTCCCTGCAGACTCTATCTAGTGCTATGCTTCAACTCGGTTTTCTGTTCACTCCTCTCATCTCCCTGCTCTTCTCTCGTCGGGGCCTACCCCCAAACCTCTTCCTCTCTCCTGTCTGTTCGTTCTCCTCTCCCTCCCCTTCTCTCCCTCTCACATCTTCTTATCCCGTTCCGATCTGTCCAAGGGTGAGTACCTTTGGTCAGTATTTTCCCGCCTTATACTGAGGTCACCTCCCCTCTCATTCCATTTGGACGTTCAAATCGCCCAAAGTATCAAATGGCCTTGCGCTCTCTATGGTGGTCAATGGGTCTTTAATTAATTAGCTTGATTTTACCCCACCACACAATACCTTCCCCTTCCTACTTCAACCGGGCGACGTCTGGCTTAACTATGGACACTGGCTTGTAAATTAGAGGATCAGTCTGGCCTAGACGTGGCGATCCGTCTGCCAGACCTATTGAGACGTTGATCAGCCTCTCAGTCCGTCTGCCGTCTCCGCAAGAACTAAAAATAGCCTTTAATTGGGCTGAGGCGACGCATGAAGTCGTCACCTGGCGCCAGGATGTTTGAGTTCGGGTTTAAGTCCGACTAAGCTTGCTGGCGACTGACCACGAATTCGGTTTTTCTTTTTTTGTCCGTGACAATTTCCCCTTGCAAAAGACATGCTCAGCATTGTCTCAAAACAACGGTGCAAAAAAACAACAACCGAAATTTGCTGAAAACACAGCTACACGTGAAAAGTTTTGCAATAATTTTACACAACGGTTTTCAATTATCTGGAATTATCGCTCGTAAATATCACCCCAATGGGTTATCATTGACGTGCGCTTTTACTTTTTTTTTCAACTCATTTTTCTGATAACCTCTGTGCGCCCCTAATGCAACCCCCAGCCTGCGGATTTGCCACATCTTCTCTCAACCAACTATTATGAAAAGCACAATCTAAAATGATCACGATCCATGACCCTCACTGAGGAATTTCCATCCTCACTTTTGCAAACAGTGCGTTACTACACAATGACTGTATGCTCCATACATAACTACATTTACATGAACAAGTCTCACAAAGAAAATATGAACCATCGCCAAATGGGAATGAACCCATATCCACTCAATCATCACTGTAATCAGCACATATTATTTACAAAGTAGGTATGCACCCCGGGATATGACTGACTTCCTCTGAGTTGCAGCTTGCTAGACTACACGACTTAAATAGTCAGCTCCTACATTCTGTCGACCTGGAATGTACTGAACTCGATACCTGTAGGCTGCAGTGCCATTGCCCAGCACAGCACCCTGCTGTTTTTCAGCTGCGCCTCCTCCCAGGAATTTGAGGGGTTTTGATGATCACTCTATCACGAACTCTTTCCCATACAAGTATTTGTGGAATTTCTGCACGGCCCACACAAACAGCCAAACACTCCTTCTCAAACCGTTGCGTACCCTTCTTCACACTTCGTCAGCTTCCTGCTAGCATACTTCACAGAAACTCGACCCTTCGTGCTCCTGCAACAATACTGCACCTACTCCACCACCTGATGCATCTGTCCACAACAAAATGGTTTGGACATATCCGGTAGCTTCAAGATGGGACGGAACCTAGTCTTTCTAGCACTGTCTGCAGTGCTTGCTCTGCAGCGCAGACCACTCGACCACTGCCTTTTTCCCTGCCTTGACCAATCACTGAGAGGACTCGGATTGCTGCGAAATTTGGTAAAAACTCCCTGTAGAAACCAATAAAACCTAGCAGACCCCTGACTTCTGTTTTGTCTTTGGTCTCTCTGAATTTCACCATCTTCTCCACCTTTCCCCTTTTTCTGGCGCTTTGTGTCGCCTCCAACAACCAAAACCTAGGAACTCCAGGCTGGAAAACCAATCTGGCACTTTTTTTGGTCTGGCTGTGAGATTGGCTCGTCTCAACCTCTCTAAAACGGGCCCCTAGCTGCCTCAATGCTCCTCCCATGTCTCAGATGCTATCAAATGTCATCCATGAAATTCACTACCCCTTCCAAACCCGTCAATAACTTCCTCATCATCCGAGGAGAAAACTGCAGGTGCGTTGACCATACCAAAAGGAAGTACTCGCCACTGGTATAGCCCATAGGAGGGGAAAATGCGTGACTTCCTTTGAGTCCTCACTAAAGGCTATTTGCCAATAACCCTTGCTCAGATCTAATCCTGTGAAATACCTGCTCTTGCTTGTGGCGATCTGAGCGAACAGGTCTTCCACGTTCGGTATGACTTCTGCATCGCCCTTTGGTGCACTGTTCAGACGTCATAGTCAACACAGAATCGATGCTCACCTGACTTTTTCCTCACTAAGACGACGGGTGCACTATACGATGATTTGGACGGTTTCAATCACCCCAAGGTCCAACATCTTTTCCACCCCTCCTCGATCACTCGTTTGGTGGCATACGGATCGGGGTAGGGTTTTTTTTCACATGTACGGGTTTTTGCGATGTTACCTCCACCGTACAGGTCTCTAGAGTTGTCCTGCCTGGTTTATCAGTCAGGGACCCCTATACTGTTTTAGGAGCCCCCAACTTCCTCCTGTCTCCTACTGTCTAGCCCTCATACAGTGACACATCCTGTATGACTCTTCTCCTGGAAACTCAGGAAACAAAATCTCCCTTCTTCGCTGGGTCTCCTTCACCCCCATCAATGATTGCTGCTGCGCCTATGTGCTGATCACAGCTGAATATATTGCGGAGCAAATTCGAAATGGAAAAGTTAAGGTTTCCCATTCACATCAATTCGGTAGTCCTGATCTACCTTTTCAATGATGGTGAAGGGTCCTTTCCAATGCATCAGCAGCTTTTTTGGATCCGGGGGAGCAGTAACAGGACTGATCTCCCCCCTTTGAGAAATTGCTCCTCCCCTTTCCCTGTCATATTGCTTCTTCTGCACGACCCTACCTCTTGCAAACTTTCCCTTGCAACCTTACACGTCTCCTCTACCTATTGCGTAAGTCCACCCATACTGATAATGGTTTTGACTTCTTCTGACTCCTGTTCTCCGGACCACAGCTCTTTGAGAATACACACTGGTCCCCTGACGGTCCGCCCCAACAGCAGCTCAAATTTGGGGAAAAGCCTGTGCTCTCCTGAGGGGCTTCCCTGTGGCAACAGTGCCGCTGGAATGTAACGGTCCCAAACTGCTGCCTTTCCTCAGAGCTTCTTTAAGATGCCCTTCAGCACACCATTGAATCTTTCCACCAAGCCTTGCATTGTGGGTGGTATGGGGTAGTGAGAAGCTGTGTGATCCCTAGCAGCCTGTTGACCTCCCTCATCACGCCTGGGTGAACTGTGACCCTCTGTCACTGAAATTTGTGCGGCCACCCCACGCGAGAAAAGATGTCCACTAGCCCTTCAGCGACCCGTTGCGTAACTAAAGCCTTTCAATGCGACTGCTTCTGGATATCTGGTCGCGTAGTCCACGAGCGTCAACACATACCTGTGCCCACCTTTGGAACAGGGCGAGATTGGCCAATCAGATCAACCGCCACTCTCCTGAATGGTGTGTCAATTTAAAAAGGGGGCTGTTTAAGAGGGCCTCCCTTCACCCCTCTTGTGGCTGACCTTTGACACACATCACATGACATGCAGAACCGCTTTATGTCGCCATTGCCCCTGGCCAATGAAAATCATCAAAGATTCGGGCAGCTGTTTTGCTGGTGCCGAGATGACCCGCCATGAGCGACTCGTGACCAAATGACATGACAGTGTCACGATAACATGCTGGAACCTCTAACTGAGTTGTCACCTTACCTGTCTTCCCTTGGTGAACACTCGGTACAACAACCCCCTCTCACCAGAAATTCTGTCTCACCTCCTCTAACCACCGTTTCTCTCCACCCTCTTGCCAACTCCCCAAGACTTCACGAGCGAAGGGGCTTGTTCCTGCGCTGCCCTAAACTCATCAGGCGACACATCTATGCCTGACTTCCCTTTCTGGAACGACTAAACGGTTTATCAACCTTTTCCTCCTCTTGCTCCGTGTTTTAACTGCTTGCCCCTGTAGCAGTCAACAACTCAGGTCCCCTGGGTCCCTTGCACCTGGAATATTTCCCCATGATCAAATCATAAAGGGTTTTTCTCCATCACCAGCGCAGACAACTCGCCTGAGAAGTAAGGGGTACGTACTTCTATCTAGCAACTGGGAACTCCCTCACGTGCCATCGATTAGGTTTCAGGTCTGGATTTGCCCTGTCAAATCCCCTTCCTCGACCAGCGTTGTTCTTACTAAAACCAATAACAAAACCGTGTCCCGTAACACTTTCACCCTCTGCTGGCCAATCCACCCTTCTTCCACTGGTAACGAACCACTCACCTAGTGCCCTCCATCCCTGACACTGACTGCTGCCAGTGCTAGCCATAGGCCGCACTCCACCCTCTTCAGATTGGATTCCCCCTTTTGGTTCCACTGCAGGTCGTTTCCCCTGGCGACCCTTATCAACCTCTTGCAAGGCTGCTGCCTTCTGGGAAACCCCATGCGACAATCCCTCGCCACATGTCCCTTCTTTTGACAAATGAAACACCTATGTCCCTTTGTCCTCCTTTCTGCCCCACCACTGGGGTTTTCAGACTTGCAGAAAACTCCTCTAGTCTCCTTGCACTCTTCTCACCTGTGCCTGGCACCTGTTTCTCCTGCACCTTAGTGCCCAAACGTGCCTCCCTGTAAAACCCCTGCTAACTTCAGCAACTCCCCTGCTGTCTCTGGCTGTCCCCTCTTTCAAATGTATAGTTAACCTGGACTGCAACCTGACAAAATCTGTTCTTTCATAACCAGCTCTTTTAATTCAGCGAACTCCTTTTTTCGTACCCCTCAACTCTAACCACTTCTCAAAATAGTGATCTAAACGTGCACCGAACTGAGTGTACGTTCACCTGCTTGCAATCTAGCTGATCGAAATTTCTTTCTAAACCCTTCCTCTGGAGGTCAAATCCCTTCATCAAAGACTCCTTCACAGCACCCAAAATCAGATTGTTGGTCTGCTGGTAATGCAGTGAAAATCTGTAATGGCTTACCCGTCAATAGCGCTGACAAAATGACTGCCCATTCTCGAAGGCCAAACCCCGACTAAGGAAACGTTTCAAAAAAGACTGATGTACGCATCAATCGAATCTGATCCTTCAGAGAATTTTTGGTAACTTTGGTCGGGGGGCATAACTGCGCACAGGTCACTGGAAACTGACTGCCATCATCGGTGGTCTCCCTTTGTATTTCACCCCTCTAACTCTAATTGAATCCTCAATCTTTTTGTTTCCTGCGTTTTTCCCCTTTGTCTTTCTGTTTCTGCGTTTCTTAGCCTGATTATCGTCACCTGAATCCTTAGTCTTTCTGTTTCCTGCGTTAGTCTTTCTTTTTCCTGCTTTGCGCTGCTTTCATCCTTCCCGCTCTGCTATTTCGACTGCGACACGGGGTCTTTCCGCTCGCTCATCTCTTTCCATCTTTTGTTGGGTTTCAACGAATGCTCCCCAATCTTCTCCCGAGTAGCCTAAAACACGAGCGACGCTCACGAGTTGTTCAATAGGGGTGTTCTTTTCGTCCGCCATTATATCTTCTCTTTTTTTTTTTTTTGAACAAGATTTTACTACTACGACAGTCAAACTGGTGGTTACCGACACGGTGACGTATATCACAATCCTATGAATGATAATATTAGCTTGGGGCAACGTAATTAGTTTTATAAGACGCCTAGCGCCTGAACCCAACTATGAGACGAAATTATGGCAATCTGGGGCGAAATAGTACTCTGGGGCTGAAGTGCCAAGCCTAGTGTTAACTATCTTGGAAGCAATGCCAAGCCTAGATTTAACTATCTTGGGACATACAGTAAGACACTCCCTTTTCTTAGGATTACCAATACTTGAATCCCCCCCCAGCTTCCTCTCTGAGAAGTTGAACAATTATAATAAATGGGCCAGAATACCTGGCAGGCTCGCCATAAATTGTCAACCTCGGGTATGTCAGTGGAGAAGGACTACGCACAGCCCAAACACACTCACAGCTTGATTACGATCTCATTCATATTATGCATTCGTCACATCAAACCACTAGTAAAGTCTATAACTTTACTACACCATAATCATGGAAAGAATCAATGCGCATGGAGTCAAACAAAATAAAACTTCTCTTCTTTCCTTGAACTTCACAAAATCATTTATCTAAATCATCATTAAAAACCCGGGTATAAAAAAGATTTCTACTTTAAACCCGGCCAGGTGATCTTAAAATTATCATGAATCACTGTCTTTCCTTTTCTTCTTTTTTTTCTTTTTTTTTCACTGTCACTTTCACAAACACCAGTCCCGACACAACTGCTGGCACTGGTCAGGTTGGGCTGCTGGCACTGGTCAGGTTAGACCGCTGGGGTTGGTCAGGTTGGACTGCTGATGAAAGTGG
>CM031620.1:62930438-62942938 GCA_018398815.1 Conus ventricosus | reverse complement strand
CGCAAGCGCAGGTAGGCATGCTAATGATTGCCAGAGTCTGCAACGAAATGTTCATGATTATGTGAAACATGCACCCACCAAAAATAGAGCATGATGGGTTTTTTTCCCTGTATGGTTTGAACGTCGAACCTGCATTTAGTTGACATGCAGTTCTCTTGAGCGGGCACCCGATAATGCAGTGCCACGGCATTGAGAATACGAATGTAGTCTAGGGCATGTTAACGGTCGTCTTTCTGCTGACCTCTCCCCTCCCCCCCCCCCCCCCCCCCCCCACTTCCCACCGCCTCCTACCTGGCTAATTTCCTCTTTTTTTTTCAGGTTTTCCTTTATGTTTGATTTTTTTTTTTTTTTGAGGGGTTGGGGCGGTTGTTGCAAATCTTCGGAGTCACCACCCCCAATCCCTGATTTTTTTTTTTTTTTTGAGGGGTTGGGGCGGTTGTTGCAAATCTTCGGAGTCACCACCCCCAATCCCTGATTTTTTTTTTTTTTTTTGAGGGGTTGGGGCGGTTGTTGCAAATCTTCGGAGTCACCACCCCCCAATCCCTGATTTTTTTTTTTTTTTTGAGGGTTGGGGCGGTTGTTGCAAATCTTCGGAGTCACCACCCCCAATCCCTGATTTTTTTTTTTTTTTTCGCCACCAGTAGCAATAAATGTGAATGAAAACTTCAGTATATTTGAAAGCAGCAAATCGTGCTTTGCGATGTGAATGATAAAACAGGTGCCCCAGAGCACTGGCTGTTGTTTTGCCCCGCCTTCTGTCGCACCTGCTACTCCAGCCAGGCCACTGCAGGGGTTTTTCTTTCCCCCTTTTTTTCATCTTCAGAAAGTTGACATCCCAAATGGTGATATGAATAAGTAATAATGAGATGATAATTGTTATGTCGGTGATGACACTACTGCTGCTACTGCTACTTAAACCATTCGTGGTACTTGTACTACTATTATTACACCGCTGCTGCTGCTGTTGCTACGGTTAAATCGGAGGCAACCTATTATCTCTGACCAATAAGAGTACTTTTCTTACCATTTTCAGTAGTTGCACAAGTCATTCATTTCTGCCCTTTCTCAAGGCCCATGGCCTTCAGTTGAGTGGTTCATTTCCCACTCTGTGTGTGTGCAACGCATTGAAATGACAATTCAAGAACTAACCAAAGGGATGAGACCTGATCGAGAGGTCTCCTCCTCCCCGCCACAGCCACCCATCCCACTGTGGCCCCTCATTCCATATCCCACCTGGGACCAAAAAAAAAAAAAAGCAAACAAACAAACAAAAAACCTCCTAGATAGTCTGCGAAGGAAGGACTGTGAAGCAATTGACTTATTTAGGTCCACGGAGAAATGCCCGTTTCTGATCATGCCACGCGTGGTAGAGGTTCGTTCGCAAGCAGTGCGTATTATTGAGATACCAAGGTAAAATAGGAGATGTTTAGGCGTGTGGAGTTTGTTTTTTGAACTCTCAGCGTCAAGGGTATTTCCGTGTACAAATGCGCGCTTTTAACCGAGGGGTTGGAGCCCCTATGGGAAACTCACGTTAGTTAGGTTCAAGGGTAACGTCCACGTCCACATGTGGCGGTACGGCAGACGACGAAAATTGCCCCAGGAGAGTAGAGGAAGGGGACCTGGAGTACCACCTGTCTGTGAGAACAACACGTTAAGATGGACATCAGGGACCTGGAGTACCACCTGTCTGTGAGAACAACACGTTAAGATGGACATCAGGGACCTGGAGTACCACCTGTCTGTGAGAACAACACGTTAAGATGGGCATCAGTGACCTTGAGTACCACCTGTCTATGAGAACGACACGTTAAGATGGATATCAGGGACCTTGAGTACCACCTGTCTATGAGAACGACAACACGTTAAGATGGACATCAGGGACCTGGAGTACCACCTGTCTATGAGAACAACACGTTAAGATGGACATCAGGGACCTGGAGTACCACCTGTCTATGAGAACAACACGTTAAGATGGACATCAGTGACCTTGAGTACCACCTGTCTATGAGAACGACAACACGTTAAGATGGGCATCGATGACCTTGAGTACCACCTGTCTATGAGAACAACACGTTAAGATGGACATCAGTGACCTTGAGTACCACCTGTCTATGAGAACGACAACACGTTAAGATGGGCATCGATGACCTTGAGTACCACCTGTCTATAAGAACAACACGTTAAGATGGACATCAGTGACCTGGAGTACCACCTGTCTATAAGAACACGTTAAGATGGACATCAGTGACCTGGAGTACCACCTGTCTATAAGAACAACACGTTAAGATGGGCAGCGAAAAGGCACTCTTCATGTTAGGCGCTCGCGTGATTGGAAGTTGCAAGATGTGGCAGCCAGTGTTGTGCTCTACCAGCCCAGCCGTCCAGGCACCGGTGTATGGATAACGTTGATGTGCACGCTTGAATAGTGGCATTGGAGCTCTGAGCATTTACGGGATGTTCTCACTGTGTCATAGAAAATGTTCACTCTGTGAACAGCCATGGAACTTCAGCGTCTTCCTGTCGTGAACACAACCGTTTTACAGAGGTTTTCCTAGTAGCCTGCAGAACGCATTTGGCTGTGGTTATGAGCTTGGCGTATTTGTTGTTTTCGTTTTTTTTGGGTTTTTTTTTTTTTTTTTGGTTGTTGTTTTTTGTTTCCGGTCGCCCGCCTGTGACATTTATTTTGAACTACGCGCATTAACGGGATACCAGCCTGCACAGTTTGTATACGGCTATCGCATAAATTTGTATAACTCAGTGCAACGGTCGCTTCAGTCACACCCACCGGCATTTCTAATCAGGGAGGCTGGCAGGCCTCTGAGAACATTTCGGCTGCGATTCAGAGGCCATCTTTACGTTTGCGGCACTATTACGAATTCGGCACAAGAATGGTGTTTGCACGTGTGTGGCACATGGGACCGTTCATGAAAAAGTGCACATGCTGCTCCGTGTCATCATGCAATGGCGTTTCTGTCCACTGCGTCTCAAAACTGTCCACTGGATCTCAAAACTGATGGAACATAAAAAAATAAAAATAAAAATAACGCCCCGTTGACAGCCTGAGCCATGACCATTTTGTTTGTCGCTGACTACTCATCTGCATCCCTTTTCCCATTTACACACACACATTAGCATTTCGGAAGATAAGTAGTCATGGAACACTCCTTGTATTTTGAAGAAGAGCAGGATTCAGAACAGTCTTTCTGAACGTCGACATGCGAAAAGGAGAGCTTGACTGGTCTTCATAGTCTGTCAAGCCCATGTAGAAATGAATGTTTTGGCCGATCTGTCGTCAGGGTCATCTGTTGCCTTTCGTTTGCAAACCGTTGTGACATTGCAGCTGATGCTTCTCTTGTAGCCTGCTCATGGTTAATATGTTGTACATCTGGAGAAAGAATGTTCTTTGCGATTCCTGATTCAGGTGTGAATCTGACATGGCAGAACTTCATTCAAAATAATAGCAGAGGATTATACCCATCGAAAGAGCAACTAAAAGCTTACAGCTTATATCGCTCTCCGAAATATGCATTACACTGTCAGTTTACACGGCGTCTGGCAGACAAATACAAAATCAGTTACAAACACGACAGAGGTTTTAGATACATGATCTATGAATAGATTAATTGTGGTTATGGCGGAATTTCTTTGCACGCCGCGAGTTTTCATGTCTGCTTAAGTTGCTGCCATCCACAAAAAAAACCCCTTTCTTTTCCACATTTTTATAATTTCTTTATTTTCGGTTTGAGACGCAAAGCTATGCAGTTGTTACAGTGTGAAAAAGCAGATCTAAAACTGAGGGAGTGGGATTAAAGAAGAAAAAAAAGTCTGCTCGGTAAACACAAATGACGGTCGGTGATTTCTCACTGGACTCGGTAGCAAAGAACAGAAGGGGGGGGGGGGGGGGGGGGGGGGGGGGGGGGGGGGGTGGGGGGGGGGGGGGGGGGGGGGGGGGGGGGGGGGGGGGGGGGGGGGGGACGACAAAACCAATTGGATTGAACCAGTACGCTTGCCCAAAGTTGAAACCGACTCAGCCCAACATAATTGTTCCAAATCAGCTGCATCTCGCTCACCAAACCGAAACAAGCATTTTGCCACAAATTTCGTTGAACAGATGCCGCCAGTAACAGGTGTCAGACAGAATGAACAAGTGCCCCCCTGACCACATCCGTCTTTTCCACCGCCTCAGTGCTGTCAAAACAGAATGCAAAAAGTACCCTCCCTCCCTGACCACATACCGTCTGTCCCCGCCTCGTGCTGTCAGACAGAATGCAAAAAGTCCCCTCCTCCCTGACCACTTTACCATCTGTCCACCGCCTCAGTGCTGTCAGACAGAATGCAACAAGTACCCTCCCCCCCTGACCACTTTACCGTCTGTCCACCGCCTCAGTGCTGTCAGACAGAATGAAAACAAGTACCCTCCCTCCCTGCCACTACCGTCTGTCCACGCCTCAGTGCTGTCAGAATGCAACAATACCCTCCCTCCCTGAACCAAAATACCGTCTGTCCCCCGCTCAGTGCTGTCAGAATGCAACAAGTACCCTCCCTCCCTGACCACATTCCGTCTGTCCACCGCCTCAGTGCTGTCAGGCCAAACGCAAAAAGTGCCCTCCCTCCCTGACCACATACTGTATGTCCACCGCCTCAGTGCTGTCAGGCCAAACGCAACAGTGCCCTCCCTGACCAGTACCGTATGTCCACCGCCTCAGTGCTGTCAGGCCAAACGCAACAAGTGCCCTCCCTCCCTGCCACATACTGTATGTCCACCGCCTCAGTGCTGTCAGGCCAAACGCAACAAGTGCCCCCCCTTTGACACATATGTATGTCCACCGCCTCAGTGCTGTCAGGCCAACGCAACAAGTCCCCTCCCTCCCTGACCACATCCCGTCTGCCCACCGCCTCAGTGCTGTCAGACAGAATGCAACAAGTGCCCTCCTCCCTGCCCACATATGTATGCCCACCGCCTCAGTGCTGTCAGGCCAAACGCAACAAGTGCCCTCCCTCCCTGACCACATACTGTATGTCCACCGCCTCAGTGCTGTCAGGCCAAACGAAAACAAGTGCCCTCCTCCCTGCCCACATACTGTATGTCCACCGCCTCAGTGCTGTCAGGCCAAACGCAACAAGTGCCCTCCTCCCTGACCACATACTGTATGTCCACCCCCTCAGTGCTGTCAGGCCAAACGCAACAATTTGCCCCCCCTGCCCACATACTGTATGTCCACCGCCTCAGTGCTGTCAGGCCAAACGCAACAAGTGCCCTCCCCCCTGACCACATACTGTATGCCCCACCCTCAGTGCTGTCGGGGCCAAACGCAACAAGTCCCCTCCTGACCACGTCCGTATGTCAACCGCCTCAGTGCTACTATACTGGAAGTGGGGGCCGCGTGCACGTGTGGTATGTGGTATGTGATGGGATGGTGGGGGAGATGGGGTCTCGTTTCTTTCCGACGTGTCGTGGTGGTGATGGTGTTATTACGGTAATGGATCGGTGGAAGGCACCTGACCACTTGGCAGGAGGGGTGGACAAGAGAGAGAGAGAGAGAGAGAGAAAAGAGAGAGAGAGAGGAGAGAGAGAGAGAGAGAGAGAGGGAAGCGGGCCCGGAGGTGCAAGAGGAGAGATTCTCTCTCTGTCTCTGTCAGTCTCTCTCTCTCTCTCTCTCTCTCTCGCTCTCTCTCTCTCTCTCTCTTCTCCCCTCTCTTCTCTTCTCTCGCTCTTTGTCTTGCCTGTCTCTCTCTGGTCTTAAGTTCTCTCACTCTCTGTCTCTCACTCTGAGTGAGTCTCTTCTCTATCTCTCTCACACACACACTCAAAATTCACTCTCTCTCTCTCTCTCTCTCTCCTCCAACACACACACACACACACACACACACACACACACACACACTCATCACTCACTCACTCACTCACTCACTCGACGCGGGGGTGGGAAGAGAATGTATGTGTGCGAGAGAGAGAGAGAGAGAGAGAGAGAGAGAGAGGAGAGAGAGAGAGAGAGAGGGGAGGGGAGAGAGAGAGAGAGAGCTGCGAGGGGGGGGGGGGGTCGAGAAGAAAGGGGAGGGTGGAGTACTAGGGGAATGGTGTAGGGGGGGGAGGGAGGGGAGGGGGGTGTGGGAAAGGGGGAGGGGCGGGAAACAGAAAGCAGCAGAGGCGGAAACGGCGGGGGTTGCATTGCTTCAATGGTAACGCAAATTTGATGATGGATGGGAGCTGCCTTAGCAAGGGGAAAATACAGCACAAACCAGTCTCTCTCCTTCTCTCTCTCTTCTCTCTCCCCTTCTCTTTTCTTTTCTTCTCTCTCTCTCTTCTCTTTCGTATGTAGTGAAGATGATGATCAGCTCCAAAGAGTGAAAATACAAGGTGCCTCTCTCTCTCTCTCTCTCTCTCTCTCTCTCTGTCCGTCTATCTGTCCGTCTGTCGGCCTGTCTGTCTCTTTCTGTCTTTTCCGTCCCACTCTGTCTCTGTCTGTTTGTCTGTCTGTGTGTCGTTTTTTGTCTGTATCTCTCTCTCTCTCTCTCTCTCTCTCTCTCTCTCTCTCTCTCTCTCTCTCCCCCCTTCTCTTTATGAAGATGATGATCTTAAGCCCTGAAGATGAAAAAAGTTTCACATACACACACACACACACACACACACACACACACACACACTGGGGGGGGGGGGGGGAAGAAAAAGGGAAAGGGGGTGGGAGGGGTGGGCAAAAAGGCAGAGTCCCTGTGCGGGTACATCCTACCGAATTTCATCTTACCTGCTCCTTTACCGGGTACGGTGGGAACACCCCTTTACCTGCACGGTGGTAGAACACTCCTTTACCTGTACGGTGGTAGAACACTCCTTTACCTGCACGGTGGTAGAAACCCCTTTTTCCCTGTACGGTGGTTAGAACACTCCTTTACCTGCACGGGGGTAGAAACATCCTTTACCTGTACGGTGGTAGAACACTCCTTTACCTGTACGGTGGTAGAACACTCCTTTACCTGTAGGGTGGTAGAAACACCCCTTTACCTGCACGGTGGTGGGAACACTCCTTTACCTGTAGGGTGGTAAAAACACTCCTTTACCTGTACGGTGGTAGAACACTCCTTACCAAACGCAACAAGTGCCCCCCCTCCCTGACCCATACTGTATGCCCACCGCCCCAGTGCTGTCGGGGCCAAACGCAACAAGTGCCCTCCCTCCTGACCACTTTTCTGTTTGTCCACCGCCTCAGTGCTGTCAGGCCAAAACGCAACAAGTGCCCTCCCTCCTGACCACATACCGTCTGTCCACCGCCTCAGTGCTGTCAGGCCAAACGAAAACAGTGCCCTCCCCCCCTGACCACATACTGTATGTCCACCGCCTCAGTGCTGTCAGGCCAAACGCAACAAGTGCCCCCCTGACACGTACCGTATGCCCACCGCCTCAGTGCTGTCAGGCCAACCAAAGTGCCCTCCCCCCCTGACAATACTGTATGTCCACCGCCTCAGTGCTGTCAGGCCAAACGCAACAAGTGCCCTCCCTCCTGACCACATACTGTATGTCCCCGCCTCAGTGCTGTCAGGCCAACGCAACAAGTCCCCTCCTGACCACATACTGTATGTCCACCGCCTCAGTGCTGTCAGGCCAAACGCAACAAGTGCCCTCCCTCCTGACCACATACTGTATGTCCCGCCTCAGTGCTGTCAGGCCAAACGCAACAAGTGCCCCCCCTGACCACGTACCGTATGTCCACCGCCTCAGTGCTACTATACGGGAAGTTGGGGGCCCGCGTGCACGTGTGGTATGTGGTATGTGATGGGTGGTGAGGAGATGGGGTCTCCGTTCATCTCGACGTGTCGTGGTGGTGATGGTGTTAGTACGGTAATGGATCGGTGGAAGGCACCTGACCACTGGACGGAGGGAGTGACATAGAGAAGAGAGAGAGAGAGAAGGAGAGAGAGAGAGAGAGAGAAGAGGGGAGAGAGAAGAGAGAGAGAGAGGAGAGGAGCTGGCGGAGGGGTGCAAGAGGAAGGATTCTCTCTCTGTCTCTGTCAGTCTCTCTCTCTCTCTCTCGCTCTCTCTCTCTCTCTCTCCCCTTTCTCTCTTCTCTCTCTCTCTCTCTCTCTCTCCTCTTGCCTGTCTCTCTCTGGTTCTATAAGTCTCTCTCACTCTCTGTCTCTCACTTGAGTAGTCTTCTCTCTATCTCTCTCACACACACATCACAATCATTTCCTCTCTCTCTCTCTCACACACACACCACACACACACACACACCACACACAACACACACACACCACACACTCACTCATCTCACTACTCACTCACTCGCACGCGGGGGTGGAAGAGAATGTATGTTGGGGAGAGAGAGAGCAGAGAGAGAGAGGGGGAGAGAGGAGAGAGGGGGAGGAGAGGGGAGAGGAGGGGGGAGAGAGAGAGAAGAGCTGCGAGGGGGGGGGGGGGGGTCGAGAAGAAAGGGGGATGGTGGAGTATAGGGGAATGGAGTAGGGAGGGGAGGGAGGGAGGGGGGTGTGGGAAAGGGGGGGGGGCGGAGAAAAGAAAGCAGCAGAGGGGGAAAAACGGCGGCGTTGCACTTAGCTTCAACTGGTAACGCTAATTTGATGATGGATGGGAGCTCCCTCAGCAAGGGGGAGAAAATACAGCACAAACCAGTGCTCTCTCTCTCTCTCTCTCTCTCTCTTCTCTCTCTTTCACGTATAGTAGGAGTGTGATCCGCAGCTCCAAAGAGTGAAAATACAAGGTGCCTCTCTCTCTCTTTTCTCTCTCTCTCTCTCTCAGCCCCGTCTATCTGCCCGTCTGTCGGCCCTGTCTGTCTCTTCTCTGTCTGTCCGCCCCACTCTGTCTCTGTCTGTTTGTCTGTCTGTGTGTCTGTCTGTCTGTATTCTCTTCTCCCTTCTCTCTTCTTTATGAGATGATGATCTTTAGCCCTGAAGATGAAAAAAGGTTTCACACACACACACACACACACACACACACACACAAACGGGGGGGGGGGGGGGGGGGGGGGGGGGGGGGGGGGGGGGAAGAAAAAGGAAAGGGGGTGGGAGGGGTAGCAAAAAGGCAGGTCCATGTGCGGAGTACATCCATCCCGAACTTCATCTTACCTGCTCCTTTACCTGTACGGTGGTTGAACACTCCTTTACCTGCACGGTGGTAGAACACTCCTTTACCTGTACGGTGGTAAAAACATCCTTTACCCTGCACGGTGGTGAACACTCCTTTACCTGTACGGTGGTTTAGAAACTCCTTTACCTGCACGGGGGTAGAACACTCCTTACCTGTACGGGGGTAGAACACTCCTTTACCTGTTACGGTGGTAGAACACTCCTTTACCTGTGGGTGGTAGGAACACTCCTTTACCTGCACGGTGGTAGAACCACTCCTTTTCCCTGACGGTGGTAGAACACTCCTTTCCTGTACGGTGGTTGAACACTCCTTTCCCTGCACGGTGTAGAAAAACTCCTTTACCTGTACGGTGGTAGAACACCCCTTTTACCTGTACGGGCTAGAACACTCCTTTCCCTGCACGGTGCTAGACACTCCTTTCCTGTACGTGTAGACACTCCTTTCCCTGCCGGTGCTAGAACACTCCTTTTACCTGCACGGTGCTGGAAACACTCCTTTACCTGCACGGTGCTGGAACACCCCTTTACCTGTAGGGTGGTAGACCACTCCTTCCTGTACGGTGGTAGAACACTCCTTTACTGCACGTGCTGGAACATCCTTTACCTGTAGGTGGTAGCCACTCCTTTACCTGTACGGGGGTAGAACATCCTTTACCTGCACTGTGCTAGAACTCCTTTACCTGTACGGTGGTAGACACTCCTTTACCTGTACGGTGGTAGCCCACTCCTTTACCTGTACGGTGGTAGAACACTCCTTTACCTGCACGGTGGTAGACCACTCCTTTACCTGTACGGTGGTAGAAAAATCCTTTACCTGTACGGTGGTAGAACACCCCTTTACCTGCACGGTGGTAGAACACTCCTTTACCTGTACGGGGTAGCCCACCCCTTTACCTGTACGGGGGTTTAGAACACTCCTTTACCTGCACGGTGGAGAACACCCTTTACCTGTACGGTGGTAGTCACTCCTTTACCTGCACGGTGGTAGCCACTCCTTTACCTGTACGGGGGTTAGAACACCCCTTTACCTGCACGGTGGTAGACCACTCCTTTACCTGTACGGTGGTAGATCACTCCTTTACCTGTAGGGTGCTGAACACTCCTTTACCTGCACGGTGGTAGACCACTCCTTTACCTGCACGGTGTTTAGAACACTCCTTTACCTGCACGGTGCTAGAAACACTCCTTACCTGCACGGTGCTAGAACACTCCTTTTTACCTGCACGGTGCTAGAACACTCCTTTACCTGCACGGTGTTTAGAACACTCCTTTACGGCACGGTGCTAGAACACCCTTTACCTGTACGGTGCTAGAACACTCCTTTACCTGTACGGTGGTAGACCACTCTTTACCTGTACGGTGTTAGAACACTCCTTTACCTGTTCGGTGGTAGAACACTCCTTTTACCTACCTGTGCGGGGGGGTAGAACACTCCGTTACTACCTGTGCGGTGGGTTAGAAACTCCGTTCCCTACCTGTGCGGTGGTTAGAACACTCCTTTACCTGTTTCGGTGGTAGAACCCCTCCTTTACCTGTACGGTGGTAGTTGAACACTCCTTTACCTGTACGGTGGTAGAACACTCCTTTACCTGTACGGTGGTAAACACTCCTTTACCTGTACGGTGGTAGAACACTCCGTTACTACCTGTACGGTGGTTATAACACCCCTTTACCTGTACGGTGGTAGAACACTCCTTTACCTGTACGGTGGTAGAACACTCCGTTCCCTACCTGTACGGTGGTAGAACACTCTTTCCCTGTACGGGGGTAGAACACTCCCCCAAACCAACCCCTCCTGCTTTCTGCCGTCCCCCTCCCCCCCCCCCCCCCTCTTGCCTCTCCCTCCCTTTCCATCTTTCTTTTTACCCCCCTTCTCCTTCGTTCCTCGCTCCCTGTCCCGCCAGGGCCCATTATCTACCACAACCGTCACCCTGTGTTATCCGCGGCCCAGTTAGCCCGCCCCCCCCCCCCTCCCCCCCTTCCACCCACCACCCTCTCCGCATCCCTTCTCCCCCCCCCCCCCCACCTCCCGGTTTTTTTTTTCTTTTATTTTCTGCGTTGCGTTTCTCGTCGTCTTCTTCTTCTTTTTTTTTTCTCTTTCAAGGAAGGGCGCACGGGCGGTTTGTGTGTGTGTGTGTAAGTGTGTGTTGGGAGGGAGAGGCAAGGGTAGGGAAGCGAGACGGGAGGAGAAGGGGGAGGGGGGGGGGCGGTATTAGCACAGACGAAGATTCCTCGAAATAGTTTTTGAAGGTGCTGAGAGTTGGGTTTTTTTTTTTTTTTTTACCCTTGGGGTGGGGTGGGGGGGGGGGTGGAAGAAACAGAGAGAGACCTGGTAGTTAGTGAAGTGATGGTGCTGAATTAGAAGGGAGGGGTGGGGGGTGGGGGAGGATGGAAGAACGGCTGGGTTGGGGGGGGGGGGGAGGGGGGGGGGGGGGAAGAGAGCGCAGAGGGGGTTCAGTAGGGATGAACGTGGCGAAGTGAAGGGGTCTACTGAAAGCGGAGGCTGGGATATCTGGAACTGAGAGAGGCGGAATAATGGTAATAAGGAGAAAAGAAAGTGGATGGGTGGGTGGGGTTTGAGAAATTATAGAAAACAAACAAACAAACAAAAAAACTGGAAGCTTCGGAACAGACCAGTCTGCTTGCTGCTGTGTTCGTTGTTGCTCTTCTCTCTCTCTCTCTCTCTCTCCCCTTTCCTGTGTTTGTATGTGCAGTTTTCACCTTACAAAACAAACAATCAACAACAACAACAAAAAGGGTGGGTGGGGGCAGCGTTGTCGCCCTACTAATGTGTAGTACTCGGCCTGTCTGTCTGTCTGTCTGTCTCTCTCTCTCTCTCTCGTGTGCAGTTTTGACCTCACAAAAGGGGGAGGGAGGGAGAGCGTCGTCGCCCTACTAATGTGTGGTGCTGGGCGTCATGACTCACTGGCTCGTTCCTCTCTTCCAGTCCTGCTGTGTGCGTGGCCTGAGAGCGTTCGGGTTACTTTTCGCCTGCCCGCAGCCTGTAAACAGGCCGCTTCTCCCCGAGTCCCAAAGTCGTCCACTCAGCGCTCTCGCTCTCTCTCGCTCTCTCCTCTCTCTCTCTTCTCTCTCTCTCTCTCTCTCTCTGTTCGTCAGTCTGTCTGTCTTTCTCTCTGCCTACGCCCCCCCCCCCCCTCTCTCTTCTGTGTGTGTGTGTGTGTGTGTGTGTGTGTGTGAGTGTGTGTGTGTGTGTGTCCCCCTCTTTGTCTGTCTCTCTGTCTCTCTCTCTCTCTCTCTCTCTCTCTCTCTGTATCGCGCGCGCGCGCGCGCACACACACACACACACACACACACACACACACACACACACACACACACGAGCGCGCGCGCGCGCATGCGCGCAAGCAAGCAAACTCGAAACAACAGAAAGAGTATTAAAAGTA
>CM031620.1:62920438-62925438 GCA_018398815.1 Conus ventricosus | reverse complement strand
CTTCTTTCGGTGTGGCGACATCGAATCAAACCCGGGACCCACCAACCCTCCTCCCAGCAGAGACTCCACGCGCCAAAACACCGACTTCATAGTGGAATTTCCTCACGAAGAGTCCAGTCTGGAGAGGTCAACGGACTCTCACACTTCTGGGCCTTCATCTGCCACCACAGAACCTACAATCCTGATCTCATGGCCACCCTGAACATGAGAAGTGACAAGACGGACTCTAAGCTGGACGCGGTGAAGCAGGAAGTCCACAGTCTTCGGGAGGACCACGCAACTCTTCACGCTGAGCTGAGAGAGCTGAGGGAGGAGGTGACAGAGCTGAAAAGAAAAATGGGGAGCTGCAGAAGACCAACAACAACCTACGTCAGAAGCTGGACGACTGCGAGAAAGGGGTCGATGATCTGGAGGCCGTTCCAAGCGGAACAACTTGATCTTCTAGGGACTACCCAGGAGGGACGGGGAGACCAGTGCAGACTGCGAGGCCTGGTGCGGGATCTGCTGACGGACAAGCTGGACCTGACGGATGACGTGGAGTTCGACCGTGTCCACCGGCTTATTTTCCCGACCCGCACTCACCGGTGATTGCCCGATGTGCCTTTTATAAACAGAAGATGAACATTCTAAAAGCTAAAGGTAAACTTAAAGGCTCTGAGGTCTACATCGGGAGGACTTTCAAAAGGGTCAGGGACATCCGACGAAGGCTGACTCCGCATTTAAAAAGGGCAAGGCAGGAGGGAAACGACCACGATTGTGTTTAACTATTTATTAATTGACGGCAAAAAGTTTTCTGTTGACGCTCGTGACAGACTGGTAGACTTCAAATAGGAAATCGGCCAGCCCAGTTTTGTTGAAGTTTTTGTTTGTGAGGAACTATCCTAAAAGAGACACCGGTGTCATCGCCCATTTGGGAACCCAGAATGAAAGTGAGCATGCACGGGATTTGAATGTGGATGACAGCGAGTGTGTTGAATCGGCTGACGAGAACTCTCGGTATGGGTCAACTTTGGAATGTGTGTCAAGTTCCGTGCATGTTTTTTGGTGAACACAGGCGCTGGGAAAATGTAGCTAGCAACGAAAGTAACAAAACCAGATCATTATCTTTACTTCATTGGAATGTTAATGGATTGCTTTCAAAATTACAAAACTATGATTTTGTCTCATTTCTTCAGTCGTTTGATTTTATCTGTTTAGTTGAAACGTTTATTGATGAACTTAAATCAACTATTTTTTCCCTGGATATAAAATGTTTTCTTTACCTGCAATAAAATTAACAGCTAAAGGGAGAAGATCAGGTGGAATCTTATGTCTCGTTAGAAATACATTTGTGTCACATGTCAGAGAGGTTGAAATAAAATCAGATATGTTTGGTGCGTTAATCATCAGTAAAGCATTGTTTGGGGTAGACAAAGATATATTGTATGTGTATTCATACGTACCTCCAGAAGGTTCTCCTTATTATGCATGTTTTTGACTCCGAGAATGGCATTGCATTGTTGGAACATTATTTGTCCAGTTGTTTATTAGTCGTTGAAGATGTATATATATTGTTGTGCGGATTTAAACAGTCGTACAGGTAGTGTTTCACATCATTGTCAAGGAGTTTCCGATATTTTGAATTTTCAACATGCAAGTCATCCATTGAGTGTCAATCGATTTTCAGAAGACTCTGTATTGAATAATTATGGCAAACAGTTGTTGAATATGTGTACTGCATTTGATTTGTGCATTCTCAACGGTATGTTTTATGGCGACCAGCAAGGTTGCTACACGTACATATCAGATACCGGATGCAGTGTGAATGATTACTTTGTTATGTCATGTGAATTGTATGCATTGTTGTGTGATTCATGCGAATTACGAGTATCTGAGAGTTTTTGACTCTGATCATATGCCTGTGGAACTTCATTTGAGTTTTTGTAGTGACAATGCATGTCGGAGACAAATTTTTCTGTAAACAGTTTTAACGTTGGAAAAAAATATGTATGGAATGAAGATTATGCTAATGTGTTCATGATAACATTGTTTCGCAACAGATTCATGAGAAAATTAACTATGCCGTAGGTCTCATTGATGTCAACATAAATGAAGCCTTGAATATTTTCATACATGTATTAAAGATGCTGCAGAGTGTATGAAAAAAGAAATAAGAATTAATAATGATTTGAAGTCCAAAGATTGGTTTGACACTGAATGTCATCAAAATAAAAGAAAAGTTCGTATTTACTTAAGAAATTTAAACGTACACATGACAAAGAAGATCGTAACAGTTACTGTAGGGCGAGAAGAGAGTATAAACATTTGCAAAGGATAAAGCGGAAGCAATTTAACAACACATTACTGACAGAACTGATCGCATCTATTGAGAATCAAAAAGAATTTTGGAAGAACGTACATCGGGTTTCATTAAAAAGAAGACAACCAGCGAACAGTATTAGTATGGAAACCTGGTATGAACATTTTACGACACTTCTAACTAAAGATTTAGAGCATAATCGTGAATTTCAGTGGAATCAAGACGAAGGGGAAAATGATTATTTAAACCGTCCAATATCCAAAGAGGAGGTAGTAATGGCATTAAGGAAAGTTAAAAACCGTAAAGCTGCTGGGCCAGATGGTATAATTGGTGAACTGCTGAAGTATGCATGTAAAACAGATGTAAAATTTTGAACTTCTTTGTTACCTTCTTTAATTCTTTATTCAACAAGGGAATTTATCCTGAATGTTGACTGAATGTATTGTTCTACCACTGTACAAAAAGGCGACGTGAATAATCCTAACAATTATAGAGGCATTTCTTTAAGTGACACGAGCAGCAAATTGTACAGTACTATCATCAATCATAGGCTGCAGGGGTGGATTGAAGATAATAATATAACTGGCGAATATCAGGCAGGCTTTAAACGCAATTATTCAACAGTTGACCATATGTTTACTTGATGGCCTTTGTGCAAAAACAGTTTTATTTAAATCGTAAGTTATATTAGCTTTTATAGACTTTGAAAAGACATTCGATTCGGTGAATAGAACTCTTCTCTGGCCTATTCTGTTAAAAGCTGGCATTCATGGTAAGCTGCTTAAGTGTATAATAAGCATGTATTCCTGTGTAAAAGCTAAAGTACGGTGTGGGGGTAACATGACTGATTATATTCAATGTACATCAGGTGTAAAACAAGGGATGTGTGCAGTCCTGTTTTATTTTCTCTTTTTATTAACGAGTTGACTTTAGAAGTTGTTAAAACGGGAAAACATGGTGCACAATTTACCTGTGATATTCTAGAATTGTTTATACTTCTTTTGGCTGACGATGTTGTTTTGATGTCTGAAACTGTTATAGGCTTGCAGGCTCAACTAAATAGTCTGTGCCGATCTGCAACTTCACTCCAGTTAAAAGTCAACATGTCAAAAAGCAACATTATCGTGTTTTGAAAGGGTGGGTATTTAGGAATTAGAGAAAAGTGGACTTACAATGGAGTGGTGATGCCTGTAGTTAACTTATATAAATATTTGGAATATATTTTTCAACAAAATTAAGCTTCACTTTTGCATGTAAAGATCTTGCAAGTAGAGCCAAGCGTGCATTACTCTGCATTATGCAACAGCTATCAAAATTAGAAAACACATCTTTAAAATTATTTATGAAATTGTTTGACTCTCAAGTACAGCCCATCGCACTGTAAAGGAGCTGAACTTTGGGGCCTTTATGATTCTGCTGCTTATTGTGAAAATGTTCATTTATTTGCGCTGAAGAAGTTTTTACGAGTGAGCATGCGAACACCTAACGATTTAATCTATGGCGAAGTAAACAGATATCCGATATATTTGAATTCTGCTGTCAAGTGTATACGTTATTGGCTAAAAATAACACAAATGGAAATCTCAAGGTTGCCAAGGAAAGCATATAATATGTTATATGATTTGGATGCAGAGGAAGAGTAAATTGGGTTTTCAAATGTGAGGGTTAGATTGTATGAACTTGGTTTTTGGGTTTCGTGTGGTTACAACAGGGTGTCGGAAATATGAATGATTTCCTTCGGATATTTCGGAATAGACTAATCGACTGCAGATGGCAAGAATGGTCATGTCATATTCAAGAAAGCGAACCGTTTTGGCTTTTTACAGACAGTTCAGAAGTGTGCATTGTGTTCCATCATATCTATCAATTAAAATGGACAATCATTTAAGATATTATGACAAAGTTCAGATTAGGTATTTCCCGAAATTTTTGTTCATTATTATCGTTACAGGAAGCATAGCAAATGTGATCTTCTCTGTCCGTTGTGTAAAAATGGGCCCAAGAAAATGAGGTCCACTTTGTGTTCTGCTGCCTATTTTGAATGATCTGAGGAATCAATTGATTGATCAAAAATATTCTAAGCATCCTTCTTTATTTCGACTCTCATTACTCATGGCATCCACAAACGAAGCCACCATAAAACGTTTTGCTGTTTTCTTGTACAAGGCGTTTAGGATTAGAAGTATAGTATGCAGTTAAGAATTAATTGTTGTGTACTGTTTGATATTCAGTTAGTCGATTACCTGTTGCACTTTGATGAATATTTGATTTATTTGTTCCTGTTTCTTTTTCGAAAAGATTGTTCACATTACCCCCTTCATTATGGCTAGGGCCTATATGAATAAAACATCCGTATCCGTATCCGTAATCTCTCTCTCTCTCTCTCTCTCTCTCTCTCTCTCTCTCTCAGTTTAACCGAAAAAGACCCATCTTTCTCTGAATAGTCTCTCCTCTCTCTCTCCTCCTCTCTCTCTCTCTCTCTCTCTCTCTCTCTCTCTGTGTCACACTGTCACTTTTGCACACGCGCATTCATGACAGCATTTACTCCATACGCACACGCAATCTTTTCCCAAACAACCAAAAGGCGCACTACCGAATGTTTTTTTCTTCTCCCCCTCTCCTCAGGGAAAAACACTTTACTAAGTCACATCAAACAATTTATAAACAGATTTTTTTTACATGTATCTCTCTTTACACTGAG
>CM031620.1:62887938-62900438 GCA_018398815.1 Conus ventricosus | reverse complement strand
CCCATTCACGTCATAAAGATGTATGGTAACAGGTAGCTTGGAATGTGGTGGGGTACTGGTTTATAGGCCCATTCACGTCATAAAGATGTATGGTAACAGGTAGCTTGGGAATGTGGTGGGGTACTGGTTTATAGGCCCATTCACGTCATAAAGATGTATGGTAACAGGTAGCTTGGGAATGTGGTGGGGTACTGGTTTATAGGCCCATTCACGTCATAAAGATGTATGGTAACAGGTAGCTTGGGAATGTGGTGGGGTACTGGTTTATAGGCCCATTCACGTCATAAAGATGCATGGTAACAGGTAGCTTGGGAATGTGGGTGGGGTACTGGTTTATAGGCCCATTCACGTCATAAAGATGTATGGTAACAGGTAGCTTGGAATGTGGTGGGGTACTGGTTTATAGGCCCATTCACGTCATAAAGATGTATGGTAACAGGTAGCTTGGGAATGTGGGGGGTACTGGTTTATAGGCCCATTCACGTCATAAAGATGTATGGTAACAGGTAGCTTGGGAATGTGGTAGGGTGCTGGTTTTATAGGCCCATTCACGTCATAAAGATGTATGGTAACAGGTAGCTTGGGAATGTGGTGGGGTGCTTGGTTTATAGGCCCATTCACGTCATAAAGATGTATGGTAACAGGTAGCTTTGGAATGTGGTGGGGTACTGGTTTATAGGCCCATTCACGTCATAAAGATGTATGGTAACAGGTAGCTTTGGAATGTGGTGGGGTACTGGTTTATAGGCCCATTCACGTCATAAAGATGTATGGTAACAGGTAGCTTGGAATGTGGTGGGGTACTGGTTTATAGGCCCATTCACGTCATAAAGATGTATGGTGTCACGGTCAAAATTCAACACGACCAAAGTGTGGTCCGTCGCCGGCCACTTCAACTGGACATAAGTCCTAACTCAACATTCTGGCGCCACATAGACGGGCCCATGGTTCGGATCCGGCCAATTAAGCATAGGGGAGAGGCTTCACAGAGACGGTCTGTCCGGCTAGACGGACTAATCAGCTTTGACCGACGCCTCGATGTCTAGCGAGACGAGTCGTAGCGCCTGGCTCAGACTCATCTAGCCAATTTAGATTGACCAGTGTCCACGACTTAAGCCACACGCGCCAGTTAAGTAGGGAAGGGGGGAAGGTATAGTGTGTGGTGGGGGTGAAATCTAGCTAATCAATTAAATGACCAATTGACCACCACAGAGAGTAAGGCGTGTAGGCATGACTGGCATGATATGAACATCCAATGGAATTAGAGGAGATAACTTCGGGGACGAGGCGGTAAAAATACTGACCAATGGTACTCGCCCTTTTTGGACAGATCGGAACGAATAAGAAGGGTGTGAGAGTGAGAGAACGGGAGAACGAGGAAAACGAACAGACAGAGAGAGAGAGGGAGAAGTTCGGGGGAGTAGGCTCTCGCCTACAGGAAGGCAGGGAGAGGAGAACGAACAGGGAGAGAGAGATGAGGAGGTTCTGGGTATAGTCTCTGCAGGAGAGAAAAGGCAGGGAGATGAAGAGCAGAACGAGGGGGAGAACGAACAGAGAGACAGAGAGAGAGAGGTCTGAGTGTAATCTCTGAGGAGAGAAGAGCAGAGAGATGAGGGGAGGAGAGGAGAGAACCAAGTGGGGGCATTAGCACGAGATAGTCTGCAGAGAAGGACTGAGGAGAGATGTGGAGGAGAGAGAGAGTTGCTAACTAATGAAGAAGAAAGAAAGAAAAGAAAAAAAAAAAGAAAAGAAAAGCAACCATGTCCATTTGATAAGAGCAGACTAGAAGAGAGAGAGAGAGAGTGCAATGCGTTAATGCAGGAAGAAAGAAAGGAGAACAGATCGATGTTGATAGTCACTGTTCTATCTTCACTGGGGTTCGACCTCATACTTGGCCAGCGCCACTTTCATCAGCAGTCCAGCCTGACCGGTGCCAGCAGTCCAGCTTGACCGTGCAAGTAGACCAACACCAGTGCCAGCAGTTGTGCCGTATTGTGAAAGTGACAGTGAAAAGAAAAAAAAAGGAAAAGAAAAGAGACAGTGATTCGTGAATAGTTAAGATCACCTGGCCAGGTAAAGTAGAAATCTATTTATACCCGGGTTAGTTAATGATGTTTTAGATAAATGATTTTGTGAAGTTCAGGAAAGGGAGAATGTTTTATTTCATTTGATTCCATATGCATTGATGTTTCGTTCTATGATCATGTGTAGTAAAGTTATAGACTTTACTAGTGGTTTGATGTGACGAATGCATGATATATGAATGAGATCGTAAGCAAGCTGTGAGTGTGTTTGGGGCTGTGCGCTAGTCCTTCCTCCATCGACATCACCCGAGGTTGACAATTTATTGGCGAGCCTGCCAGGATATTCTGGCCCATTTATTATAATTGTTCAACTTCTCAGAGAGGAAGCTGGGTGGGATTCAAGTATTGTAATCCTAAGACAAGGGGTTGTCTTACTGTATGTTCCCAAGATAGTTAAATACTAGGCTTGGCATTGCTTCCAAGATAGTTAATACTAGGCTTGGCATTTCAGCCCAGAGTACTTATTTCGCACAGATTGCCTATAATTCGCTCTCATAGTTGGGTCAGGCGCTGGGCGTCTTATAAAAACTAACTACGTTGTCCCAAGCTAATATTATCATTCATAGGATTGTGCTATCACGTCACTCGTGTCGGTGACCACCAGTTTGGCTGTCTTGTTATAAAATCTTGTTCAAAAAAAAAAAAAAAAAAAAAAAAAAAGAGATATAATGGCGGAAGAAAAGAACACCCTATTGAACAACTTGTGAGCGTCGCTCGTGATCTAGGTTACTCAGGAGATGAGTTGCGTGCATTCGTTGAAAACCAACAAAAGATGGAAAGGGATGAACGCGCGGAAAGACGCCGTATCGCAGTCGAAATAGCAGAACGGGAAAAGGTTAGGGAAACGCAGGAAACAGAAAGAATAAGGGAAGCGCAGGAAACAGAAAGAATGAAGCAGGAAACAGAAAGAACAAGGAAACGACCTGCATGGAACCAAAAGGGATCCGATCTGAAGAGGGTGGAGTGCAGCCTATGGCTAGCACTGGACAGCAGTCAGTGTCAGGGATGGAGGCACTAGGCTGAGTGGTTCGTTACCAGTGGAAGAAGGGTGGATTGGCCAGCAGAGGGTGAAAGTGTTACGAGACACTGGTTGTTCATGCGGGGTAGTACGAACAACGCTGGTCGAGAAAGGGATTTGACAGGGCAAATCCAGACCTGTACCTAATCGATGGCACTGTGAGAGAGTTTCCAGTTGCTAAGATAGAAGTACGTACCCCTTACTTCTCAGGCGAGTTGTCTGCGTTGGTGATGGAGAAACCCCTTCACGATTTGATCATTGGAAATATTCCAGGTGCAAGGGATCCAGGGATCCTGAGTTGTTGACTGCTACAGGGCAGCAGTTCAAACACGGAGCAAGAAGGAGGAAAAGGTTGATAAACGTTAGTCGTTTCCGCAAGGAAGTCAGGCATAGATGTGTCGCCTGATGAGTTTAGGGCAGCGCAGGAACAAGACCCTTCGCTCGTGAAGTCTTGGAGTTGGCAAGAGTGGAGAGAAACAGGAGGTTAGAGGAGGTGAGACGAATTTTTGTGAAAGGCGGGCTGTTGTACCGAGTGTTCACCAAGGGGAAGACAGTAAGGTGACCACTCAGTTAGAGGTACCAGCAAGTTATCGTGACACTGTCATGTCAGTGGTCACGAGTCGCTCATGGCGGGTCATCTCGGCACCAGCAAAACCGCTGACCGAATCTTTGATGACTTTTCATTGGCCAGGAGCATGGCAGACATCAAGCGTTTCTGCATGTCATTGACGTGTGTCAAAGGTCAGCCACAAGAGGGGTGAAGAGGAAGGCGCCTCTTAAACAGCCCCCTTTAATTGACACACCGTTCAGGAGAGTGGCTGTTGATCTGATTGGCCCAATCGCGCCCTGTTCCAAAGGTGGGCACAGGTATGTGTTTGACACTTGTGGACTACGCGACCAGAACCCAGAAGCGGTTGCATTGAAAGGCGTAGATACGCAACAGGTCGCTGAAGGGCCTTGGTAGACATCTTTTCCCGCGTGGGTGTGCCACACAAATTCTCAGTGACAGGGGGTCACAGTTCACCTCAGGCGTGATTAGGGAGGTCAACAGGCTGCTAGGGATCACACAGCTGCTCACTACCCCATACCATCCACAATGCAATGGCTTGGTGGAAAGATTCAACGGTGTGCTGAAGGGCATCTTAAAGAAGCTCTGTGAGGAAAGGCCAGCAGATTGGGACCGCTACATTCCAGCGGCGCTGTTCGCCTACAGGGAAGCCCCTCAGGAAAGCACAGGCTTTTCGCCATTTGAGCTGCTGTATGGGCGGACAGTTCGGGGACCAGTGTGCACTTCTCAAAGAGCTGTGGTCCGGAGAACAGGAGTCGGAAGAGGTCAAAACCACTTATCAGTATGTGGTGGACCTACGCAATAGGCTCGAGGAGACATGTAAGGTCGCAAGGGAGTTTGCAGGAGGCTAGGGTCGTCCAGAAGAAGCAGTATGACAGGAAGGTGAGGAGCAATTCCTCAAGGTGGGAGATCAGGTCCTGTTACTGCTTCCCACGGATCACAACAAGCTGCGATGCATTGGAAGGGACCATTCACCATCATTGAAAAGGTAGATCAGGACTACCGAATCGATGTGAATGGGAAATCAAAACTTTCCATGCAAATTTGCTCCGCAAATACATTCAGCGTGAGACCCAGCACATAGGCGCAGCAGCAATCATTGATGGAGTGAAGGAGACCCAGCAGAAGAAGGGGAGATTTTGTTGCCTGAGTTTCCAGGAGAAGAGTCATACAGGGAATGTGTCACTGTATGAAGGGCTAGACAGTAGGAGACAGGAGGAAGTTAGGGGGCTCCTAGAACGGTATAGGCGTCCCTGACTGATAAACCAGGCAGGACAACTCTAGAAACATGTACGGTGGAGTTAACATCGCAAAAACCCGTACATGTGAAAGCCTACCCGATCCCATATGCCACCAAGCAAGTGATCGAGGAGGAGGTAGAAAAGATGTTGGACCTTGGGGTGATTGAACCGTCCAAATCATCATAATAGTGCACCCGTCGTCTTAGTGAGGAAAAAGTCAGGTGAGCATCGATCTGTGTCGACTATAGACGTCTGAACAGTGTCACCAAGGTCGATGCAGAGTCATACCGAACATGGAAGACCTGTTCGCTCAGATCGCCACAAGCAAGAGCCAGTATTTCACCAGGATAGATCTGAGCAAGGGTTACTGGCAAATAGCCCTGAGTGAGGACTCAAAGGAAGTCACAGCATTCTCCACTCCTATGGGGCTATACCAGTGGCGAGTACTTCCTTTTGGTATGGTCAACGCGCCTGCAGTCTTCTCTCGGATGATGAGGAAGTTATTGACGGGATTGGAAGGCGTTGTGAATTTCATGGATGACATTCTGATAGCGTCCGAGACATGGGAGGAGCATATGAGGCAGCTAGGAGCAGTTTTAGAGAGGTTGAGGAAAGCCAATCTCACAGCCAGACCAACAAAGTGCCAGGTTGGTTTTTCCAAGCCTGGAGTTCCTAGGTTTTTTGTCGGAGGCGACACAAAGCAGCCGGAAGAGAGAAAGGTGGAGAAGATGATGAATTCAGAAGACCAAAGACCAAAACAGAAGTCAGGAGTCTGCTAGGTTTTATTGGGTTCTATAGGGAGTTTGTCCCAAATTTTGCTGCAATCACGAGCCTCTCAGTGATTTGGTCAAGGCAGGAAACCGGCAGTGGTCGAATGGTCAGATGCTGCAGAGCAAGCACTGCAGACGGTGCTGGAAAGACTAGGTTCCCGTCCCATCTTGAAGCTACCAGATATGTCCAAACCATTTTTGTTGCGGACAGATGCATCAGGTGGTGGGATAGGTGCAGTATTGCTGCAGGAGCATGAAGAGTCGAGTTTCCTGTGAGGTATGCTAGCAGAAAGTTGACAAAGTGTGAAGAAGGTACGCAACGAGGAGAAGGAGTGTTTAGGCCGTTGTGTGGGCCGTGCAGAAATTTCACAAATACTTGTATGGGAAGGAGTTTCGTGATAGAGACTGATCACCAACCACTCAAATTCCTGCAGGAGGCGCAGTTGAAAAACAGCAGAGTGCTGCGTTGGGCAATGCATTGCAGCCCTACAGGTACCGAGTGCAGTACATTCCGGGTCGACAGAATGTCGGAGCTGACTATTTAAGTCGCGTAGTCTAGCAAGCTGCAACTCAGAGGAAGTCAGTCATATCCGGGGTGCTGTGTTGATAATATGTGTTGATTACAGTTATGTTGATGGATATGGGTTCATTTCCCAGTTGGCTATGGTTCATATTTTTTTGTGTGAGACTTGTTCATATTTTCTTTGTGAGACTTGTTCATGTGAATGTAGTTATGCTTGAGCATACAGTCGCTTGTGTAGTGATGCATTATTTGCAATAAGTGAGGATGGAGATTCCTCAGTGAAGTGTCATGATCGTGATCATACTATATCGTGCTTTTCATAGGAATTGTGAAGAGAAGATGTGGCAAATCCGCAGGTAGGGGAATTGCATAAGTGCGCACAGAGGTCGTTATAAAATGAGTTTGAAATAACGCAAGAGCGCACGTCAATGATAACTCATTGGAGTGGTATCCACTAATGATATATTTTATAATTTATAAACCGTTGGTTGTAAAGTATTTTCAAACTTTGCACGTGTAGCTGTGGTTCAGCAAATTCGGTGTTGTCTTTTTTGTACCGTTGTTTTGAGACAATGCGGTGCATAGTCTTTTGCAAGGGGGAAATTGTCATGGTCAAAATTCAACACAACCAAAGTGTGGTCCGTCGCCGGCCACTTCAACTGGACATAAGTCCTAACTCAAACTTCTGGGCGCCACATAGACGGGCCCATGGTTCGGATCCGGCCAATTAAGCATAGGGGAGAGGCTTCACAGAGACGGTCTGTCCGGCTAGACGGACTAATCAGCTTGACCGACGCCTCGATGTCTAGCGAGACGAGTCGTAGCGCCTGGCTCAGACTCATCTAGCCAATTTAGATTGACCAGTGTCCACGACTTAAAGCCACACGGCGCCAGTTAAGTAGGGAAGGGGGGAAGGTAGTGTGTGGTGGGGGTGAAATCTAGCTAATCAATAAATGACCAATTGACCACCACAGAGAGTAAGGCGTGTAGCATGACTGGCATGATATGAACATCCAATGGAATTAGAGGGAGATAACTTCGGGGACGAGCGGTAAAAATACTGACCAATGGTACTCGCCCTTTTTGACAGATCGGAACGAATAAGAAGGGTGTGAGAGTGAGAGAAACGGAGAACGAGGAAAACGAACAGACGAGAGAGAGAGGGAGAAGTTCGGGGGAGTAGGCTCTCGCCTACAGGAAGGCAGGGAGAGGAGAACGAACAGGGAGAGAGAGATGAGGAGGTTCTGGGTATAGTCTCTGCAGGAGAGAAAAGGCAGGGATGAAGAGCAGAACGAGGGGGAGAACGAACAGAGAGACAGAGAGAGAGAGTCTGAGTGTAATCTCTGAGGAGAGAAGAGCAGAGAATGAGGGGAGGAGAGGAAGAACCAAGTGGGGGCATTAGCACGAGATAGTCTGCAGAGGAAGGACTGAGGAGAGATGTGGAGAGAGAGAGAGTTTGCTAACTAATGAAGAAGAAAAGAAAGAAAAAGAAAAAAAAGAAAAAAAAGCAACCATGTCCATTTGATAAGAGCAGACTAGAAGAGAGAGAGAGAGAGAGTGCAATGCGTTAATGCAGGAAGAAAGAAAGGAGAACAGATCGATGTTGATAGTCACTGTTCTATCTTCACTGGGGTTCGACCTCATACTTGGCCAGCGCCACTTTCATCAGCAGTCCGCCTGACCGGTGCCAGCAGTCCAGCTTGACCGTGCAAGTAGACCAACACCAGTGCCAGCAGTTGTGCCGTATTGTGAAAGTGACAGTGAAAAGAAAAAAAAAGGAAAAAAAAGAGACAGTGATTCGTGAATAGTTAAGATCACCTGGCCAGGTAAAGTAGAAATCTATTTAACCCGGGTTTAGTTAATGATGTTTTAGATAAATGATTTTGTGAAGTTCAGGAAAGGGAGAATGTTTTATTTCATTTGATTCCATATGCATTGATTTCGTTCTATGATCATGTGTAGTAAAGTTATAGACTTTACTAGTGGTTTGATGTGACGAATGCATGATATATGAATGAATCGTAAGCAAGCCTGTGAGTGTGTTTGGGCTGTGCGCTAGTCCTTCTCCATCGACATCACCCGAGGTTGACATATGGTAACAGGTAGCTTGGAATGTGGTGGGGTACTGGTTTATAGGCCCATTCACGTCATAAAGATGTATGGTAACAGGTAGCTTGGAATGTGGTGGGTACTGGTTTATAGGCCCATTCACGTCATAAAGATGTATGGTAACAGGTGGCTTGGGAATGTGGGTGGGGTACTGGTTTATAGGCCCATTCAACGTCATAAGATGTATGGTAACAGGTAGCTTGGGAATGTGGTGGGGTACTGGTTTATAGGCCCATTCACGTCATAAAGAAGATGTATGGTAACAGTAGCTTGGGAATGTGGTGGGGTACTGGTTTATAGCCCATTCACGTCATAAAGATGTATGGTAACAGGTAGCTTGGAATGTGGTGGGTACTGGTTTATAGGCCCATTCACGTCATAAAGATGTATGGTAACAGTAGCTTGGGAATGTGGTGGGGTACTGGTTTATAGGCCCATTCACGTCATAAAGATGTATGGTAACAGGTAGCTTGGGAATGGTGGTGGGGTACTGGTTTATAGGCCCATTCACGTCATAAAGAAGATGTATGGTAACAGGTAGCTTGGGAATGTGGTGGGGTACTGGTTTATAGGCCCATTCACGTCATAAAGATGTATGGTAACAGGTAGCTTGGGAATGTGGTGGGGTACTGGTTAATAGGCCCATTCACGTCATAAAGAAAGATGAATGTAACAGGTAGCTTGGGAATGTGGTGGGTACTGGTTTATAGGCCCATTCACGTCATAAAGAAGATGTATGGTAACAGGTAGCTTGGGAATGTGGTGGGTACTGGTTATAGGCCCATTCACGTCATAAAGAAGATGAATGGTAATAGGTAGCTTGGGAATTGGTGGGGTGCTGGTTTATAGGCCCATTCACGTCATAAAGAAGATGTATGGTAACGGGTAGTTTTGGAATGGGTGGGGTTGGTTTATAGGCCCATTACGTCTAAAGAGATTGGAAACAGGTATTTTTGAATGGGTGGGGGTGGTTTATGGGCCCCATTACTCATAAAGAAGTGAGGGTACAGGTAGCTTGGAATGTGGGGGGGTCTGGTTTTATGGGCCATTCAGTCTAAAGAAGATGTGGTAGCGGTGTTTTGGAATGGGGTGGGGTAGGGTTTATAGGCCCTTTCACGTATAAAGAAGAGTGGTCGGGTAGCTTTGGAATGGGTGGGGTCGGGTTTTATAGCCCATTCACGTAAAAGAAGATTTATGGAAACAGTTTAGTTTGGGGAATGTGGTGGGTCTGGTTTTGGGCCCACAAAAAAAGGTTTCAGTAGCCGGGGGGGGAAAGGATTCCCCCCTTTAAGAATAGGGCGGAAGGGGGTTGGGGGGGGGGGGGGGGGGGGGGGGGGGGGGGGGGGGTTTAAAAACGGTCATATCAGTTAAAAGGGGAAAAAGATTTTTCGCTAGCCAAAGTATTAAAAATTTTCTTGGGAAAACGGGCTATTGTTACCGTTTTCTTGAAGGGGGGAATACTTTCCTGGGGGGCAGTGGGGGGGTGGGGGGGTTTTGTGTTTTAATGCGTTTTGAGAATTGTATTTTAGTTTCATGAATATGGTAAAGTGTAGGGGAAAAAAAATCTGTTTGATCAATCGTAGGGGTGTCAAACTTTGACCATGCAAAAAAATCCCGACGCAAAATTCGTTCTTCCCACAAAATCCCCAACCCAGAAAGATCAATGAATTTAGCAAGGCTTCTTCCCCCCTGACCCCCCCCACCCCCCCCCCCCCCCTACCCAACACCATCACCCCCAACCCCATGACCCCCTCCCCCCCCTTCATCCCCCCCCCAGCTTGTCCCCCGGTCCCCACTTAATTTCCCCCCTTTTTTTTTTTTTTTTTTTTAATCTTTATTTTTGGGTCCTAAGCGAAGGCGTGGTGCTTTGACCTCTCCCCCCCAAACTTACATTATAAAATTACACCTGTCGTTTTCCTTTTGATAGCTTCGGGCGGGATGGGGGGTCGGAATGGGAGGAAAAGGGGGAGGTGAAGGTGGGGGTTTTTTGTGTGTGTGTGTGGGGGGGGGGGGGGGGGGGGGGGGGTTGTAAAATAAAAGGGAGGGATGGTGGTTGGGGGTGGGAGAGGGGGAAAGGGTGGTAAAAAAGGGGGGTGGGGTGGTGGTGGTGGTGGGGGCTATATTTTCGGTCAAGACGTGTGAAAAAAAGCATCTTCAAAAAGTATAGGGTTGGCAAAGGGGGGGGGTTGTCCCCATTGTTTCGTTGGCCCTTTCTCCCTCTCGCCTGCTTCTGTCGTTGCTCCTCTCTCTCTCTCCTCTTCTCTTTCCCCCCCCCCCCCCCCCCCCCCCCTCAAGTGTTAAAAGGCTTTCTTACAGGACGTATAGAGTGTTGTTCAATGGATTTAGGAAGGCAATTGGCGTAAAATTTAGAAACAGGGGTAATTTTGTTTTGGGTGTTGCAGAGCTCGTAAAGGGGTTTTGGGATGTAATTTTTGACTTTTGGTTACGTAAAAGATTGGGTGACTGCGCGAAAGCTTGGACTTCCTGTTCAAAGAGTATAGAGGTGTTTTCTAGGGAAAGGGATAACTGAACTACGTATGTCCCACGCTGATGTTGTCAAATGAATAAACGATGGTAAGCGAAAAAGGACAGAATTTCGTTTCAGACTACATTTAACTTTCTTGTGTAGAAATCATTTTGGGGGGAAAATCCCCATAATTCCCCCATTTTCCCCTGGGCGTCAAAAAGGGGTAAATTTCTTTTGTTCTTTATTTGTCCAGAACTTTTTAATGACTGGGGAAATGTTTTTTTTTTCTGGATTAATTTTAAAAGGCCCCGGGCATTTTTTTAAACTTGTCATGCGGATTGTCTAGAAATGAGAATATTGTTAAAAAAAAGTCTGTATTGAGTAGTTTGTAGTATTGTGGGACGCCCTCAACCCCCCCCTTTCTAAAGGCAGCCTTTCAAAAAAATCTTCTCTCTTCTCTCTAGCTTCCCCTTTTCTCTCTCTCTTTTCTCTTCTCTCTTCCCCCCCTCCCCCCCCCTTTTTTTTTGTCTGCCCTTTCCCCCTCCCAGTCTTTTGCCCCCCCCCCCCCCACCCCCCCCTCATTCTTTTCTGCACACCCCCTACCTCCTCCCCCCCCCCCCCCCTTCTGCCCCCCCCCCCCCCGTTTCCCCCCCTTTTCCCGAGCCCCTTTCCTCCCCCTTAATTTCCCCCCCCCCCCACCCCAATTTCCCGTTGGGGTGGTGGACGCCCCCATCGTCTCAGTGTGGGGAAGTGTTTTATAGGTGGGTTTGGGGAAAAGCTCTCGGGGCCCGAAAATACAAAAGAAGATCGATGGAATGAGTGGGGAACACCCCCCCACCCCCCCACCCCCAACCCCCCCCCCCCCCCCCCCCCCCCCCCCCCCCCCCCCCACACCCCCCCACATACCCCACAACCCCCTCTCTGTGGTTCCCCCCCCTCCCCTGAAAGGGGTGGGGGCCGGCGGTCGGGTTTTGTCAAGTGCTTGTGGTTTTGTGTCAAAAAAAGGACTTTCTCTGCATTTGGTTTAACGCAAAAAGAGGACGTTGTCTTGCATTTTGGTTTAACTGTCAAAATGAGGACAGTTTTCATTGCATTGTGGTTTTAATGTCAAAATGAGGGGCAGTTGTCACTGCATTGTTTTTAACTGTCAAAAAAGGGCGTTGCCTGCATTCGTGGTTTAGGCAAAATGAGGACATTGTCACTGCATTTGGGTTAAGTCAAAAAAGGGACAGTTGTCATCGCTTTGTGGTTTAGTGCAAATAGGACAGTTTTTCATCTGCTTTTTGTTTATGTAAAAAGGGGATTGTCGGGATTGGGTTTTTAAATTCAAAATAAGGACAGTTGTCAGCTGCATCCCTCTTTTAACTGTCAAAAAAAAGGACATTTCAGCTGCCCCATCGTCTTTTCAGTAAAAAAGGGGCGTTGTCGTGGCATCTGTTTTTACTGTAGATACGTTCAGCTCCCCCCTAGGAGGTGGGATAGAAAAGGGGCCCTTCTTTTGTTTTAACGTAAAATTTGGGGAAATTTACCCTAGGGGAACGGTAAAAAGGGAAATTTTACCTTGATTACCCCAGAAGATTCCCGTCGAAGGGGCGCGAGGGATTTTTGGGGGGGGGGATTCGAACCCCCCCATTCAACAGCGGCTCGGCAATGTTTGACCAAATGATGCGCCCCGAAAACCAGGTGATAGTGAAGCTGACAAAGGACTGGCTTCCGTAAA
>CM031620.1:62867938-62880438 GCA_018398815.1 Conus ventricosus | reverse complement strand
GAGTGTGGTCTGTGTGCGTGCGTACGTACATTGTGTGTGTGCGTGTGTACGTGTGTGTGTGTGTGTGTGTGTGTGAGCGGGAGAGAGAGAGAGACCCCACCCTCTCCTCATCCACACCCTCACTCCCCTTTAAATCCACCATGTTCAAAACGTTACTGCTCACTAATGGAGATTTAACCTGGAGGCGTTGAACCGAAGGTTTTTAAAAAACGATTTCCACGTCGCCCGGCCTGTGAATGCGATCAAAGGCGGGGCCAACTGCGCTTGTCTGTCTGTCTGTCGTTGTCCGGGCCCCCTTCATCCCCTTTGCCCCTTTGGGTCTGTTTTGTTTTTTGTCTGTCGGTCCCAAGGCCCCTTTCCCCCATCATTTTTCCCCCCCTTTTGGGGTTGTCTGTCGGGTCTGTCTGGCCAGGGCCCCCTCATCACATGCCCCTTTGGGGTCTGTCTGTCTGTCCGGGCCCCCACCCCCCCCCCCCTTCACCTGCCCGTTTTTCTGTTGTCTGCCCGGCCCCCTTTTTCATTTCCCCCGGGTTGTGTTGTCTGTCTGTCCAGGCCCCCCTCACCCACCTCCCCCGGGTGTCTGTCTGTCTGTCTGTCCGGGCCCCCCCCCCCCTCATCCCTCCCCCGTGTGTTGTCTGTCTCCCCGGGCCCCCCCTTTCACCTCCCCCGGTGTGTCTGTCTGTTGGGGGGTCTGTCTGCCCTTGTCTGCCCCGGGGCCCCCCTCCTTCACGGGAAATTTGAAATAAAAGGGGGGGGGTTTGCGCGGTGTTTAAAGCAGGTTTTGGATCAGTTTTAAGGACGGGGGGGGGGTTGCCCGGGTGTTAAAAAAGCGGGGTTTTGATCAGCTTTTTAAAGGGGGTGGGGGGGGATTCCCCGGGGGGTGTTAAAAAGCAGGTTTTCGTTCAGCTGGGGGGGAGGGTGGGGTTTTGCGCGGTGTTAAAAAGCAGGTTTGGATCGCTGAAAGGGACGGGTGGGGATTGCGCGGGGGTTTTAAAGCAGGTTTGGGATCACTGTAAGCCGGGGTGGGGTTTTGCCCCGGGGGTTATAAAGCGGGAAATCAGCTGTAAGAGGGGGGGTTTGCGCGGTGTTTTTTAAAGCAGGATCAGCTTTTAAGACGGGTGGGGGGGATTGCGGGGGTGTTTAAAGCAGGTTTTGCGATCAGTGTGAGAGGGTGGGGATTGGCGGTGTTAAAAAGCAGGTTGCGATAGCTGAAAGGCGGGGGGGGTTTGGCGCGGGGGTTAAAAAAGAAAGGATTGGGACAGCTGTAAGCCGGGGGGGGTTTGGCGCGGGGGTTATAAAGCGGGTTTTTGCGATCAGTGTGAGAGGGGGGGATTGGCGGTTGAAAAAAAAGCAGGATTGCGATCAGCGGGAAAAGGGGGGGGGGATTGCGCGGGGTTTTAAACCCAGGATTGCAAATCAGCTGTAAAGGGGGTGGGGTTTCCCGCGGTGTTATAAAGGGATTGCGATCAGCTTGAGGGGGTTTGGGGTTTGCGCGGTTTAAAAAAAGCGGGATTGCGATCAGCTGAAAGGGCGGGGGGGGTTTGCGCGGTGTTTTTAAAGCGGGAAATTGTGATCAGCTGAAAGGGACGGGGGGGGAGGGCCCCGGTGTTTTAAACCCGGGAAATTGGGATCAGCTGTGGCGGGTGGGATTGCGCGGTGTTATAAAGCAGGATTGGATCGCTGGGGAAAAGGGTGGGGTTTGCGCGGGTTTTTTTTTTAAAGCAGGATTTGTTCAGCTGTGGGGCCCGGGTGGGATTGGGGGGTGTTTTAAAGCGGATCAGCTTTTAAGGGAGGGTGGGGATTGGCGGGGTAATAAAGCGGGAAATTCCCGATCGGGCTGGGGAAAAGGGGTGGGGTTTGCCCCGGGTTATAAACCCAGGATCAGCTTTTAAGGGGGGGGGGATTGCGCTGGAAAAAAGCAGGATTGCGATCAGCTGTGAGAGGGTTTGGGGTTTGGGCGGTGTTAAAAAGCAGGTCAGCTGAAAGGACGGGGGGGGATTGCGCGGTGTAAAAAAGCAGGATTGCGATCAGCTGGGGGAAGGGTGGGGATTGGCGGGTGTTAAAAAGGGGGATCAGCGTAAGACGGGGGGGGGTTTGCGGGGGTGTAATAAAAGCAGGATTGCGATCAGCTGTGAGGGGGGGGGAAATTGGCGGTGTTAAAAACCCCGGTTTCAGCTGTAAGACGGGGGGGGTTTTTGCGGGGGGTTTTAATAAAGCAGGATTGCGATCAGCGGGGAAAGGGGGGGGATTGCGCGGTGTAATAAAGCAGGATTGCGATAAGTTTGTGGGGACGGGGGGGGATTGCGGGGTGTAAAAAGGCAGGATTGCGTCAGCTGTGGGGGGGGGGGAATTCCCGCCGGGGTAATAAAGCAGGTTTTGATCAGCTTTTAAGGAGGGGTGGGGTTTGGGGGTTTGTAAAAAAGCAGGATTGCGATCAGCTGTTTGGGTTGGGGAAGGGGCCCCGGGGTTTTCTGAAGGGGGCGTGTAACCCCCTCCGCACCCCCTGATTTTTTTCTTTCAGCGGTGTGTTGTGTGTTTTGTGGTTTTTTGTGTGGGTATGTGTGTGGGGTTTTGTGCGTCGTGCGGCGTGCGTGCCGTGCGCGCCCCGCGCATTTGTGGGTGTGAATGTGTTTTGTGTGTGTGTGTTTAACGGGTTTTTGGAAAAATAATGTTTTTAGTTGAATTTTTTTTCCGCACCCCCTTCCCGTGGGCATCCACACATCGGTACGGGATAATTTTCCCCCCCTACCCTCAGTATTCCCGTTTCCCTTCGTCCACACTTCGGTGCTTTTAAAATTTCCCCCAAACCCTCCCTCAGAAATTTCCCCTCCCTTCGAAAAACACATCGGTGCTGAAAATTTTCCCCCCCCTCCCCTCAGTATTTCCCTCCCCTTTCGTAAACACATCGGTGCTGTAAAATTTCCCCCACCCTCCCTCGAATTTCCCACCCCCCTTCGTCCACACACCCGGTACTGTTTTTAATTTACCCCCTCCCCTCAGTTTTTTCCCGCCCCCCTTCTTTCCCTTTTACCGTTGATTGAAAAAAAAATGAAATATTGGATTGTCTGTCGGACCATTTCTTACGATTGGGGGAAAAATTTTGGGGGGTTACGTTAAAAATGTTTGGAGTCGGACAAAGGGGCCCCCGACTCGCGGGCCCCCCCAACCCCCCCTTAGTGAAGCCGGAGAAAGGGCCGGCCCACGCTGTTTGCTAAAAAGTTACCCCCCTCCCCCCACTGGGGTTGTTTTGTGTGAGGGGGGGAAAATGGTACCAGGGCCCCTTTATAGTAAAGACAGGGAATTTGGGTTTTCCCCGTGCTGCTAACAGTTACTGCACTCCCCCCACGTGGTGTTTTGTGTAAAGGGGGGGAAAAATGTTTTACCTTGGCCTTTAGTGAAGCAGGAGCAAGTCGGGTCACGTGCTGCTAACAGTTACTGCACCCCTCCACTGGGGTTTTTTTGGGGGGGTAAACGGGGAAAAAAAATGGGTTTTTTTCCAAGGGTCCCGAGCTCGTGTTAAAGCCTGCACTGCGTTAGCGCTCCCTTCAGTACAGCACGCTGAATCGGTCAGGGGCCCCTCGGTTCAGTGCACATCGGTAGTGCCCATCGGTCAGTGCCCTCGGTCAGTGAACTTTAAGTCAGGCCGCCCAGTGCCTTTTGGTCGGTCCCCCTTTGGTCAGTGCCCTTTAGCCCTCCCCATTAGCCCAGTCCCCGGGGTCAGTCCCCCTCGGTCAGTCCCCAATTGGTCGGGTGCCCTTTGGGGTCAGGGGCCGTCAGTCCCTTTTGGTCAGTGCCCCTCGGTCATTCCCCCTCGGTCAGTGAAATTAGTCGTCCCGTCAGTCCCTATTGGTCAGTCCCCCCTCGGTAGCCCCCATTGTAAAGTGGCCGTCAGTGCCTATTGGCCCAGTGCGGCAAAGGGGGCCACCCCGGTCAGTGCCCTTAGTCAGTCCCCGTCATTGGCTATTGGTCAGTGCCCATCGGTCAGGGGCCCATTTTTCATTTGCCGTCAGTGCCTATTGGTCAGCCCCCCTCGGTCAGTCCCCGGTTAGTCAGTGCCGCAGTGCCTATTGGTCAGGGGCCCCGGTCAGGCCCATTAGTCAGTCCCGTCAGTGCCTATTGGTCAGTGCCCTGGTCGTGCCCTTTGTCGTGCCGTCAGGGGCCTATTGGTCATTTCCCCCTGGCAGTGTTTTTTGTAAGTCCCCGCCCAGTGCCTATTGGTCGTGCCCTTCGGTCAGTCCCCATTAGTCAGGGGCCTTTCATTTCCCTTTTGGGTCGGGTGCCCATGGGGCAGTCCCCATTAGTCAGTCCCCTTTTAGCAGTCCCGATTGGTCAGCCCCCATCGGTCAGTGCCCGTTAGTCAGTGCCGCCCGTGCCTTTTGGACAGTGCCCCTCGGTCAGTCCCCGTTGCCCTTTTCCCCCTTTTCAGTCCCAAATTGGTCGTGCCCATCGGTCATTTCCCCATTAGTCAGTCCCGTCTTGGGGCCTTTTGGTGGGGTCCCCCTCGGTCAGTCCCCTTTTGTCAGTGCCGTCAGTCCCTATTGGTCGGGGCCCCCATCGGTAAAGTCCCCTTTTGCCCATTTGCCGTAAATGTTTATTGGCCCGGGTGCCCCTCGGTCGTCCCCATTATTTCAGTGCCGTCAGTCCCAAATTGGTCGTGCCCATGGGTTTCAGTCCCATTGGGTCAGGGCCCCCCCGTCAGTGCCAAATTGGTCGGGCCCCCCTCGGTCGTGCCCTTTAGTCAGTGCCGTCAGTCCCTATTGGTCGTCCCCCTCGGTCAGTGCCCTTTGTCAGTGCCGTCAGTGGGGGGGTTTCAGTGCCACGTTTGTGCCATCGGTCATTTGAAATTCGGTCTTTTCCTCGGGCGAAAGTTAAATTTTCCGGGCTGACTCCCCCACCCTCTCTCCCCGGTAGCCCCCCCTCCAGCCCACCCCCAGCCCTCCCTCCTTCGTCGTTTTTTTAAATTGTTGTTGTTTTCGTGTTTTTTTTTGGGTTTTTTTTAATCAGTGTCTCAACCATATGGATAATAACAAGTCGCACCCTTTAATTTCAGTTTAAATTTAAAAAGAAAACCCCTTTAAAGCATTAAAAAAGTTGCGGGTTTTTATTCAGGCTGGCAAAGACACCGAAAGCTGCCATTTTTCTTTTTTCCCCTTTGCAGCCCCCCCCCCCCCTTTTGATTGGGAAAAGTGGTTGTAGTTTTGTTTGAGTGGGGCTAAAACATCTCGTCCCCGGGCTCCCTGGACGGTTAGCCGGTCAGCTGTAAAGAATGTGAAGGCTGCGGTTGGGAAAAAACCCGGGGCAAAAAACCCAAAATCGACGTGCCCCGGGGGGTTTGTGGCTTTCCCGGGCTCGGTGGTCATTTTTCACTCCCTTTCCCCCCTTTGTGCTTTTCTCTCTCGGATCCCCCAAAACCCTTTTTTCCTTGAATGCGAGAGTGGAAGGGAAGGGGAAACCCCACCCGACAAGACCCTTTAGGGGGGGGCAGGATGGAACCGCGGACACCGTCGGCGGAAAAATCTTTGACCCCCGGGAACCCCTACACCCCCAACACCACCCCCCGCCACCGCCACCGCCCCCCAGGGGCGGCCCTTTTTTGCAAGCCATTCCCCCGAAAAAACTGCTGCTGCCATTCCTACCCCCCTGTTGGCGAGGGAAAAAGGGGGGAATAGAAATGGGGGTTCTTGCCTTGGGGCTCATTTACAACTCACTCACTCACTCTTCTCTCTCTCTCTTTTCTCTCTCTCTTTTCTCTTTTTCTCTCTCTCTCTCTCGGTCGGTTTGGGCGGCGGTTTTGGTTTTCTATCTGTCTGGTTTTTTTCCCCTTTTTCCTCTCTTTTCTCTCTCTTCTCTCCTTTCTCTCTCTCTTCCGTTTTTGTTTCTCTCTTTACCCCCCCCCACCCTTACCCGTTTTCGTTTTTTTTTTTCTTTTTTCCCCCCCTTTTTTTTGTTTTAAAACTCCGGGGGGCCCATTAGCTCGTTCCCGAATTTTGCTGCCAATTCCTTCTTGTTTCCCAAACCCCGGTCCCTTTAAAACCCCCCCCATCGCCTTCCCGATCTTTTATTGCACAAAACCCCTCTCGCCCCCCGCCCCCCCCCCCCCCCCCCCACCCCCCCCCCCCCCCCCCTCACCCCAATTGTACTATGAGCTCTGGGTCCCCCCCCCCCCCCTTTTCTCTCTCTCTTCTCTCTTCTCTCTCTCTGCCCTTTTTTCTCTGCGTCTTCTCTCTTCTTTTCTGCCCCCCCCCCTCTCTCTCCCCCCTTCCCTCCCCCCTCAGGCAGACGGGTTTGCGGTTTTGGAGGGGGGTGGGGTGGGGGGGGGGATTAAGGGGGGGTGGGTTTTAGGGAGGAGGCCCGCCCCCCATCCCCGTGTTAAATTTTTCGTTTTGGGGCCCCCCCCAGCGGGTTTAAAAAATGGAGATTTTTCTGTGGGTGGCAGGGGCCCCCGGAAGGGGTGTATCCCCCCCTCCGAGGGGGGGATGGCCCGGGCCCCCCACCCACCACGGCCCCCCCAAAACCACCACCCGGGCCCCCCCATCGCCACGGGCCCACCGGCCCCCCCACCGGCCCGGGCCTCTTTTTCCCCCCCTGCGTGCCCCCGGACGGGCACCACCCGGGCCCGGGAACAAAAAAAAACGCCATTGTTGTGGGCACTTTGGGGTTTTGGATACCCTTTGTTCCAGGAGGGGGAGGGGGGGGAGGGGGGAGAGAGGGAGAGAACGGGAGAGGGGGGGAAAAGAGAGAAGAAAGAGAGGGGGAGAAAGGGGGAGAGGAAGAGGGGGGATTGAGAGAGAGAGAGAAGGAGAGAGAGAGAGGGAGAGAGGAAGAGAGAAAAGAGGGGAAGGGGGAGAGGGAGAGGAGAATGGAGAGGGGGGAGAGACGCACAAAAAAAGAGGGGGAGAGAGAGAGACGCACGGGAGGGAAAGGGGGAAGAGAGGAGAGAAGAGGAGGGGAGAGAGAGGACCCCACAGAGGAAGAGAGAAGGGAAAAAGGACCCTGAGAGAGAGGAGGGGGAGAGAGAGAAAAAGGGGGGGGGAAAAAAGAAGAGAAAAGAGGGAGGAGAGAAAAGACGCAAAAAAGAGAGGGGAGGAGAGAGGGCGGGGGGAGAGAGGAAGAGGACCGGGGGGGAGAGGGAGGGGAGAGAGAGGAGAGGGGGGCGGAAAACCGGGGGAATGAGAGGGGGAGGAGAAAAAGGGAGGGGGGGAGAGGGGGGAGGGGAGAGGGGAAGAGGAGAGAAGAATGGGGGTTGTTGTGTGTGTGTGGTAGTGGAGTGAGGAGAACCCAGAAGTATGGGGGTTGGGAAGTGTGTGAGAGTGAGTGATTGAAAAGAGAGGGCGAGGGGAGGGGGGGAAAGAGATTTTGACTTGTCTGTCTGTCTGTTCTCCTCTCTTCTCTCTTCTTTTCTCCCCTTTCCCCCCTCCCCCCCTTTTTCAGCGCACGGTTTTTAGTTATGTTTTTCGTGCGCGCGTGTGTGTATGTGTGTGTCTTTGTTTTTTGTGTGAAATGAGTGAGAAGAAACGAGGAAAAGAGAGAGAGAGAAAAGGGGAGGTGAAGAGAGAGAGAAAGAAGAAGAAGGGAGAATTGGGGGGAGAGGAGAACCCCAGGTAGGGGAAAGGGGGAAGGGGGAAGAAAAAGTGGGGCAGGGGGTTGGGGGGTTTCGGCGTAACAGGGGAGAGGGGGGGGGGGGGGGGGGGAAGGGAAAAAAGGAAAGGGGGGGGTTTTGAAAGAAGAAAGGAGATTGGAAAGGGGAGGGGGAAATAAGTTGGGAAAAAAAAGAAATGAAAAGGGGGGGGAGGGGGGGGGGGGGGGAGGGGGGGGGGGGGACCAACCATCCCGCGAAAAGGAAGGGAGGGGGAGGGGAAAAGGGGGATGGGGTGGGGGAGGGAAAGGTTTTTCCACCCCCTGGTTGAATTGGTTCCCACCCCTAGTTTGGGGGGGGGGGGGGGAGGGGGGGGGGGGGTGGGGTTTTAAAGGTTTTAGTAATTAAAGGGGAATTTAGGTTCCGGGTTTTTTTTTTTTGTTTTTTTCCATTAAAAATTTTTTTTTTTTTTTTCGGGGCCTGCAACCCCGAAAGGGGGGAAAACCAATGGGGGGGGGGGGGGGGGGGGAAAAAGGGGGGGGGGGGGGAGGGGGAGGGGATTTTAGGCCGAATTTTCCAAAACCCCCCGGTTGCCCCGCGGGTTTTTTGGGGGGGGCCCCCCCCCCCGGAAACCCCAGAAGGGAAAATTAATTTTTCCACCACAAAAAACAAATGGTTTTTTTTTTAAAAGGGGAATTTTTAAATTTTTTGGGTTGGGGGTTTTTTTTTAGTTTTTTTCCCCCTTTTTTTTTTTTTTTCTTTCTTCTCTTCTCCTTTCTTTTTCTCTTCTTCTCTGGGGGGTTTTTTTCTCCTTCTTTTGCCCCCCTTTTCCCCACGCTTTGTCCCTTTTTCCCTCTCTCCCCCTTCTCCTCTTCTCTCCCCTTTTTTTTCCCACCCCCCCCCCCCCCCCCCCCCCCCTTTTCCCCCAAACCCCCCTCCCTTTTTTTTTTCTCTTCCCCCCCTTTCCACCCGGTTTTTTTTTTTGCCTGTTTTTGGGGAATTTTCCCCCCCCGGGGGGCGAAAAATTAATCTGTTGATGTTAAAAGTTTCCATTTTTGGGGACCCCCCAACCTTTTAAATTTGGGGCCTCTACCCCCTTCTTTTTCCCCTTTTCTTTTGTTTTTCCCCTTTTTTCGGCCCCCCCCCCTTGGGGGGGGGGGAAATGGGGGGTTGGGGGGGGGTTGGGGGGGGGTTTTTCTCCCCTCCCTTTTCTCTTTTTCCTCCCCCCGTTTTTTTTTTCCACACCCGCCCCCCCCCCCCCCCCACCCCCCCCCCCCCTTTTTTTTTTTCTCTCGTTCCACCAAGGTTTTTTTCTTTCGTTGTTGTTTGGGAATTTAAAAGTAAAAATTTGGAACGGCCCGTCTTTTGGTTTTTTTTAAGTGGGGGACTGTTTTTGTGTTTGGAGGGTGGGGTGTCTGGTTGGTTTCTTCTTTTCTTTTTTTTCCCTTTTTTCTTCCCTTTTTGGGGGGGGGGGAAAAAATTTTTAAAACCCCCCCCTTTTTTTTGGGGGGGGGGGGGCCCTCCCCTTTCCCTTTTGGGTTTCCCTTTCCCCCCCCCCCCCCCCCCCCCCCTTCCCCTTTTTCCCTTTCCTTCCTTTTTTTAATTCTTTCTTCCCCCTCTTTTTTTTCTTCCCCAATTTTTTTGGGCCGGTTTTTTTTTTTTTTCCTTTTAACCCCCCCCCCCCCCCCCCTCTCCCTCCCCCCCTTATTTTTTTTTTTTTGGCCCCCCCCCTACCCCTTTTGGACCCCCCCCCCCCCCCCCCCCCCGGTTAAACATTGTTGCCCCAACCCCAAAAAGAGTTTTGTGAGGGGGGGTGGTAGCCAAAGGGGGCCCCCAAAACCCGTCCCCGTGCTCCCTGTTTGCGAGGGGGTCCGCGGATGAGGTCTGTATTTGGGGCCAGTTTCTGCAGGGGTGGGCATCTCGGCCCGTCGATGGGGGGGGGGTGGGGGGGGGGGGGTGGGGGGGGGGGCGGGGGGTTTTTGTCGTGTCAGTGGAGGGGCATGAAAGGTGGGGATGCTGATTTCCTTCCACTCTCACTAAAAAAAGATTTGTCCTGCGCTACTCCCCCGCCATTTGTTCTGTTTTCCCCCCCCCCCCCCCCCCCCCCCCCCCCCCCTTTCTTTCCCCTTTGGGGGGGGCAGGTTTGGTCTGGTTGATCTGATTTGGTTTCCCTCTCCGTCTGGCGGTCGGTCGGTCTGGCTGTCTGTTTTTCTCTCTCTCTCTCTCTCTCTTTCTCTCCTCTTCTGTCTTTCTCCCTTCCCCCTCCCTCCCCCCCCCTCTCTCCTCCCCCCCCCCCCCCCCCCCCCCCCCCCCCCCCCCCCCCCCCCCCCCCCCCCCCCCCCCCCCCCCCCCCCCCCCCCCCCCCCCCCCCCCCCCCCCCCCCCCCCCCCCCCGCGCGCGCTCCCCCTTACGTCTTTCTGCGACGCGGGGCATACACTTTTAAGTCCCCCCTCCCCCCTCCTCTTTCCCCCCAAACCCAACCCAAACCGCTTTCTCTTCCCCACCCGCACACAGGCACACTTTCACGCAGCAACCCCCCGCAAGGAAAAATACTTCACTGTGCCCTGTGGAGGGGTGGGTTCGCTTCCCACCCCTGCCCCCTTTAATAGGGTGTTGTGGGCATTTTGAACTCATTTACAAGGGAAAAGGGTTTTACGCCCAACCTTTTATTTGTTTTTTTGAAAACCCCACAGTTTTTAAAAACAACAGCATTTTGGGTAAGACGCATTTGGGGCAGTGCATAGGTTTTTGGACTCCCTCCGCCGTCTGTACTGCAAACTACTGCATTTCCCCCCGTTATGTCCCCTTTTGACGCTCAACCTCGTCTGTCCCATCCTCCCCCCCTCTCTCCCTCCCTTAAACCAAACCCCCCCACCCCCTAAACCTCCACCCAAACATTTAGTTACGTGGGCCCCCATTGTGGTTTTATTGTCATCGATGGAAAACAAAAGGGGAGTGACGACGAAGGCGACATTTTTACAATCGGGAAAAAATGTTGTTTGGCCCTTTTCCAGGGGCTTTTTGATCTCTTGCGGGTCATCAGTTTTGTTGGGAAGGGTTTACGGGGTTGGGCGGTTTTTTTTTGTCAAGGTTTTTGTTGTTGCTTACGACGATTTAAAATTTTTTTTTTTCTCTTTTTCCCTTTTTTTTTTTTTTTTTTTTAATTTTCTTGTTTGGGTTAAAACGTCAACTTTCCCCCGGGTTGTGTAGGTGTTCGCTTGAGATGGTTTTTTTAAGTTTTCCCATTAGGAAAAAAAAAAATTCTAAATTCTCTCTTCTTTTCTCCTTCTCTTTTCTCTCTCTCTCTCTCTCTCTCTTTCAGAAGGAGGGGGACATGCCTTTCTTTGTCTTGATGGGCTGTCGGGCGGTCTCCCCCCCCCTTCTCTGTGTTTTCTGTCCCTTTCTCTCCTCCACCTTCTTTGCCCCTCGTAACCCCTGTTCCCCTCTGCATGAAACCCAAAATTTTGTGAGAGAGAGAGAGAGAGAGAAATGGGGAGGGAGAAAAGAGAGGTGGGGTGGGGGGGAAGAGATGCACGGTACCCTTTTCATGGGTTGCCGTTTGTGTGTGTTTTGAAGTGCCCAAAAAAACATGATGGGTTTGCCGTTAGCTATTGGGGCCTTTTTTGGGCCCGCCGGTCTCCGAAGGGGCCCAAAACCCTTTAACCCCCCTCACCAGTTCATTTTGGGGCCCTCCAGTGCATAGACAGGCGATCGTGTGTCGCCCCCAGTTTTAAAAAGGAAAGTTTATTTGGGTTTTTTTCTGTAAAAAAAACGGGGGGTGATTTGGTTTGGGTGTAGGGTGAAATTTCCCCCCTTTCAGTCCCAAACAGCTTTGCTAAATTTGTTTTTATTTTTGTTATTTTTTTTATTATTATTTTTATTGTTAAATTTTCATTATTTTATTAATTTAAAATTTTTGAAAAAAAAAAAGAGGGGTCCCTGGTTCCCCCAATAAATATCGGAAAAAAAAAAAAGACCCAGACATCGGGCGGGAAAGATTTCAGGATAAGTGATAGAGAGGACGAAAAGGGGGGGGGTTTTTTGCGTCCTGTGCAGGTGGCTTTTTTTTTTTTTATTATGTTTTTTTTAAGGGAGTTATTCATTTTTTTTTGATTGATTGATTGATTGACCTTAATTGTGAAGATGGTTGTATTGATTTTGATTGTAGATTGGGCATATATTTTGGGTGTTGAGTTGTATTAAATTTTGACATTTTTTTTTTTTCATTTTTTTTTTATTTTTTGGGGTTTTTATTTTTTTCCTTTATTTTTTTCATCCCCTTCATTTTTGATGGGGGTTTGAATGGGGGAGTGCGTGTTCTTAGGTTTCCCGGGGGGAAGCGTTGGGTTCGATTTGGGGGGGAGGGTGAAGAGGAGGGCGGGGGAATGGGAGGAGTAGCGGAATGAAGGGGGGGTGGAGGCCGGAAAGTAGTCCCTTCACCCTGCCCCGAGCTCTGAGATGTCCCCCAAAAAATTGGGCAGGGCCAGTTGGGTTTTGGGAAGTGGGTGGGGAAACCCTTTGGGGACCTGTTGTTTTTAGCTGTACGACTGAATAGAAGGGACACCCTGCGGGGGGAAGAGGGGGGGGGGTGGGGAATGTTAAGGTTTGGCTGTCGAGGGGCCTAGAGGTAAGATACTTAATGTTAAGGTTAGGCTGTCGAGGACCTAGAGGTAAGATACTTAAGGTTAGCTGTCGAGGACCTAGTGGAAGATACTTAATGTTAAGGTTAGACTTCGAGGACCTAGAGGTAAGATACTTAATGTTAAGGTTAGGCTGTCGAGGACCTAGTGGTAAGATACTTAATGTTAAGGTTAGGCTGTCGAGGAAATCTAGAGGTAAGATACTTAATGTTAAGGTTAGGCTGTCGAGGACCTAGAGGTAAGATACATAATGTTAAGGTTAGGCTCTCGGGGACCTAGAGGTA
>CM031620.1:62813033-62867838 GCA_018398815.1 Conus ventricosus | reverse complement strand
GTGTGAAGTGTCTCTGGGGAGGGTGTAATGTGTCTCTGGGGAGGGTGTGAAGTGTCTTTGGGGAGGGTGTGCAGCGTCTCTGGGGAGGGTGTGAAGTGTCTTTGGGGAAGATGTGCAGTGATTCTGTGAAGGGTGCTGAAGGTTTCTCTGGAGATCGTCGAGTGTCTCTGAAGCGGGTCGCATTTTAGTCTTCCTTGTTCTTTTTTTCCCTAAGGTTAAGCGTGAATTATCGAAGAAGAGTGAAAACGATGACCATTCAGAAAACACCTGAAACGAAACACAAGAAAGGCCTGGCAGTGGTGCGGTCAGAGAGCTTACGTGGGAGGGGATGGAGAAAGGTGACAAGGGGGAATGGAGGCTGTCACAGACTGTTAGGAGGGGCGGGCAATGAGAGAGGTGTTGTGGTTCTGTGGAGGCTGACCAAGTTGTGCATTCTCACCTAGACATCTGACGGTCTCCACAATGATGGTGGTCCTGCGCGGGAGATTGAGCGACAGAGCAGTGATGGGCAGAAGGCTTTTGGCGTGGACCACGTAGCCCCGGGGACGCTCACTGCTCCCACACATCTTGCACTGCTCTGGGTACTTTTCACACTCCTGGTCTTTATCCACCTCTGGCGACAGAAACAAGAAGGTGAACCAGTTTATACCTTATTTCTTTATCTGCAAACGCAACACATCGATGATTTGATTTCAGTCTCCCAGCAACAAAGATTGATAATCATTGCCCATGCCTTTTCAAAAATCTATACTAAAAATTATGACATGCTTGTTCAAAATTTTCCACTAAGGATTTTTAAAGATAATGTGCCCACAATAAATAACAAGATGCGAAGCATATAAACGTACTCCCAGTTTTCAAAACCGCTTATAAATCGGCCAAGTGCTTTATGAGATAAGAAATAAAGGGCAAAATAACGGTTTTAAGGGGTTTTTAACCGGTACACTTTTAAAACTGGATTTTTTTCCTCACGGGGCTAAAGCCCGTATACATACCCAATTTATCCAAATGGGACAAATGCAAGAATAAAGGGTTTTTAAAAAGGTCAGATTTGAAACACTGCATGGAAGTGCCTTTGGTGTGAGACCTTTCTATATACAAATTGCTTTAAAATCCCCCAATATATAAAAAAAAACGTCAAAATAAGGGTTTTTATCGGGTTTTAAAACCCGATATACACTTTTTAAAAAAAACCGGTTTGGGCGTAATACTTACCATGTCAGACCTAGCATTCAACGGCGTTGCCGCTCTGTCGGCCGAATTTTTTCCGTGGCCAATGCTCATAAACTTCCGTGACGTCACCTACTTCCGCCTCCGGAAGAAGCCCGGTGCAATTTTTCTAACTTATTCACCTTGGGCCCGCCGTCAAGAAAGGTAAGTTTGTGCTCTGTCCGCCTACATTTTGCCTTTGTTTTAAAAGTTTGTTTGGTTTTGTTTCAACTTGATTCAGTTGTGGCTTGCGCTAAACCCCTGGTTTCTTCCCCGCTGAGGCTCTTGGTGGGATTAATTACTGAAATTTTATCATATTCCCGACACCTCGCGATTGTCTTTCCGATGTCGGTTTTTTTTTTCGATCGTGCACCTTGTGTGTGCGTTTTTTTTTAAAGACCCCATCATAAATAGGTTAAATTTTCAGGCAAGAAAAAATAGACCGTAGTAGGAAAGTAGCTTTCGCCCCAACCCTTCACTTTTTTCCCACAATGTAATCAAGAGGTTTTGTCTTTGATTTCAACAACTGAATTTTTTAAGTATAAAAAGAATGAGATCTGCGGTGAATTTGTGTATGGTTGTTTGTATGTTGATTCCTTTTGTTCCCTATGAAATGAGTTACTATAAAAGAAAAAAAACATGAAATAACCAATAACGACAAAGTCTTGTCCTTTTCCCTTCCTTCTTGCGTACCCAAAATTTAGACTGTCTGCTCGGGCTAAAAAAAATATTTTCCCGGAGGATACACACAAAAGAAATGTAGCATGCACAAGATGATTATTGAAAAAAAAAAAATGTCTGAGTGGTTTGGCGTGTTTGGATAGGGGGATGTGTTTTAGTGTTGTCACTCAGCTTACAATTGTGTAGCGTTGGGAGTTCCGCTGACGTTCCGTTTTTCCAGATCCGGTAAGGTGACACACCAGCCGTTCCCCCCCGACAAAGGATGTAGGGGGATAAAAGACTGGCCAAAAGGTGAAGATAAGAGGATGGTGAAAAACAGGGTGGGAAATAAACGGGTTAAAGGTGAAACCAGACCTCAACGCGCCTTAGTGCCCACATTTTTCGACTCGCCCACGGAACGATGAGTCGTTCAGACTCTCCCCGAAAAAGTTGGGGGCTGTCGAATGCTCTGGGGTGCCCCTTCAGCCCGGCCTAATGATGTCTTCAAAAGGTTACTTGCTCTTCAGAAATTTAGACCTTTTTCGGACCCATTCCAGCCCTGGGGCTGTCCAAGAGGGTGGGATTCAACGGCTCTATCTCCCGCACAGCGCAAAGACATACTGCCAAATTGGGACAGTGTGTTTTGGTCATACGCGGTTTTCGATGCCCCTACAATTGTAAATATTTTTTTAATTAAAAAAAAAAGAAAATTGCGACGCTTAAAAATTATAAATACGCCGTAAAGCAAAAACTAAAAATTATTTTTTTGTCGTTTGGAATAGAATATTAACCAGCGAGGGGAAATAGACGTCATGTTCTTGCGTAATTTTCTTAATGAAAATAAACCCGAGCTTTTAAATGAATGCCCAAAAATCCCCCCCCTACTTAGCAAAAAATCCTATTTAAGAAAAACCTAAGAAAGGGACGTCCTTAATAAGTCAAATACAGGTTTAAAAATAAAATTATGCACACTTTTTTGCTTTCTCAATATATATACATTTGCAGGATTCCAGGTGCTTTTCTTTCAACGACTGACTTTGTATGTAGTCTGCACCGACTTATCTTTTCCAGGGATGACCTGATTGTAAAAATTGATCTTGCAGGAGTATTCCCCAAAACGTACAGGCGGCCGTTTGCAGTCTTGTTCTTTTTTAGACATTAAAAAAGGTTGTGATTGTTTCTAGATAAAGTTCGTCCGTAGAGATAGGGCCAACTTTTTACTGCCCACACAATGCCAAGCTTCTTTCTCCACTGTGGCGTATTCCTTTCGGCTTTTTGATTTTTTACGGGCGAAGCCACGGGCTGTAGATTCCGTAGGGCCTTGAAGAAGAATGCTCCAGTCCTAGATCGCGGGGCGTCGTGCGTAGAAATAGGGTTTTTTCCCTGCTGGCAATGCATGTGGGTGCGCTGAAAGTTTTTTTCAGCTCCTCTGGGCTTTTTCACATCCTCGACCATAAAATTTCTCCGGTGGCTTCTTTGTCAGATCGTCAAGGAACAGCAATATGGCGGTTCGGAACAAATTTCCGTGTTCCTCCCAAAAACCGGGAATGCCCTGAGCTTTTTTTGGGTCTTCGGTCTTTCGGCCTTCTCAAGCTTTTCTACTTTCCGCCTCTGGCCTGACCTGACCTCGTCCAACCTGTGCCAAAGAAGGTATTTCAGGGAAATCCAAAAAGCTTTTTTGGAGGGTTTCGCATGACCCTCCCCCTTAGTCTCAAGTACGGTTTTTAATTGCCTCAACATGTTCCTCCCAAGTCCAGAAGCGTTTAAAAATATCTAAATAAAGTTGTGGGACTTTTTGGGTTTTCTGTCCCAAATAATTTCCTCATATCCTTGTGAAAGGCACTTGCTTTCCCTTTCCAAAAGGGGCATAGTCTCCACTGTACTGCCCGGGGGGTACAAAAAGTTCTTTGGCTTGTCTTTTTCGTTCATTTGAATCTGCCAGAACCCCTTCGACAGATAAATTTTGGAAAAGTATTTGCTTTTCCGATTTTGCAAAGTCGTTTGATGTCGGGTTTGGGGCTTGGGTCGAATTCTGTCAGAGATTCGTCCCCTGTAATCGATAAAAACCTACTGTCGAGTTTTTCTTTTAACCAAATAAAATGGCGCTTGTAGGAGTTTGGGCTGTTCTATCATCCATGGCTACTTTTGTTTAAACCCTTTTTAAACCGTTTCTTTTTTTGAGAGTGTGGCCCCGGGTTGGTACCTTCACGGGTTGTTGTGATGCCATCTAATTCGAGATAAAAATTTGTTTCGCCGGGAAAGGGTTTTGGGATTTGTCATGACGCGAAAATTTTTCCAGCTCTGCCCTCGTTCCCTGGATAGCTGGGGTCCTACACGAATTTGGATTTCCCGGTTTCTTCAAAGGAAGGGGGATATGGTCAGTCGATATCTTCTTTTCTTCCTCCTGCATGCAATGCGACGTCCCTTGTTTCAACCCTTTCTTTTCAAAGTCCCTCTTTGAGGAGTTGATGTGATATGTTTTTCCCTTGCCGTTGATCTCAATCTTGTAATCAACGGGATTGATTTCTGGAAATGGTGTCGGCCCTTTTCCCATTTTAAAACGGTTGTTATGTTTCTGTGGAAGTGCAAAATACTTTTTCCAGGAAGAGATGTCTCTTTCTTTTTCCTGTTTAGTGTTCGTTGTGTCCGCAGCCTTGTCCAGATTGTCACGAGCTATCTTGCATGTTTTTTCGATCCTCTCCTTCAGTCGATGAATTTCCGCCGTTGTTTGCGTCTGTTCCGCTCCTGTCTTCCTATTGTTTTAAGCCGCTTTGGTCCCGCACTGTCCCCCATATAATAGTTAAAAGGTGAGAACTTGAGTGATTCTTGTGGGTTTTCTGTAAGCAACAATATGCGGGAAAAAATCTTTCCTTTCTTTGGGTTGACCAAAACAAAGTTTCTTCAGCATGCCCTTAAAACGTGCCTTTAATTTTTCCCACGAGTCCGTTGGTCTGAGCTGGTATGGCGTTGTGGTGATACCTTTAATGTTAAAGAGTCTGTTGCCTTTTGCATCGTCCCAGAAAAAAATTTGACTCCCTCTGCCCCGGAGAATTTGTTTTGGGAATTCCCCACTCGCGTCCAGATTTCCCACAAAGCTTCAGCCACTGCTTCTGTTTGATTTACGGGTGCTGTTGCCTCTGCGTACGGTACATAATCGATGACGGGGGAAAAAGTACTCTTCCCGATGTGAAGGGGGTTGTGGGTCCGTTTTGGTCCATGCAACCGATGGAACGGTATTTCGTCAGGGGATTCTCTGAACGGGCCCTTTTCCTAAAAAGTTTCTGCCGATAATCCTGACACGTATCGCATGACGCACAAATCTTTTGATCCCCTTCCCCCTAGCCAAAAAAAATCAGTGGGCAGACGCTCTTTCGTACGCCTTACACCGAGGGTCCAGACAAGGTATTCATGGCACTTGTAGAATTTAGATCTCAGTTTCCGGGGGTCCCACAATTTGGGTATGTTGCGTCTTGGTGTCGCCCCTTTCCCTGTATATTTTTCCCTTCTTGATCAAAAATGATTTTTAACACCTTTTTTTTGCTGGTACGTGCGTTGTCTGGTTTAGGGGCCAACCAAACAACTTCTTGGTGATGGGTCTTTGTCTGTTTTCTTTCAATTTCTGCAGGAGATAAAAGTGCAATTTCTTCTTTGATCTTGAGGGGTCTCATTGCTTGCCGGAACGCTCCCCTTGGATGGATAAAACGGGTACTTTAAATATCCCCCTCTTTCTTTGCTTGCGTGTTTTCCCCAAAAATATGGGAAAACGGGTTTTTCCATAACAAGTACTTCAGTCTTGTCTGAAAAGTAGGGATTCCATATTACACTCGCCACAGGAAGATTCTGTTTGACGATGACGATGCCGTGTACCTTTTTTTTTGACCTGTTAAAATGTTCGGGAAAACTAGTCTTTCCTCCGTCGTCTTGGTAGACCCTGTACCTCACAGCATCCACCGTTCTCCTTGACTTCTCCCGTGCAATAGGGATTGACTCGTCCCTTTAAAAAACTATCACAAATGTTGATTCTTTTTGTTGACACTGTGCGCCGCTGTCGTAGTGCCTCGCTGTGTATTTCTCTTTTGTGTACAACCCCTTTGGTGATGTGGTCCTCCACTCTGAAACATTTTATTGGAAAGCGATAATTTCCCCGTCGTTGCCTCCCTGTCAGGTACAGCCCCCTAGTTATCCCCTTCCGAGCTCCTTGGTGGACCTCTTTATCACTCCCAATGCCATCCCTAGATGACGGGTTTTGCTCTCACGATAACTCCTCTCCCCCAATCTCGTCTTTTTCAAATAGACTCTGCTGCAAACAGCTTCCTTTCCGTCGTGGATCTTTTCCCCCTGCCAAACTCCCCTGAAAAAAAAGGCAAGCTTCCAGAAACTTCTCTAGGATTAACATTTTTTTTAATCCTTTTTTGTCCTGTTGGACAAATTCAACCCCCCTCTTGCCACATGACAAACGATCCCATAGGACATTGCGTATCGTGCTCTCTTTGCGGCTGTACGAAATTCTTTCTGAAATGACCACATCGTTGAATTATGAAAAAAGTGCCTGTTGATGAGGTTTTAGTCCCCCGACTCTGCGGCGGGTATTTTTACATACGTTTCCCCTAGCTCTGCCCTTGGTAATGAGCTCCCGGGCACCCCTTTCCCCTCCTTTTCCCATCCAAAATGATGCCACCTCTAAAATTTGAGTTAAATATGACTCAAGGTCGTCCTTTCTTCTAGGAAAGGTAATTTGACCTTACCGACCTACAGTTGTAGAATGGTTTGGGGCGCTAGCATTTGGTTGGCATCACCACTGCTTCCTGCTTTTACTCTAGCTAACTCTAATGAATTGTCTCTGGCCTCTCTATCTTGCTGTTCTCGTTCTTTTCTTCACGCCCCTTTTCTTTTTTCTCGATCTCTCTCTTCCTTCTCTCGTTCCCTTTCCTCACGTTCCCTTCTCTCGTTCTCTTTCCTCACGCCTTTTCCCTTATGAAAGAGGGGTTTTTGCCCCCTTTTTTAGGCCTGTCTAGTGCCTCGGGTTCCATTCTGGAATTGGCACTAGTCTGAATTTGTTGAGACTGCTTCCGTCTGGCAGATGCCTGGAGTGGGGACTTTCCTGTCGGCTTGTCCCTCCACTGCAAGTCCTGATGTCTTAAAAAATTTTAACAGTACAAATAAGCGGAAAACCAAATATCGCACGCGTTAGTGCCAAATATTTTTTGACACCTTTCCCAAAAACACAGGTGAAAGGGGAAACAACTTTCCCCCCACGACGGGGGAAACACACACAAAAACCCCGTGTGTAAAAAGGGAAAAAACAACCTCGAAACCCCAAAACAGTGTATCAAAACACGTCAACAAACCAAACCACGGTTTTGCACACCAGCTACGGAAAAAACGTGCAAACTGCGAACGGACGTGCTGAAAAATATATCCCCAAATATTCGACGAAAAAAAAACGGCGCCCGCAAAAGCCCTGGTGCCAGTCGCACCCACGTTTAGCTTCGTTGAACCCGCTTTAGGTTTTAATATTTACTCTAGGCCAAATCACGTGCCCCCCTCCGACACAAATACAACACCACTCCCCAAAATTCCCAAATGCGAAAATTTAAGTTTGGGCACTAAGGCAACTTGAATCAAATCTTCTTCAAAACAGATTAGAAAAAAGATCTAATAAAAAGTTAAATTATTCGTGGAAAATGGACGTGAATTGGCCCAAGGGTCTTTTATTTTCTCTGTTTGTTTTGAGGCCTTTTCTGGATTAGGAAAATAATGAACAATAGCGTTGCGACTAAAGAAATAAATGTAAATGTTTTACGAACAAAAATGTGAAATTTAAATGTTTTTTTTTAATTTATTTTTTGATGGTCAACAAAAATAGATCATAGGCGCAGCCCCAACCCCCCCACGGAAAAAAAAGGGGAAGGTTGCGGTCTACAATCCTTCCTGCCACGACCTCCCGGGCTTTTAAAATCGAAAGATCCCCCCGGGCAGCCCCCCCCTAATATGTGACTTTTTTTAAGACCCCATTCATAAATGATTTAATTCCGGCAAGAAAGATAGACCTATGAAAGTCAAGCTTTGTCCACACCCTTTACTTTTTTTTCACAGAGAATCAAGAGGTTTGATCTTTGATTCAACAAATGAATTTAATTAAGTAGAATAAAATGATGATGATTTGCGGTGAATATTCGTATGGTTGTTTGTATGTTGATGTCCGTTTTTGCCTATGAAATGAGTTTCATATAAAAGAAATAAATCATGCCCCTACACCAATAAAGACAAAGCTCTGTCCTTCTTCCCCTTTTTTCTTGCAGTAGCACGAAAAATTTAAAACTGTTCTCGTGCTAAAAAATTCTTCCCGGGGGATACACACAAAGAAATGTAGTCATCACAAGATGATAATAGTAAAAAAAAAAAGTCTGATGTGTTTTTGGCGTGCTTGGTATGGGGGGATGTTTATGTGATTGTCCCAGCTTCAGAATTGGTAGCTTCCGGAGTTCCGCTGACGTTACGTTCCTTCCAGATCTCGGGAAGGCGAACACCAGCACGTTCCCCCCGCGAAGGATGTAGGGATAAAACGTGTGCCGAAGGGGAAAAGAAGAGGAGTGGTGTAAAACGGGGGAGGAAAAAAGGGTTTTAAAGGGGAAAACCAGACCTCAACGCAGCCCTTTGTGCCCACGTTTTCGACTCGCCCACGGAAGAGAACGTCAGCTCTCCCCCAAAAAAATTGGGGGTTGTCGTGCTCTTGGTGCCCCCCCCAGTTTTGGTAGATGATGTTTCAAAAGGTTTCTTGTCTTCAGAAAATTGACCTTTTCTACGGAGCCAAATTTCCCCCCTCCGGGCTGTCCAAGATGGTAGGTTCAACGGCTACTATCTACCGCACATGCGCGAAAAGAAACACTACTGCCCTTTTTGGGCGTCGTGATTGGGCAGTCGACGGTTTTTTGTGCCCACAATTGTAAATCATTTTTTATTAAAACAAATGCAAGTCTGCATGACGCTTTTTAAAATTTTAAACTACTGCCGTTTTAAACAAAAAAAACAATTAGTTTTGGGTTTTTTGGGCATAGGAAATATTAATCCCCGGCAGAGCGAATAGACTTTAGTATCGATTGGTCATTTTCTTAATGAAAATGAACCGGCTTAGAAAAGAAGTCACATTGTGGTGTTTTCTCATCGCCATGTGGGTTTATTTCACAAATTTTTTTTCACATTTCCCCCGACCCCTCTCGGGTGTTTGGTCGCATCTTATGTTTCTTCCCCTTCTTGGTCGGGGTACCGTCCTTTGTTATCCCCCGACTTTCCGTGGGTCCTTTTTTTCCGCGATTTTTCGCCAGTCTCGCGCCATTTTTTTCGCGGTCGGTTTCCCCCCCATTTTCCCCAGCCCCGGGTTCATCCCCATTTTGCGCAAGATCCTCATTAAGGTTTGGGGCGCAATAAATCCCTTACCCTACCTTAGAACGTGGGTTTTGTAAGGGGGCGTGATCTTTTTAGATCGGTGGCGTTGGGACGGGTTTTGTTCGAGATTTCGGGCGATCTCTCGAGCCTTTGCAGACACCCAAAGGGGGATCGGGATTAATTGCCGTTTCGATCGACCCCCTGTTCCTCTTTGGGTTTTGTGGCTCCGGTTGCTCAGCCACCTGTGCCCAACGGGGGAAGGACACCGCCGGGTCGACCAATCACTGCTGGAGTTCGCTCAGTTCCCGGGGAAAACCCGGGGAGTCGATTCCGTTCGAGCAACCGTTAATGGATGAACGTCGGTTCGGGGGACAAACGATGTTTAGCAGAGGGGACGCTGGGCCTTTCCTTTCTACCCAACCAACGGCGCACGTCGCGGCGTCCAAAGGCGGATAGGGAAGCGCCACTGAGTGAGCTCCAAAATGCCTTTCTTTTGACCTCCCGGGAAAAAAAGATAACCAAGAAGTCTAAGGGGAAGGCGCCCCTCAGGGGGGGCCCCCGAGCTAAGAAAAGCTGACGGGAATTCGCCCCCACCCCCCCCCCCTTCGGCCCGCTTGCCCCCTCGCCCCAGACGCGTTGGAGGGGCCTCTCACTAAGTATCATGCTGATCACGCACTCTCCGGGGCCCCGGGGAACCTGCCGGCCGGGACCCGCAAGGGGGACGGACCCCGGTTGGAAACACCTTCCCCTGCCTTGGTGAGACATTCCCTTTCCCCCCCCCGAATCGAAGTTAGTCAAACAGGCTCGCCCCACCTGGACAGGGGTGGCCAACACCCCGACCCCCAGGGGGCTTGACTCAGGATGCGTCTTATGGTAACCCCCCCCCACGACCTCGGGGGGTGTCCTAATTTGGGCGTGCAGCACAAAACCCCATCACGCCGTCGTGTACAGCACAAGGAAAGGGGACCCCACCCCCATCGACCCTCACCTTCTCCCCTAGGGTATGGACTTGGGGGGGTCCAAAATTTTTTTTGGGGCCCCCTTTTGGGGCAACCCCTGTCCCCCTCTGGGGGGGGTTCCCCGGCCGGCGCAGTCCCGCCCCCCCATTATTTCTCCCGGGGGGGGGGGAAAAAACCGGGGCCGCATCCTGACAATCCCCACTTTCGCCGGTTGGAGGCCGGGTTCCGCATCCCCCTCCTACCCAAACGGCCCTCACAGGCCCCCACCAGGGCGTCAGGTGCAGTGCATGGACTTCGGCGGGGGCGAACGCCCCCGGCTCTCTTCCCCCCACAATGGTGGCTCAGGTTACCCCGGGGCCCCGGGGAACTTTTGCCGACACCTAAGGCCGCCCCAGCCCCCTTTACCTCCCCGGGGACCGGTGGTCTATGCCCCCCGAGGAGACCCGTGGCTAAAAGCCAACACTCGCACGCCAACTGTATGGCGAATGGGCACCCCCCACACTTTCCTGGGTCGACTTGGTCTCCCCCCCCTCGGGTCTGTCCCCATCGGCAGGATGGGTCCCGGCGCCCATCATGGGCCACCTGGGAGACCAGCGGTACCCCTTTACTGCCCCCCTGACGAAGGTGCTCGAACCCTTTTTAGGACCAGTACCTCCCAGAGGGGACGTTTAGGAGGGGTAGCCTCCACCTCATTGTATGATGTCGCACGTTTGAAAAGGGCGCCCGACCTCGTTGGGGGGAGGGGGCACCCGCCCACGAAGTCCTTCCCTCTCCCACTTTGCCAGCCCCCCCCCCCCCCCCCCCCCACAGGTCTAAAACCCAAAAATCATCGCCCCCCCGTCATACCTCATCTGGGAAGGGCCGGCAACTCGCGCCATGGGTGCGGATGCCGTCCCCCCCCCAGGGCAGGGTCCCCTTCACACCAAATGCGCCCCAAACGGACCCTCGTCGGGGAACCCCAAGACCCCTCGGTGTTCGCTCTTTGTTACCGACAACCGGTGACCAGAGGTGGGCATCTCCAACAGACCACGGTATCCCCCCCCTCCTCCCCCTAGTTTGGGGGAACATCTCTTTAAGAATTTAAAGGAATGGGACTGAAAGCCCGGATGGGCATCCTCCACACCACGGCGGGGCATACCCACTTAGGGTTGCTCCCAAAAAACTGGGGGCTTTATGGCCGAGGCGACGGTGCCGTCGCAGGGCCTTCGGGCCTGGGCTCCGGGCGTACCGGACCCCCCCACTCTCGTTGTTCTGACCCTTTTATGGACACCTGGTTAACAGGATTTCCCTCACTTTTGGCTGCATGGACAGCGCAGCTAGGAGCCACTTCAAACCCTTTGGTGGCCGAACGCCGTGCTGGCCCCGGACTCTCTTCCCCGGCACTTAAGGCAGCCTTTCGGGGTGTCCCGGGCCCGGACCAGTCGCCTTGGCGAATATCGATTGAAGTGATAGCACAGGCAGTCGAGGAACCAAGCAGGCGGCGTCCCTTTTTGCCCAGGCCCCCGCCGCGCCCTGCTGCCCCCTTTTGGTCCTTTTCCAGGGCCCCCAACCCTACCCCAGGCAATCGCCTTCCCCCCCGCAAAGGCCCCCCAAGCGCCCTAATTTCCCCCAGGCCGAAGCCGAAAACACATCAACAAATTTTCGGTTCGGCCAACAGTCACGCTCCCCCGGGGCTTTATGGGGCCACAACCCCAGGGGGCTTAAATCGGGTGACACCCCCCCCCCCCCCCCCCCCCCCCGTCGCCCCCTTTCCCCCGCCCACACCCCCCCCCCCCCTGGGAGGCGCCTTCCCGGATCCCACGGTGGAGCGTATGGGCCCCACCCCCGGGGGTTTGGCGGGCACGGGGGGGTTCGTCTTCCTTGGGCCACGAGCGACCCCCCCCCCCTCATGCACTCTCCTCCCCCTTACCAACGAACACCCCCCCGCTCAAGAGAAACTCTCCACGCGGAGGTCGGGTCTCCCCAAAAAGGGGGGATCCGAGGTGTCCCACCCAACCCGGCTTCTACTCTCACCCCCTTTTGTGTCCCAAAAGCCCCAGGAGGTGGGGGCCCATCCCGCCTACGCCCCTCACAAATTCTTTAGGGCCCCCAAATTCAAGATGGACACCCCCCCCGATCCAACTCCAAACCATCCTTCGATGGGCCCCTTCCATAGACCCCAAAGACGCGTACTTTCAGTCCTGATCCCCGCCCACAGACGTTCCTACGGTTCGTCTGGCAGGGGCCCAGTGTTCCCGTTCAGGGCCCCCCGTTCGGGCCCCTCATGGACCCTTTTCCCCTTCACGAAGGTTGTCAAGGAGATGGCTTCCCCAGCCCGGCAGGGGGCTCCGCTCCTAGTGTACCCGGGTGACTGGGTCGCTTGGCCCCCCTCCCGGCCAGTGCCAAACCCACCACCCGCCTCCTGAGTCTTTGCTCCCCATGGTGTTTTTTTCACAAACCCCCAACAGTGCGAAACCCCCCCAGCCAGAATTTTTCCTTTTTTTTTGGGGAAAGAGTTTGATACAACCCATGATGTTTCCCCAACTCCGGAAGGTCCACACGCTAGTGGACCTCATCTCCGCCTACACAGAACCCCCCCACCCGGCAGAAACCTTCCCCCCTCCTAGGGTGATGGGAATCCCGTCTCCCCTCATTCCCTGAAGGAGTCCCCCAAAAGCCAACTTCAGAGGGAGTTTCCCCCGACGTTGGGGCCCGCTCCGACCGCTGGGACCAGGCACCCCCCCGGGCACTGGTTATTTCGGGGACAGAGGGAGGGTCAAACCCGGCACTCTCTCAACCGGGGGGCCCCCTCCCTCCAACCCCTCTCTGGAAAAAGTACACGACGCCTCCAACTTGGGGTGGGGGGCCCCTTGGAGGACGGTCATGCTCAGGGGGTGGGGTCAAAAACTGCCCGCCTCCACATAACATCTTGGAGCTGGAAGCGGTCAGGCAGCCCTTCTCCCCTTCCGCACAAGGTCGCGCCCGCTTTTTTCTCTCACGGACAACAAGGGGTCTTGTTATGTCAAACAAAGGGGGGGGGGGGGGGGGGGGGGGGGGGGGGGGGGGGGGGGGGGGGCTCCCAGCCCTCCCTGACAACAGGGGCCCCTTCGCTGGTGTCCGCGTGGGGGTCCCCCCGCGCGAGACCCATAGCAGGAACAGCAACATCCCGGCGGGTTTTCCTCAGCGGGCAAAAGGGGCTCTACTCCACACGGAGTAGACTCTCAACAGACTAACCTGCTGTGGTGTGGGAACATTGGTTTGTCCCCTGATCGACCTGTTTTTCCACCAGTTCTGATCGCCCGCCCCTGTATCTCCCCCGTTCGGACCCTAGGCGTATGCAGTCGGTGCGTCTCCCCCCCCTGGAGGGCCTCTGGGTAGCCTTTCCCCCCCTTTCCCATCCTACACAAAGGGATCAGGGAAAAAGGGCTGGAGAAACCGGCTGATCCTCATAACCCCCTTTGGGGGCCGACCGTCTTGGTTCCCGACCTCTTCCCTTTCCACGTTCCACCTCCCGGCTCAGCCCCTTGTGGGACATGCTGAGCCCCCGTTCGGGTCTCCCTCACTCCAATCCCAAAATGCTTCGCCCACCGCGTGGCTGCTAGCCAGCCCAACTGCGAAATCTTCATTCCCCTCCCCCCTGGCAGGCCCCAGTCCCTCCCCGACACACTACCGGGGAGGGGCCTCTCAGGGACGAGGGGCTTAGCCTCGGGTCTCGCGAGCCCGACCGAGTCCCTTACAATTACCGTTGGGGGGAAAAGGGTAGCCTGGTGCTCAGATAATCCGTTCCCAGGCTGCCCTCCCAAAATCCAGACAGGCCATTTCCTCTCCCACCCATCTTCCTCCCTTAAGTGCGGCTAGCTTCATTCGGGGTACAGATCAGCAACTGTTCCACTTCGCCCCCTGGGGGTCCCTCTTTTGACAATGACTTTGCTCAGGAGGTTCAGAGGGTTGCTTTGGGAAGCTCAGTCCCCTAGGCGCATCCCCCTTTGGGGCCCTTTTTTTCGTCCCGACGCCCCCAGAAAACCCCCCTTTTTAACCCTTACTTATTCCCCTTTGGGCCTCTCTTTTAAGCCACCCTTTTTCCCCCGCCTTGGCCTCGGCCAGACGCGAAGTGAGATCCCCCCCTCAGCGGGTGATCCCCGAGATATCGCCCTTCCCCAGGGAGGTTCAGTTTCCTTTAAAAATTTCCCTTTCCCGAGTTTTTTAGCTAAGAATCAGGAACCGGACACCCCCCCTCCCCCCCTCGTCATCCCCTCCCGACAGAATCTTGGGGGAAAAGGGGGAAGAAAAATGGGGGGAATTAACCTTTTCCGGCAGTTCTCAACTCTACTGGGAGCGCACACGCCCGGCGCGCGCCCCAGAGGGTCTCCTTTCTCACTCAACCCCCCAAAAAATACGAGACATCTCGGCGGGAATTCTCTAGGGGGCTCTCCAAACGGTAACTGCCTACGCCCCCGGGGCACAAGGGTCTCCCCCCCAATCACCCAGGGCCCACGAGGGCAGAGCATGGATCCCCGGGGGCTCCAGTATCTGTCCCCGTGCCCCATCTTTGGGGCAGCCTACTGGCTTCGGAAAAAACCCTTTATTAACTTTTTTTTGGGATATCCCCCTGACCAGAGCGATGGTTCTAAAAGGGGTCTCCTTTGTGGGGCCATGCGCCATACGGCCCCCCCAAGAACCCCCAGGGCGCCGGGCCCCCCTCCCATTCCTTTAAATTCTTCTAGGTCTGACATGGTACAGTATATGCGCCAAAATGGGGGGTTTGTTTCACTCCCTGTTTGGCAAATATACTTACCATGTCAGCTCAATGCCCTCCCTGCCTTCCCCTCTAGGGCCCAAAGGTTCTCGGGGTTATCTTGCGCGGGCCCCGCTGATGAGGGAGAAAAAGTTGACACCGCTCTTCCGGGGGGCGGAAATGGGGTGACGTCACGTGACTGTCTTATGATGCATTTGGGCCCCGGAAAAAAATTTGGCCTGCGAGCTGGTAACTGCCCTTGAATGCTATGGTTGCTGGTGTATATTAGCCAAACAGGGGTTAACCAAACTCCCCTTTGTAGTCCCACTGGGCTAAAGCTGTGTCTACCAAAATTTATCCAAAAACGGACAATATGTCAAGAAAAAAAGGATTTTAACGGGAAAATTTTGAAACACTGCATGGGAAATGCCTTTGTGTGTGATAAAATTTTTAAATACCAAATTTTATTTAAAATCCACCCATATATAAGAAATAACGGCAGAATAACGGTTTTTAACGGTTTTTTTTAAACATTTTCAGCATTACTCATTAATATGGACAAGGATCCGATTTGTCACAAGTCATCCAAACCGCTTATAAATTGGCCCAAATATTTTTGAGTATTCCATAAAGAAGAAAAACCGATACATGCCGTTACAACCCTTTGTAACGGCTATAAAAGGGGCAAATTAAACATCAGGGTAAACCCGGGTCCATATGAAAATACCCCGAATTTCATAAAGGTCGGGGCCCAAATATTTCTGGAATTCCGTAAAAAAAAAACCCTTACAGCCGTTTAAAAACGGCTGTAACGGTAACTAAACGTGGGCATCATCCTGACCCATAAGAACATAAATTTTGACACACAACAGACAGAAACACAGACCACACCAACAAAAACCAAAACGTTCTTCCCTCGGTTCTATAAAACTGGAGTACAAAACAGCAAAGAAGACCCCATCCTATGACCAAACAGGCAAAGGAAGACCCCGTCCTATGGACCAAACGGGCAAAGGAAGACCCCGTCCTATGGACCAAACAGGCAAAGGAAGACCCCGTCCTATGGACCAAACAGGCAAAGAAGACCCCGTCCTATGGACCAAACAGGCAAGGAAGACCCCGTCCTAGGACCAAACAGCAAAGGAAGACCCCGTCCTATGGACCAAACAGGCAAAGGAAGACCCCGTCCTGTGGACCAAACAGGCAAAGGAAGACCCCGTCCTATGACCAAACAGGCAAAGGAAGACCCCGTCCTATGGACCAAACAGGCAAAGGAAGACCCCGTCCTATGGACCAAACAGGCAAAGGAAGACCCCCATCCTATGGACCAAACAGGCAAAGGAAGACCCCGTCCTATGGACCAAACAGCAAAGGAAGACCCCGTCCTATGGACCAAACAGGCAAAGGAAGACCCCGTCCTGTGGACCAAAAAGCAAACGCCGTCAATCCGGTGCTGCTGAGCAGTGCTACATAAATGCTACAAAATTAACATTTATTGTTTATACACCTCACTTTAGTAAACTCAAACGTAACTGACAGCCATACGCCCGCTGCATCCCTGTCAAATACCCATATGTATCGTAATATTGCAGTTTGCATCATTAATATCACCAAGAATCAAGCATGGTTTTCTACAGATTTCAGCAGATTAGTCAACTGCAAAATTCATTTTTTAGTGATTAGTTTCTGATCAAAACAGACCAAACAGAATCACACATATCGTGAAACGGCAATGTTCGATGACACAAAATCATCTTTATGACGCAGAAAAAAACAACAACATAAGCGAACCCACAAAATCCTAAATCAGATCGACTGCAAAAAGCCACCCCTGATTTAAAAATCGCTATAACAACAATCCAAACAGACTTTTACGAAAATACATTAACTCAGAAAATTACTTAGTAGAAGGTTCTGACTAAGCAGCTTGGCTTTTCGAGAAATTTCGAAATTGACAAGGCTTTTTTTAAGGGTCTAGTTGCAAAGCGAGACGACTGCAGGCGGAAATCTAAACAAATCTTAAATAAAATGTTAGCGAACCGCCCAGAGAACGTGGACAAACGATCACAAGACAAAACACAACGCGTTTCGACCTCTTAGGTCTTCGTCAGGTGATATATAAACGAATAAAACAACGAAAATTCACTTAGCTTTGATCGCTTCAGATCGCTTAGGTTCAGCGCAAGGAAGAAGGCGTTGAATGAAGGCCTTCTTCCTTGCGCTGAACCCTAAGCGATCTGAAGCGATCAAAGCTAAGTGAATTTTCGTTGTTTTATTCGTTTATATATCACCTGACGAAGACCTAAGAGGTCGAAACGCGTTGTGTTTTGTCTTGTGACTCGTTTGTCCACGTTCTCGGGGCGGTTCGCTAACATTTATTTAAGATTTTTTAAGGGTTTACTTCACATAGGCCTGCCTATTGCAATTTCACGTTTACTAACTTATCTACGCACATGTATTACAGCCCCCCAAGTTTGTTCATATGGGGACCCATCCCAAACTGCATTTCATGTCGGAAAATGGCATAATTTTAACATTAACAACAATTACGACTGAAACCGTATTACAACCGATTTCACACAACACACACACACACACACACACACACACAAAACACACACACACACACACACACACACGGCGACTAAATATGAACAAACCTCACTGTCAAAAGTTCGGACGTCCTCCTTAAGTTGTTGATATATTTGAAAACATAAAGTTTTAAGACTCTAAGATAAAAAATATCTTGAGATAGGAACCTGGAAATATCCAGTGTGATTTCTAACCCACCTGATTACTGTCGCTTTATAAAAAGCAGGGTGGGACAGATGGTGTTGGTGGATGGTGGGGGGATGTGAGGTTGGGTCATCTCCTCTGCTAGCTGGGCTCTGCCAGTCTCAACATCTTATGTTCTTTTCGGATGTTACCATATTATACACATCTGGTGTCACATCAGGCTTCTGACTAAACTCCACTGCTTTCCAAAGGGGAAGTCATCGTTACAGTACGTCACTACTCTCGTCTTGCTGTCTGCGTGTACGCCTATCAACATTTTGTGTGTGAGATGTCACGTTTTGGAAAGATAATTTGTCAGGGTTTCACAATCTGACTATCCATCACTGAAACATCTCAAACAATATTCACTCCCTCAGATTTCCAATCACAGCCCAGAAAAAAAATGGGTTCCTTGGTGATCTTTCCATCACGAAGAAAAAACAAACGCGTGTTCTTTGAAGACACTTCAGTGACTTGATCTAATCTCTTGATGAATCACATCCAGACAGAAGGCATATCAGCTCCATGAACACTTTTGAAGCCTGCACCCCAGCACATAATTCAGAAATTCACTGCAAACGGTCTCGAGGTAGACATGTGTTCTTCGATTCAAGCACAATTAATTCCTCTCTCTCTCTCTCTCTCTCTCTCTCTCCTCTCTCTCTCTCTCCAATTCTCTCTCTCTCCTCCAAATCAAATGTATTCGCTACTGCTTAAATTTAGTACAAATGGATGAACACAGGCTACCAAAGAAAGCGTATCTAATGCTATTACATTTAGATCAGAAAGGCAAAAAGAACTGGGTGACAAATATAAGATTATGTCTGTTTCAGAATGGCTTTGGATATGTTTTGGTTGAACCCAGGTATTGGAGGTGCAAATGATTTTTTTAGTTTGTTTAAGCAGCGACTTACTGAATGTAGATGGCAAAACTGGCAAGATCATGTGGGCAAATATATAGATTTTGTGATTATAATGCGCTGTACTTACAATTAGATATGAAGAGACTGTACTTACAATTAATATGGAGAGACACATAAAACATATAATGTCATTGTTTCGCTTTGGTGTATCAGACCTAACTGTTCATTACTATAGATACAGAATTCTACACCTAATGATCTGTTATGTCCATTCTGTAAGAATATGAAGAAAACGAGTTCATTTTGTCTTACAGTTGATCGCTCCAAAATATTACAGAATAACAAGTGTTTTTCCATCTTAATCTATTGTTATCCTCTGTTAATGCAAAAACTGTGAAAAACCTCTGCATTTACATGTACAAAGCTTTTAAAGCAAGAGAGATTGCAATTCCTAAATTGATTTATAAGAGTGTAGATAATACCAGCCGCCGTGGTGAAGTGGTTAGCGTCGCGGACTCCCGGCTGGAGGTCGTGGGTTCGAATCCCATCAGAGTCATGCGGATCTACTGCCCCGACCGGCACCCACCCAGAGCTGAGTTTGCTTCGGACTCAGTTGGAAAGACTGGGACCACACAGTTGAGTTTCATCCACTTAATGGATGCGTTTCTGAGAGTGTTGCTCAAATTTCCTGACCAACACTGCAGGTGCCTGTATCTCTCGAGCCTGGTTGACGCCGGATATATTATGAATGGAAGCGTAGAGTACAGCCCTGTCATGTAGTCTCAGACCGAAATGGACATCCGTAGCATCATCTTAATCATCCTCATTCTCAATGTCAGCATAAAAAAAGAAATGTCTCAAATTCTGGGGCCCTTCAGCCTTGCACTCATGGTGACCTCAGTTTAGATGTCCTCTCCACGTCTGTGGCCTTGGTTTGGTTCCTTCGGGTTCACCGGTATCGGCGAGTCCATGGGGGCTGATGTTGGACGGACGTGGTGGCGCCCTCCGGAGGGAGAGCTCACTCACGCCGGCTCCGCGACAAAACAATTATTGTCGTCCGTAGGGGCTTAGTAGGTGGTGTCCCTGCGTATGTTAGATCGGAACAGGCGCCACTGAACACCACCGAAGTGACTCGGCAGCAGTGCAGTGTCTCCTCCGGTGGGTTGCCTCTTGGCGACTTGACATTGACTGCTCCCTGTGGACTGCCGGTGCCGGGGCTGCGGCGGGCCGACCGGGCTGTGGCTGTGGACGGGGTTCGGAATGAGCGGCGTGGGCGCACTGCTTCTGAGGTGACGCAGTGGTTTGAGGTAGCAAAAAAAAAAAGAAAAAAAGAAAGAGTGTAGATAATGAAATTATAGTTGGTCTTTATGTTTTCTTTCTGCCAAAATCTTTAAGTTCATGTTGCTTTTCTGTGAACACACACGCCTTCTAAGGGGGGTTGGCCCTGTTGGAATAAAATGTCATTGTCATTGTCCAACTCAAACAGCCAACACCACGGTCATTAACAGTTTATGAAAGTGAAAGTTTGAGAACCATGGTAAGCATAGCGAATAAAGTCTGACACGGCTTGTAGTGTTGAGTATTCCAGAAACAATGCTTGGAACCCTCCGGACCATTCTTGGACTTTCCTGTGGCCACAACCTATTTCTGTCACCAGCACACTCATAACCATCTTACAGCTGACCCTTCTTGTTTATTGTTTACTGTCCCATGCCTCATTTCAAAAATTGATGTCCCTCATTCAGATCAACTTTTCAGCTGAATTTCATGTATGCCGAGAAAACACCTTTCCCAAACCAGTTACATTCACTTTTTTTTTCTTGCTGTCCCATCTTCTGAGCCACCTCAGTGGCTGTGCACCCACCGCCCCGTCCACAGCCACAGTCCGGTCAGTCCCACTGCAGCCCCGGCACCGGCAATCCACAGCGAGCAGTCAATGTCAAGTCGTCAAGAGGCAACCCACCGGATGAGACACGCATTGTTGCCGATTCACATCGGTGGTGTTCAGTGGCGCCTGTTCTGATCCAACATACGCAGGACACCACCAACTAAGCCCCCTACTGACGACAATAATTGCTTAGTCGCGGAGCCGGCGTGACTGAGCTCTCCCTCCGAGGGCGCCACCACGTCCGTCCAACGACAGCCCCCATGGACTCGCCGATACCGGTGACCCCCGAGGGAATCAAACCAAGGCGACAGACATGGATAGGACATCAAAACAGAGGTCACCATGAAAGCAGGCATGAAGGGCCCCAGAATTTCAGACTTTTCTGTTATGCTGATCGATGAGAAAGAGAATGATGAAGATGAAAAGCTGCAGATTTCCATTCCGGTCTGAGACTGCATGACAGGGCTCTAAGCTTCATTTCATAATATATCCCGGTGTCAGCCAGGCCCGAGAGATACATACATTTGCAGTGTTGGTCAGAAAATTTGAGCAACACTCTCAGAAATGCATCCATTAAGTGGATGAAACTCGACTGTGTGGTCCCAGTCTTTCCAACTGAGTACGAGTACATAGCAAATTCCAACTCTAGGTTGGAGCCGTCTGGGCAGAAAAATCCCGCATGACTTTGATGGAATCGAACCCAGGACCTCCCAGCTGGGAGTCCGCGACGCTAACCACTTCGCCACGGCGGCTGTTACATATACTTTTTTCCCAAAACGTTTTATAGACCATACTAAATGGATTGAATCCATTTCTGGAGACAGTGAGCACTTTTCTCCGCCATTTCGGAGTACTAGTGGCGATTTTACTAGTCCATGGCAGTTTTCTTTCATCCCTCTGTCTCCCCCTCCCCGCCCCCCCCTCCCGCCCAACTTTCTCCGCACTCGTTTACCTTCCGGTAGCATGCGGTCCAGGAGTGGTGCGTGTTGCCGTTGATGTCCTGCCACCCGTTATCGCCGCTCAGGTCGATTTCAGGATCGCTCCTCCGACATGCAAAGAAGAAGAACTGAACAGACAAAGTCTCAGTGATAACAAGGTGTTTCTGCGTGCGGATTACTCCGTACTATGGCACATACTGCTCAGTTACGAGACCACAGTGCGCAGGATTTTTTTTTAACCGATGGATGAATGAATAAATGACTTAAGATGAAAGGTTTGAGGCCAGGATCTCGTCGATACGGCTTATCAGATGGCTTACCTGAGCATTAGCCCAGCGCGCCGGTCAGACCTTGGGTACGTAACATTGTCTTCGCCACTGCTATAATTGGTGTGTGTGTGTGTGTGTGGTGTGTGTTGTGTGTGTGTGTGTGTGAATAGATATACATAGACACGTATAATCAGTGAATACAGACTCCCAGAATGACGTATATCTGTTGGTAATGGGGCACCTAAAAGAATTGTGGACTAACATAATGGCTGTCGATTAATTCCATTGCGTCCCAGTTCTGTTGAGTTTCTAGTTCGAATTGGGACAAACTTTGGGACGCACTGGTAACAGGGACGTAATGGACTCCCTTTCTGAAGGTCGGTTCCATGATGTCCCATGACCACTGAGCCCCAGACTAAGCCCTGTTGAACTGAGCCCCAGTGGTACTGGGGTCAATCTGCCATGACAGGAGACTGGCCTGAGTGCGCATCTCTTCTGTTTTTCTACAGCAAACTCTCCTCTCAGGGTCCGATGCGGCTGATAAAATTCATATGTGCCTTAACTGTAGTGCTGCTATTCACCGTTGTTATAGTATTTCATATTATTAAGTATTCACTAATTAAAGAATTTTGAAAAAAAATATGGAGAAAACATTAAAAGTCGGTTTCATTCTATGGCTTTAATCGCCGTAGATCTGAAGCAAAAATAAATTAATCAGAAGTGGCATGGTGTATCTTTGTCTTTTGGTTATAAGGTTTCGATCGATACTCAATATGATTTGATGTGTTGAATGGGAAGCGAGCCAGCCAACACAATAGCCGTAGTATAAAACACAGAAATCGGATTTTTGGGGTCACAATATTTGTCTGCACACCACTCTTTCCCCCATCGCATTCATATAGGCACAGAAAAGTACACCGTTTACATACAGACATGGACAAATAGACCTTAAACACAGAGTCGCAAATAAGTAGTCCTTAGACGTACAAACAAGTACAAGCAGACCTTATATATACGGATATAAACTAATAGAGCTCATACATATAGACACAGGCAAATAGACTTTACACATTGGGACGAGACAGTAAGACGTTATACACAGGGCACAGACAAGTACGCCTTACACATGTGGGCACTGACAAGCAGACCTTATACACTTAGATACAAAAAGCTTGACTTTAAACATTCGGATACAGACTAGAACCTTATACATTCACATACAGACTATATATACTAGTAGAGCATATACACATGGACATAGACAAGAAGACCTTACACATGTGAACAGACAGGTAGACTTTACACATAAGAACAAACTAGAATACCTTACACATAACAGATAAAACACATAGACCTTCTACATGCTCACACAGGCTTGTAGACCTTACTCATACGGACACACACAGATAGAGAACACACACACACACACACACCACACACACACACACACACACACACACACACACACACACACACACACACACAAACAGACCTTAAACACATAGATAAGTAGACGTTACATAAACAGGCACACAAAGTGAGACCTTATACGGCACAACATAAACAGGACTTGCGAACACAGACACAGACAAACAGACCTTACTTGCATACAGACAAGAACTCGGTACAACTCAACTTCCCCCTGTGAAAAACTTCAGAAGTATGGAAGCCTGGATTATAGAGGCGACGAAGTAGAAGAGACAAGGAAGCACCAGTGGCAGACGAAAGAGCTTTGAAAAGAAAAGCAAAAGCAGACAAAAAAGACAAACAAACCACCCCCCCCCCCCAAAAAAAAATAAAAATGCAGGAACAGGAAAGGAAGTAAAAGAAGATGTAAAAAAAGATGTAGAAGAAAAAAGAAGAAACAAAAGCAGCAGAAGTAACAGAAGAAGAAGAAGAAGAAAAGAAACAAAAAGAAGACCTTTTGGTAGCAGTATTGGTTCCGCATTATCAGTTCGGCCAGAATGGTCATGTTGACGCTGTAGTAGCCGAAGGTCAAGGTCACATTGCCTGACTGGTTGTGGTGCACCTGCTCGTACGGAACACCTCCTGCATCAAGGCCAAGTCGACATTGGGCATCAGAAACGCACCGCAACATCTTGCGGAAAGGGAACACACACACACACACACACACACACTGAGATACATCTGAGATACATCTATATATTATATCTATATGTACACACAGATATATAATATATATATATATTATATATAATATATATATATATATATATATATATATATATATATCCAGGTTTTGAAAATATCGGTATATGACCAGGAGTTAGGTGTTAGTGAGTTTCCTCCCTATTGGAGATTATAAGCTTGCTGAAGGCTCATTTTGAGAAGCATTTATTTTATTTTTTCCCCATCCACCCACTTGAGCACATACTGTTAGTTAGGCAGTATTAACTGCCACTGCAGATATAAATGCTTATCGCCCCCTATTTCTTCAATCTAAGACATAAGAGCAAACTTTGTTTATAATTATATAATTTTTATATTATATATATTATATATATATATATATATATATTATATATATAATATATATATATCTAATATATAAATGGCAAATTCTGTGTGCGTGTGTGTGTGTGTGTGTGTGTGTGTGTGTGTGTGTGTGTGTTTTGTGTGTGTACGCTATAGACTCAAAAACGGCTCAACCGATTGTAATGAAATTTGGCAGGTACGTCTGTTGTGACCCGAGGATGGTTTTGGGCTAATCTCTAAAAAAATAAAACCGTTATAAAACCGTTAAAAACTGTTATAACGGTTTTCAAAGACATCTTTTTCCTCTGCTTTTCATCAAATGGCCGTTGTGACATTGCACAGGTACAGGACTACTTCTCTAAAATGAGAACCGTTATTTGGCAGTTACAAAAACCGTTATTTATAACAGTTAAAAACCGTTAAAAACACCAAACCCTATAAAAGAAACTGTTTAGAACCCATCTTCTTGAAATTTAGCAGGTACGTCTGTTGTGACCCAAGGAGGTTTTGGACTAATCTCTAAAAAAAGAAAACCGTTAAAAACCCGTTACAAAACTGTTATAACGTTTCAAAGACATCTTTTTCCTCTGCTTTTCATCAAATGGCCTTGTGACATTGCACAGGTACATCGAACCTACAGGGACTCTCCCGATAACATAGGGTCATTGACAGTATCTACGACATTTAAATTTATGACCGTTAAAAACCGTTAACAACACGTACCCCCTTAAAAACGATCAAAATACAATCTTTTCTGATGTTGGCGGCAAAGGGAGTCGTGGGATCGCCACCAAACTTGGCATGAGTCTAGAGGGGCATACTGTGGATAACACGGGGTCATTCGATAGTTTTATGACCGTTATTTATCACCGTTAAAAAGCGTTATTTTCTAAATTTAGACCTTTCTTGATGAAATTTGGTATACAGTGAAGTTTTAAATGCTGAAAAATGTTTATACAACTTGCACGAACCGAAACTTAAAATTGACCGTTAAAAACCGTTATTAATAAATTTAGACCATTCTTGATTAAATCGTATACAGATGCATTTTACACCTGAACAATGATATAAAAACTTACACGAACCGAAACTTAAAAATTGACCGTTAAAACCGTTATTATAAAAATTTAAAGACCGTTCCTGATGAAATTCGGTATACAGATGCAGTTTTACACGCTGAAAAATTTGTATAAAATTTTCCCACGAACAGAACTTAAAATTGAGCGTTAAAACGTTAAGATCCGTTTTTTCTAAATTTAGACCTTTCTTGATGAAATTTGGTATACAGGTGAAGTTTTAAAATGCTGAAAAATGATATACAACTTACACGAACCAAAACTTAAAATTGACTGTTAAAAACCTTTTATTAAAAAATTTTTAGACCGTTCCTGATGAAATTCGGTATACAGATGCAGTTTTACACGCTGAACAATGATATACAATTTACACAACAGAAATTTAAAAATTTGGCGTTAAAAACCGTTAAGATCCTTATTTTCAAAATGTAGACCTTTCTTGATGAAATTTGGTATACATTTGAAGTTTTAAATGCTAAATTTAATGATATAAAACTTACACGAACCGAAACTTAAAATTGACCGTTAAAAACCCTTTTATAAATAAATTTAGACCATTCTTGATGGAATTCGGTATACAGATCCAGTTTTACACTCTGAACAATGATATACAACTACACGAACCGAAACTTAAAATTGACCGTTAAAAACCGTTATTATATAAATTAGACCGTTCCTGATGAAATTGGGTATACAGATGCAGTTTTTACACGCTGAACAATGATACAATTTCCACGAACAGAAACTTAAAATTGAGCGTTAAAACCGTTAAGGTTCTTTAAATTTCTAAATTTAGACCTTTCTGATGAAATTTGGTATACAAGTGAAGTTTTAAATGCTGAATAATGATATACAACTTACACGAACCGAAATTTAAAAATTTGACTGTTTAAGACCTTTTATAATATAAATTTAGGAACCGTTCCTGATGAAATTCGGTAAAACAGATGCAGTTTTACACGCTGAACAATGATATACAATTTACACGAACAGAAACTTAAAATTGAGCTTTAAAAAAACCGTTAAGATCCGTTATTTTCAAAATTTAAGCCCTTTCTTGATGAAATTTGGTATACGGTGAAGTTTTAAATGCGGGAATAATGATAATACAACTTACACGAACCGAAACTTAAAATTGACCGTAAAAACCGTTATTATATAAATTTAGACCATTCTTGATGGAATTCGGTATACAGATCCAGTTTTACACTCTGAACAATGAATACAAACTTACACGAACGGAAACTTAAAAATTGACCGTTAAAAAACCGTTATTATATAAATTTAGACCGTCCTGATGAAATTCGATACAGATGCAGTTTTACACGCTGAACAATGATATACAATTTCCACGAACAGAAATTTAAAAATTGAGCGTTAAAAACCGTTAAGGTTCGTTATTTTCTAAATTTAGACCTTTCTTGATAAAATTTGGTATACAAGTGAAGTTTTAAATGCTGAATAAATGATATACAACTTACACAACCGAAACTTAAAATTGACTTTTTAAAAGACCGTTATTATATAAATTTAGACCGTTCCTGATGAAATTCGGTATACGATGCAGTTTTACCACGCTGAACAATGATATACAATTTACACGAACAGAAATTTAACATTGAGCGTTAAAAACCGTTAAGACCGTTATTTTCTAATTTAGACCTTTCTTGATGAAATTTTATATACAGGTGTAGTTTTAAACGCTGAACAATGATATACAACTTACACGAACCCGAAACTGGAAGATGACCGCCTTCTAAAACTGCCCTGGAGGGAAGCCTCCATCTCTCAGAGACCCCGACTGCTGCGTGACTTCTGTATTATCCTGGTGCTTGCAACCCCAGTAACCCAGGCAACCTGTGGAACCTTTTCAGAGACCATCTTGCTGAAGATTTCCTTTTCCCAAGTCCGAAGAGATGTCTGTTATGAAGCCAGTACACAGATGCCATCTACAACCAAGCTCTTACTGTGATTCAGCACAAACTCTTCCTTCTTGGAGGCAAGTCTACAAGAGGATTTATGGGATGCCAACAGTCAAAACAACGACAACTGTGCCTCGAGAATACTACCGCGAGACCAAATTACGACACTACTGCCCTCCGGGCGCAGCTGATGATCAGCTGTCAGAGAGACGTGTGCGACAGCTTTATGACCATGGTTGAGCAGAGGCAGGATCCCACAGCAAGCAGCAACATAATGTTCCTTGATGCTCCATGAGGGGGCAGGAAAGACCATCCTGAATCTTATCCTGAACAGGAATCTGCTCCACAAAGGGAAAAAGTGCTAGCCATGCTTCCAGTGGCATTGCCGCTACTCTTTTGCCGGGTGGGCGGACAGTACATAGCACTTTCAAGGTCCCTCTGGATGCCGACAAGCAAGAAACGCCAACCTGCCCGTCAAGCGTGGGTCAACGTTGCCAAAGTCATCAAAGAGGCTGCAACCGTCATAATTGATGAAGCTCCCATGACCCACAAAGCTGTCTACGAGGCCATGGACTCTACGCTGCAGGACATCACCCAAGTGCACAGGCCAATGGGAGGCATCCCAACGCTGTTTCTGTGGGGACTTCTGGCAGATCCTCCCTGTTGTCCTCAATGGCACCAGAGCAAACATTGTCAACGCCTGTCTGAAGAAATGGCGGAGCATGATTGTTAAATATAGGAGCCCCCCCTGTCTGGAAATCCCCAGACACCAGCTTCGCCAAACTCCCGCTTTACATTGGCAATGGTGCCATTGAGTCATGTTTCCAGATACTAATACTGCCCCACCAGCACTATGCCAGTTTTATGATAGCCAGGAGGATCTGATAGAAGCAGTCTACCGGGTCTTCAGTCACTGTGCAGCCACTCAGACTGGTCCAGCGGAAAGGGCCAGAACTCCTCCCTGAACGAGAAATGTCAACAGGCTAAACCCGAAAAATCGTAGCTGACTTCCCTGGAGAGGAAACTCTGTACAATCTGTTGACAGAATGATGATGAGGGATCCTTATCCACAAGAACTCCTGAAACTCCATTGAGATTTCTGGACTTCCACCGCATGAACTGTTGCTGAAATCTGGGGTCCCCATGATCATTCACCGCTCACTTTGGGCCTGCCAAAGGTGATCAATGGCAACCCGATGTATCTTCAACCAACTGCACAGGAACGTTTTTAGAAGGGGAAAATATCATGTGGCCCCCACAAAGGTGAACCGGTGCTGCTCCCAAAAATTCCTCTGGAACCCATGGACTCACCCCTGCCATTCCAGTTCTGATGGCTTCAGTTTCCCAGGAAACCAGCTTTCGCTCTGACAATCATCAAGAGCCAGGGTCAGACATTTTCTCCCTTGGGGCAGACCTGACCGTTCCGTGTTTTACACATGGAAGGGTTTTACGTTGCAGCATCACGAACTGGAAACGCAGAAACACTGACTAAACTTGTGCCAAACAGGAGACCAGAAATGTTGTCTACCCAGAGGCCCTCCAAATGACATTTATACATCGGAAATGCAATCTTTTCACAGAGTTGTCATGTTTGAGTTGGATTTAACGTCCGTGCCCAAATCAAGGATAGCAGATGGCTGGTCCGTCACATTAGCCGACACCTGCAGGCCCGGGTGGACATTGGGGGTGAACCACGGTCATTTTAGCTGGAAACATTCCACGTTAAAATTTCCAAGACCAAGCCAGGATTCGAAACCACGACCTTTGGATCATGAGTCCAGCGCCTTATCCACTAGGTTATGGGGGCCCCTACAGAGTTGTCATTTGGAGGCACTTCAATCAAGGAATTCCCGAAATGCAAACGGTAAGTTCACAAAATTAAGGGATCCCTCTATGGACTGTGCATCGTATTACGAAAACAATTCGTGATGGAAAACAATTGAGAGGCAAGAAGGGAGTGGGCGTCCGAAGAAATTGGGGGGAAGTAGAAAAGGAGGGGGCTGGGGCAATGGTTCAGCATGGGAAAAACAAAACAAACCCAAGCTGAATTTTATTGTATTGTCTTTTAAAGGGGGTGAGAGAGAGGGGTGGCCGAAAATCATTTGTACAGATATACCCGAGCGAAGCCGGGTACACCGGCTAGTAAAATATATATAACAAACTAATAAATTCCCAAAGGGTAAGTACCGAGCACCGTTCCGCAACTTTCAGGGCAGCTTGGTGTTGCAATGACTGCAAGAAAATATTGAATTATAAACAAAGCTTGCTCTTATGTCTTAGATTGAAGAAATAGGGGGAGAGAGATAAGCATTCATATCTGCATGGTAATGATTCGCCTAACTAACAGTATGTTTCTTGAGTGGGGGAATGGGGGGAAAAATAAATAAATGCTTCTCAAAAAAGAGCCTTTAGCAAACTTATAGTCTCCAAGGGGGGGACATCCTCCAATAGGGAGGGAAATATATATATATATATATATATAAAACCATTGGGCGCCCATCCATTACACACTTTTTCATTTCTATTGTTCCTTCCACACACACATACAAAGGGCAATTATCACTACCCAGCAAACCAACACACCACACACACACACACACACACACACACACACACACACCCCACACCAACCCCACACACTACACACCAAAACACAACCCCACACACACAACAACACACACTAAATAGCATACAAAGCAAATCTTACATGCACACACACTCACTACATCAACTCATACCCCACTGCATCCACTACAACCACACCCACACACACTCCCCCATCATACACACCCCACCCCATTTTAAAACTACATAGCACAAAGTGAAATTTTGATTTACAACATAGCTAAAAACCAACCAACCTAAAACTATATACCTACTATCACAAAACTATCTCATGTGCACACACACACACCTCCTCATCCACACATACCACACACACACACACACACACACACACACACACACACACACACACACACACACACACGATGCCATCATGATAAAGTGTTATACATCAAGATTTTTCGATTCGAGACTAAAAGTACATGTTCTAATGAATCAACACATAAAGCCCATTCATCAGTTGTTTATCAGGTCGTAGGATGTTTTCAAACTCTCCCATATATATATATATATATATATATAAATATATTAAATATATATATATAAATTATATAAATATTTTACAATTTACATATGCATGCATACATACATACACACACATACGCGCGCATATACAAACATACACACAAACACGCACACACAACCCCACACCACACCCAAACACGCGCGCACGCACGCACGCCCACACACACACACACACACACACACACACACACACACAACACACACAACCATACATAATGGGCTGTTCCTGCGCGTGCAGCCTGCAGACTACGCCTGTCAAGCCAGGTACAAATAACCAAACCCGTATGGGGATGGGAAAGACGCCAGATCTAAGTTCTCAAGTCAATAAACGTTGAATTTTTTTCCATCTCAGCGTATCTGCAGGAAGATAACCGTCATTCTAACATGACGTCAAAATGATTGGAACCCGTTAAGTCAATATTAAAAACCTAAACCCAAAAAACTTCTCGCGGTTTTTTTTAACCTGAAAGAGTGACCCCCCGATCACCACCTTCCGGTCGGGCTAACTTGTGCAGTTTAGTGAGGAGGGAGGAGGTTGGTGGGGGGGAGGGAACGTAAGAAGGGAAACGTCACAGTCTTTCCAACTGAGATACGATACATAGCAAATTCAACTCTATTGGAGCCGTCCTGGGCAGAAAAAATCCCGCATGACTTTGATGGAATCGAACCCAGGACCACCCACTGGGAGTCCCGCTAACGCTAACCACTTCGCCACGGCGGCTGGTTGTACCATATTACATCTTTCCCAAAAACGTTATTAAGACCATACTAAATGGATGAATCCATTTCTTGAGACAGTGAGGGCACTTTTTCCTCCCGCCATTTCGGATACTAGTGCGAATTTTACAAAGTCCATGCAGTTTTCTTTCATCTCCTCAGTCTCCCCCTCCCCCGCCCCCCCTCCCGCCCAACTTCTCCGCACTCGTTAACCTCCGGTCGCATGCGGGTCCAGGAGTGTGCGTGTTGCCGTTGAATGTCCTGCCACCCGATACTCCGCTCAGGTCGATTCAGATCGTCCTCCGACATGCATAAGAAGAAGAACAGAACAGACTAGTCTCATGATAACAATGTGTTTTCGGCAGAATTACTCCCCGTACAAATGGCACATCTGCTCAGTTACAGACCACAGTGCGCAGATTGTTTTTTAACCGATGGATGAATGGAATAAATGACTTAATATGAAAGGGTTTGAGGCCAGATCCTCGTTCATACGCTTATCAGATGGCCTTTTTTGTTTAAACCCCTGGAGCATTAGCGCAGCGCAGCCGTCAGACCTTGAACGAACAATGTCGCGCCACAGCTATAATTGTGTGTGTGTGTGTGTGTGTGTGAGGTGTGTGTGTGTGTGTGTGAATAGAATATACATAGACACGTATAATCATGAATACAGACTCCCAGAATGAACGAATATCTGTTGAAATGGGCCCTAACAAAATTGTGGGGACTAACATAATGCTGTCGATTAATTCCATTGCGTCCCAGTTCTGTTGAGTTCTAGTTCGAATTGGGACAAACTTTGGACGCACTGGTACAGGGACTTAATGGACTCCCTTTCTGAAGACGTTCCATGATGTCTCCATGACCACTGAGCCCCAGACTAAGCCCTGTTGGAACAGAAAGCCCCAGTGGTACTGGGTCAATCTGCAGACAGGAGACGCCTGATGCGCATCTCATCTGTTTTTCTTTCTACAGCAAACTTCTCCTCTCAGGGTCCGATTGCGGCTGATAAATTCATATGTGCCTTAACTGTAAGTGCTGCTATTTATCACATTCACCGATTGTTATCGTAAATATATATTCAGTATCACCTAATTAAAGAATTTAGAAAAAAAAATAAGGAGAGAAACATTAAAAGTCGGTTCCATTCTAAGCTTAATCGCCGTAGACTGAAGCAAAAATAAATTAATATAAGTGGCATGTGTACTTTTTGTCTTTGGTTATACAGGTTTCGATCGATACTCAATATGATTTGATGTGTTATGAATGGGAACGAGCCAGCCAACACAATACCGTTAGTAAACAACACAGAATCGATTATTTTTTTTGGGGTCACAATATTTGCTGCACACCACACCTTCCCCCATCGCATTCCATATAGGCACAGAAAAGTACAAAACCGTTAACATATCAGACAAATGACAAAAGACCATAAACACAGAGGTCGCAAATAAGTCTCCATAGACGTTCAAACCAGACAAGCAGACTTAAATATACGGAATATAACTAAAAGAGCTCATACATATAGACACAGGCAAATAGACTTTACACATGGACGAGACTGTAAGACGTTAAAAACAGGCACAAGACAAGTACGCGCCTTACACATGTGTGCAACAGACAAGCAGACGCGTTTCTACACTTAGATACAAAAAAGCTGTGACTTTAAACTTCGAATACAGACTATAACCTTATACATTCACATCCAACTATAAATACTATCTAGCAAATACACATGGACATAGACAAGAAGACCTTACACAATGTGAACAGACAGGTAGACCTTTACACATTAACAACTAGAAACCATACACATAACAACAAACACAAATACCTTCAACATGCTCACCACAGCTTGTAGACCTTACTCATACGACACACACAGATAGAGAAACACACACACACACACACACACACACAAAACACACACACACACACACACACACATCACACACACACACCCACACAAACATACCTTAAACAACATAGATAAGTAGACGATACATAAACTAGGCACACAAAGTGAGACCTTATACGGCACACATAAACAGACTTGCGACACAGACGACAGACAAACAGACCCTTACTTGCTACAGACAAGACTCGGTACAACTCAACTTCCCCCCCTGTGAAAACTCAAGAATATGGAAGCCTGGATTATAGAGGCGACGAAGTAGAAGTACAAAGAAGCACCAGTGGCAGAAGAAAGAGCTTTTGGGAAAAGAAAAGCCAAAAGCAACAAAAAAGACTAACAAACACCCCCCCCCCCAAAAAAAAAAAAAAATGCAGAACGGCAAGAAGTAAAAAAAGATGTAAAAAAAGATGTAGAAGCAAAAGAAGAAACAAAAGCAGGCAGAAGTAACAAGAAAAGAAGAAGAAAAAAGAAACAAAAGAAAGACCTTTTGGTTAAAAGCATAAAAAAAAAAAAAAAAAAACAAAAGTGGTTTCCGGCATATCATTACGCCAGATGGTCATGTTGAACGCAGAAGTAGCCGAAGGTCACGTCACATATGCCTGACTGGTTGGGTGCACCTGCTCGTACGGAACACCTCCTGCCACAAGGCCAAGTCGAATTGGGGCATCAGAACGCACCGCAACATCTTGGCGAAAGGGAACACACCACACACACACACACACACACGAGATACAACTGAGAAACTCTATATATTTATATCTAAATGTACACACAGATCTATATATAAATATATATAAATAAAAATATATATATTTAAATATATATATATATATATATATATCCAAGGTTATGAAATATACGGTATATGACCAGGATTGTGGTTAGTGATTTCCTCCTATTGTAGATTATAAGCATGCTGAAGGCTCATTTTAGAAAGCATTTATTTTATTTATTCCCATACCACCCACTTGAGCACATACTGTTAGTTAGGCATATCAACTGCCACTGCAGATATAAATGCATATTAGCCCCCTATTTCTTCAATCTAAGACATAAGAGCAAACTGGTTTATAATTATATATATTATATAAAATGAGTATAAATATATCAATATATATTTATATATATAAATAAATATCTAATATATAAAAGGCAAATCTGTGTGCGTGTTTGTGTGTGTGTTGTGTGTGTGTGGTGTGTGAGTGTGATTGTGGTGTGTGTACGCTATAGACGCACAAACTCTAACAACCGATAGTAAAGAAATTTGGCAGGTACGACTGTTGTGACCCGAGGATGTTTTGGGCTATTCCCTCAAAAAAAAAAACCGTAAAAAACAAAAACCGTTTAAAAAACTGTTATAAAAAAACGGTTTTTCAAAGACATCTTTTTCCTCTCTTAACATCAAATGGCCGTTAGGACAATGCACAGGTACAGGACTACTTCTCTAAAATGAGAACGATATTTTGGCAGTTTACAAAAACCTTTTTATTTAAATAACAGTTAAAAACCGTTAAAAACACCAAACTCTAAAAAAAAAGAAACTGTTTAGGAACCCGATCTTCTTGAAGATTTAGCAGTTACTCTGTTTTGACCACCAAGGATTGATTTGGACTCATCTCTAAAAAAAGAAAACCGTTAAAAAAAAACCGTTACAAACTGATATAACGTTTCAAAAGAACATCTTTTTTCCTCTCTGTTTTCATCAAATGCCGTTGTGACATGCACAGGTACCTTCGAACCTACAGGACAATCTCCTCCCGAGTAACAAGGTCATTGACAGTAACTACGACAGTTATTTATGACCGTTTAAAAACCGTTTTAACAAAACGTAGCCCCCTTAAAACGATCAAAATACAATCTTTATACAATGTTGGCGGCAAAGAGTCGTCCGGAATCGGCCACCAAACTTGCATGAGTCTAAGAGGGGCATACTGTGGATACACAGGGTCATTCGATAAGTTTTTATGACCGTTATTTAAACACGCGTTAAAACGTTATATTCTAAATTTAGACCTTTTCTTGATGAATTGGTATAAAGGTGAAGTTTTTAAATGCTGAATAATGAAAATATCAACTTGCACGAACCGAAGACATAAATTGACCTTAAAAACCGTATATTATAAAAATTTAGACCATTCTAGATTAAATTCGGTAACAGATGCAGTTTTACACCTGAACAATGATATACCACTTACACGAAACCGAAACTAAAATTGACCCGTAAAAACCGTTTATTATAAAAATTTAGACCGTTCTGATGAAATTCGTATAACAGATGCAGTTTTACCACTCAGAACAATGATATACAATTTCCACGAACAGAAACTTAAAATTGAGCGTTAAAAACGTTAAGATCCGTTATTTTCTAATTTAAGACCTTTTCTTGCTGAAAATTTGGTATACAGTTGAAAGTTTAAAGCTGAAAAAATGATATACAAAACTTACACGAACCAAAACTTAAAAATGACTGGTTAAAAACGTATTCATATAAATTAAGACCGTTCCTGATGAAATTCGGTATACAGATTCAGTTTTAACAACGCGAACAATGATATACAAGTTTACACGACAGTAACTTAAAATGAGCGTTAAAAACCGTTTAAGATCCGTTATTTATCTAAATGTAAGACCTTTCTAGAATGAAAATTTGTTATGACAGGAGAATTTTAAATGCTGACATAATGAATACAACTTACACGAACCCGAAACTTAAAATTGACCGTTAAAAAAACGAGTATATATAAATTTATGACCCATTCTTGATGAATTCTTATACAGATCCAGTTTTACACACTCTGAACAATATATAAACTTACACGAACCGAAAAACTAAAAAAATAGAAACCGACTAAAAACCGTTATTATATAAATTTAGTCCGGTTTCACTTGAGAAATTCTTATACAGATGCAGTTTTACAACGATGTAAACAATGATATACAATTTCCATGAACAGAAACTTAAAATTGAGCGTTAAAACCGTTAAGGTTTCGTTATTTTCTAAATTAGACCTTTTCTTGATGAAATTTGGTATACAATTGAAGTTTAAATGCTGAAATACTGATATACAACTTACACGAACCGAAACTTAAAATTGACTGTTTAAGACCGATATAATACAAATTTAGGACCGTTCCTGATGAAATTCGGTATACAGATATTCAGTTTAACAACGCCTGAACATGATATACAATTTACACGAACAAAACTTAATTAATGAGCGTTAAAAACCGTTAAGATCCGATATTTTCTAAAATAGACCTTTCTTATGAAATTTGGTATACCAGGTGAAGTTTTTAATGCTGAATAATGATATACAACTTTACACGAACCGAAACTTAGAAATTGACCGTTAAAAAAACCGTTATTATATAAATATAGACCATTCTTTGATTGAATTCGTATACAGATCCAGTTATTTACACTTCTGAACACTGATATACAACTTACACGAACGAAACTTAAAAATTGACCGTTAAAAAAAAAACCGTTATTAATATAATTAGACCGATCCTTAAGAATTCCGGTAACGATGCAGTTTACACGCTTGAACAATGATATACAAGTTCCACGAACAAAACAAAAAATGAGCGTTTTAAAAACCGTTTAAGGTTCGTTATTTTCTAAATAAGACCTTACTGATAAAATTAGATATACGAGTGAGTTTTTAAATGCTGAATAATGAAATACAACTTACACGAAAACCGAAACTTAAATTGACTGATAAGACCGTTATTATATAAATTTAGACCGTTCCTGATGAAACTACGGTATACAGATGGCAGTTTTACAACGCTGAACAATGATATACCCAAATTTTACACGAAACAAAACTTAACATTGAGCGTAAAACCCGTTAAGATCCGTTATTTACTAAATATAGACCTTTTCTTGATGAAAATTTTATATACAGGTGTAATATTTAAACGCAGAACAATGATATACACAACTTACACGAACCGAAACTGGAAGATGACTCGCCTACTACAACTTGCCCTGGAGGAAGCCTCCATCTCTCAGAGACCCCGACTGCTGCGTGACTTCTGTATTAAACCTGTTGGCTTGCAACCCATCGCATAAACCCAAGCAACCTTGTGGAACCCTTATCATAGACCATCTTGCTGACGATTTCCTCTTCCAAGTCCGAAGAGATGTCTGTTATGAAGCGCATAAACACAGATGCCATCTACAACCAAGCTCTTACTGTGATTTCAGTACACAAACTCTCCTTCTTGGAGGCAAGTCTACAGAGAGTAAGGGATGCCCAGACACCACACAACGAACAAACTGTGCCACGAAATAATACCGCGAGACCAATTACGACACTACTGCCCTCCGGGCAGCAGCTGATGATCAGCTGTCATAGAGACTGTGGCGACAGCATTATGACCGAGTGTTGATCAGAGCAGGACCCACAGCAAAGCAGCAACAACTGTTCTTTGATGCTCCAAGATTGACAGGAAAGACACCTTGAATCTAATCCCTGAACAGATCTGCTCCACAGGCAAAATAGTGCTAGCACAGCATCCGTGGCATGCCGCTACTCATTGCCGGTGGGCGGACAGTACATAGCACTTTCAAGGTCACTCTGGATGCCGACAAGCAAAGAAACGCAAGCCTGGCCCGTCAAGCGAGGGTCAACGAAGGCGCAAATTCATCAAATGAGGCCTGCAACCGTCATAATATGAAGCTCCCCTGACCCACAAAGCTGGCTACGAGCCATGGACTCTACGGCAGCAGTACAAACACCCAAGTGCACAGTCCAATGGGGAGCATCCCAACGCCTGTTACTGTGGTGACTTCAGGCAGATCCTCCCTGTTGTCCTCAATGGCACCAGAGCAAACTAGTCAAACGCCTGTCTGAAGAAATGCGGAGCATGATGTTTTAAATATGAGAGCCCACCAGTCTGAAATGTCCCCAGACAGCCAGCTTCGCCAAAACTTCTGCTTGACATTGCAAAGGAGCCATGATCCTGATTTCCAATACTATACTGGCCCACCAGCACTATCATTTTATGATAGCCAGGAGATCTGATAGAACAGTCTACCTATCTTCATGCTCACAGTGCAGACTCAGACTGGCAGCGAAAGGCAAATTCTCCTCCCTGAACGAGACTGTCAACAGCTAAACAGAAAAATCTTAGGCTGACTTCCCTGGAGAGGTGAAACTTCTGTACAGATCTGTTGACAGAATGAAGATGAGGGATCCTTTATCCACAAGAACTCCTGAACTCCATTGATATTTCTGACTTCCACCGCATGAACTGTTGCTGAAATCTGGAGTCCCCATGACCATTCACCGCTCACTAGGAGCCAGCCAAAGGTGATCAGGCACCCGAAGTCACTCACCAGACTGCACAGGAACTTTGTTAGAAGCGAAAATACATGTGGCCCACCCACATATAAGTGAACCGGTGCTGCTCCCAAAAATTCCTCTGGAATCCCATGACTCACCCTGCCATTCCGCATTCTGATGGCTTCAGTTTCCCAGAAACCAGCTTTCGCTTCTGACAATCATCCAGAGCCAGGTCAGACATTTTTCATCCCTTGGGCAGACCTGACCGTTCCGTGATTTACACATGGAAGTCAACGTTGCAGCATCACGAACTGGAAACGCAGAAACATAGACTAAACTTTGGTGCCAAACCGGGAGAACCAGAAATGATTTGTCTAACCCAGAGGCCCTCCAATAGACATGATACCATCGTGAAATGCAATCTTATCACAGAGTGTCATGTTTGAGTTGGATTTAACGATCCGTGCCCAAAGCAAGGATATGCAATGGCTGGTCCGTCACATTAGCCTACACCTGCAGGGCCAGGTGTGACATTGGTTATAACCACGGTCCATTTTAGCTGGAAACATTCCACGATAAATATCCAAGACCCACCAGGAATCGAAACCACGACCTTTGGATCATGAGTCCAGCGCCTATCCACTAGTATGGCGGCCCCTACAGAGTTGGACGAATAGGAGCACTTCAAATCAGAATTCAGAATGCATCGTAAGTTTCACAAAGTACAGGCATCCCTCTATGGACTGTGCATCGTATTACAAAACAATTCGAAGATGAAAACAGATAGAGAGGCAAGAAGGAGTGGGCGTCCGAAGAAATTGGGTGAAGTAATAGGAGGAGGCAGGGGCAATTGGTTCAGCATGGAAAAAACAAAACAAACCCAAGCTGAAATTTTATTGTAATGTCTTTTAAGAGGTGAGCGAGAGGGTGGCCATAAATCAATGTAAGATATACCCAAGCGAAGCCGTACACTCGGCTAGTAATATATATATCACAAACTAAGAAAATTTCAAGGAAAGTTACCGAGCACCGTTCCAGCAACTTACAGGGCAAGCTTGGTTGTCAAAGACTGCAAGAAATAATGAATTAGAAACAAAGCTGGCACCTTATGTCTTTAGATTGAAGAAATAGGGGGAGAGAGATAAGCATTCATATCGGCCAGAGTAGAATATTTCAGCCTAACTAACATTATGTGCTTGAGTGGTGAATGGGGAAAAATAAAAGAAATGCTTCTCAAAATGAGCCTTCAGCAAACTTATAGTCTCCAATGGGGAGAACATCCTCCAATAGAGGGATATATATATAAAATATATACAAAAACCATTGTCGCGCCCAACCATTACACACTTTTACATTTCTATGTTCCTATCCACATCACACATACAAGGTCAAGATGCACTACCCACAAACCACACACACTCACAACACACACACACACACACCCACACACACACACACACACACAACACACACTACACACACACACCCACAAACACACACACTCACACACCACAAAATAGCAAACAAAGCAAATCCTTACAATGGCACACAGCACTCACTACATCACTCATACCCCACTGCATCCACTACAACAACACCCACACACACTCCACCCATCATACACACTCCCACCCCAGAAATATCTACATACACAAAGTGATTTTGATTCAACAACAAAAAATAAAAGGCTAAAAACCACCAACCTAAAACTATTTACTACTATCACACAAAACAATCTCATGTGCACCCACACACACTCTCACATCCACCACATACCACACACAACACTCACACACACACACACACACACACCACACTCACAACACACACACACGATGCCATCAATGATAAGAAAGAGTATACATCAAGATTTTCAGAATCGAGACTAAAATGTACATGTATCATAATGAATCCAACACATAAAGCCCCATTCATCAGTTTGTTATCAGTCGTAGATTGTTTTCAAACTCATCCCATATATATATATATAAAAATAAAATATAAATATATATATATATATATAAATATATATACAAATGATACATTGACATATGCATGCATACATACATACACACACAACCCGCGCCATAGACAAACATACACACAAACACGCACACACACCACACACACACCACCAAACCACGCGCGCACTCACTGCACGCACGCACACAAATAACACACACACACACACACACACACACAAACACACACACACACACATACATAAGGTCTGTTCCAGCGCGTGCAGCCAGAGACTACTCCGAGTCCAGCCAGGTACAAATAACCAACCAGTATTTTAGGGAGTGGAAAGACGCCAGATCTAAGTCTCAAGTCATAAAACGACTGAATTATATCTATTTCCATCTTCATCGTAATCTGCAGAAGAAAACCGTACCCATTCTAACATGACGTCAAAATGAGATGAACCTTAAGTCAATATTAAAAACCATAACCAAAAATCTTCTCGCGGAATATTTTTAACCTGAAATAGTGATCACCCCCGATCACCACACTTCGTCGGTCACTTGTGCATTTAGTTGAGGAGGTAGGAGTTTGAGGAGGGAACCTAAGAGGGTTTAAAAAAAAACTCACAAACCAAACAGTACGTCCACTAGAAAAGCGACACAACTGCGTCACTATTCAGCTCACCGAAGGAAAGAGATGGAAAAACATCCTACACCAGAAGGGAATCGGCGGTGGGGAGGAGAGTAGGGGGAGTAGACTGCGGAAGGGGAGGGAATGTGGCGATACGTGTGTCTTTGTAAGTGTGTAGGTGTGTGTGTGTGTTGTGTGTGTGGTGTGTGTGTTGTGATGAGAGAGAGAGAGAGAGAGAGAAGAGAGAGAGTGAAGTGTGTGTGTGGTGTGTACCACACACGCGCACGGCTCCTGTCAAAAGTTTCTAGTTCTGGTAAAATAGTCTACAGTTATGAATGGACTGCATAATTAATTGAAAGTTGTGATGATGTTTATTTGTTCATGCTTGCACGGCAAGGTGAGTGCAATATATGAATACAACGGACTTTTCATTTATCCCTTAAGCTCGTTAGCCTCTCTCTCTCTGTCATCTCTGCTCTCTAATGCAAGGCAAGGGTAATGAGATGTATGATACAACGAACTTTTTTTCATTTATCCGTTAAAACTCGATAGCCTCACTCGCACTCTCCTCTCTCTTCTCTCACTCCTCTTCATTCTACTCCTCTCTCCACTCTCTCTCTCTCTCTAATGCATGGCAAGAGTGAAATGTATGATACAACTGACTTTCTTTTTTCATATATCCCTTAAACTTCGTTAGCCTCTCTCTCTCGTCTCTCACACAGTCTCACTCTCTCTCTCTCTCTCTAAGCAAGGCAAGAGCCGAAATGTATGAAAACAAGTGGATTTTTTTTCGTTCATTACCGTTACAAGCCTCTCATCTCTCTCCTCTCTCTCTCTCTCATCACGCGCATGTTAAAAAGATCGCTTCTTCCCACCTGAATCAATCTTTCCCAGAACATAGACACTGTTTTTGATGAAAGCTTTTCAGCTACTAAACAACCTTTCCATAACAAGATATTCTGATTTAGATTGACTGCTTTCAAGTTGGTTTAAAAAAAAGTCTCCACCTCCCCCCCCCCCCCCCACCCCCCCTGCGTATGAAGGACCTTTCCATATTTTTGAGTAAATTGCGGTGGTGGGGTGGGAGATATGTGAGCCATGACCGTGTTTGCACCGTAGGGGTCGTGTGCAAATAATACGGGTGGCGCTGGAAGGGTGTAGGATGTGTCTTCAGACCATTAGTAGATCGAGTGATGTAGTACTGTTTCCGGTGTGAACACATCAAAGTCGAGTGATGTGAGTAGCTGTTTTCCGTGTGAAGCACATCAGAGTTTGAAGTGATTGTGAGTAAGCAGATTCCGTGTGAAGCACATCAGTATCCGGTGATGTGAGTAGCAATTCCGTGTGAAGCACATCAGTATACGAGTGATGTGAGTAGCTGTTTCGTGTGAAGCACATCAGTATCGAGTGATGTGATAGCTGTTTCCGTTGTGAAAGCACATATAGTCAGTGATGGAGTAGCCGGTTTCCGTGTGAAGCACACCTAGTAGTCGATGATGTGAGTAGCTGTTTTCCGTGTGATGCACATCAGTAAGTCGAGTGATGTGAGTAGCTGTTTTCCGTGTGAAGCACATCAGTAGTCGATGATGTGAAGTAGCAGTTCCGTGTTAAACACAACAGTAGTCGAGTGATGTGATAGCTTGTTTCCGTGAGACGGCACATCAGTAGTCGAGTGATTGAGTAGCTGTTTTCCGTGTGAAGCACATCAGTAGTCGAGTGATGTGATACTGTTTCCGTGTGAAGCACATAGGGCGTGGGAAAAAAAAAAGAATAGCGCTGTTTAAGGAACTGTCCATTATCAGGATTAATAATCGCACCAGACTGAAGTGCAGTGATGCTACAGGACTAACCCAGTTTCTCACCTCCGACTGGCGGTTTGGGGAATATCCGGCAGCCAAATCACTGAATGGGAACCCGTTCAGTGCATGTCACCATCTCCGTCTGCACTTGGGTGATCTTGTTCTTCTCTTTCAAGCGCTCCTTCTGACAGCTAGACGCTACGTCTAAGCACGCCCACATGCTACACATACGGCACTACCCCACACAGGCACAAACACCCACACACTCATCCTCATCATCATTTCGTTAGAAATTTTGATCAACCAATGACTGTGTGTGCGTTGTGTGGTGTGTGTAGTGTTGTCGGTGTTGTGTGTGTGTGTGAGTTTGTGTGCGTGCGTATGTGTGTGTGCGCGCCGCGCGCGCGCGCGCCGCGTGTGTGTTGTGGTGTGAGTGTGTGAGTGCGTGTTCGTGTGCGCACGAGAGAAGAGAGAGTTTTTTGTTATGGTTCCAGAAGATATAACGCACTTGGAACACACGGAACCTCCAGATTACCAGTCCCCATTCGAAGGTTTTTTTTTGTTTTAAATGGAGTGTTACCATTACAACCTCCGAGCACCCCCTCCCCTGTTCCCGAACGTCTAGCGCGATTTGAACCCGCAACCACAGAATCACCAGGACTGCGATTCACGGCTCTCTGATCACCTCAAATATGTACCGTTTTGTATGGGGGGACCCACCGCTCGTTCCCCGCCCCACAACAATCCATACCTTACCAGCCCTACAGGGATCATCCAAGATCCAACCACCCACTTACTGACCAGCCGCATCTGTCAAAATGATCAAACTAACCATGCACTGACCGAATGACCCTTTTTAAAATGATTCATCCCACAGCACATTCCAATCCCACCTCATCAAACAATTCACGAAAAAAAACAACAAAGCAACAACTCTTCCAATCATCAATCTAATGATCGAATCACCATCCGTGATCCATCCATCCGTCTACCCACATAATTCTTACCTACTCAACCAACTGATGACCCCATCCCTCTACCCCAAGGGATCCAATCATCCAGCCCATTCCCATATTACCACTCACCCAACTACCCCATCCATCTACCCAATAATCCAATCATCTGCCCACCCCATGATCCACCTCCTCGACTACACCACCAATCCCTCCACCCTATGAACCAGCCAGCCACTGCCAGAGGGACAAGGGGTCAAGAACTCACGCCTTCCTTTCCCGGAGTGCAAGTTGAGGGAGACATCGGAGAACTTGAGCGACCTCTTCTTGATCTCGTCTTTCAAGTCCGTTGGGGATTCCGATCCAGCGACAGGCACACTGCACATCCGCTAGGCATACACGATTTAAATGCTGCAAGCGCACACGAGCTGAGATAGTGCACGACCGTCCGAGAGAAGACATGGACTTTCGCTCAGTGACTGTGGTGCCATGAAATCTTTCGCCCCGAGCAGTTTTTAAAACAGCGGAACTCTCCCTCTCTTCTCACTCTCTCTCTCTCTCCACTCTCTTGGAAGGCCTGGACAGTGTTGTTCACGTTTTCACATCGCATATAGCTGTTTAAGTAACTTTTAATTTTACTAAAACACAGAATACGTTCATAAATCGTCAGGACACATGAGCACAACAAGCCCTAGGCTTATACTGTGAGTCAATATACATATACTGTAACACTGGCGCTTAAAAAATTCACAATATACTAACATTTCACCTACATGGTAGGGATTTCTTTAAGAAATAAAAAGAAGAAGAAGAAAAAAAACAGAAGAAAAAAATGAAAGGAAATAACGTGAAAATGGGAGGAAAGGGAGGGTGCAACAATCACTCCAGTCAACAAGAATATATGTGAACAATTAACAAAACAAGAGAGAAATTTATATAATAACGTAAAGTAAGTTTAGAGTACAAACGTCCCTTTTTCCATAATATGGATTGGGAAGTTACGTAGTACAATTTAGATTAACTTTTTTTGCTTATCTCCCTCTATTCCTAGTCCCCCTTTTCCATTTCCTGTATATTGTATTTCCTGTTCCCCTTAATATGAACCATCGGATCGCTAAGCATAAGAAAGAATTACTAATTTTAGGGCGGGAAGGAACATTCTCTTTCCGCCAATGCGACTTGCAGTCAACCACTAATTTCAAGAGTAAAGAAATGGATCATAATGATAAATAAGACAAACTATATGTTCTAGAAAGTAAAATATAAAAGGCAAAACGAAAAAGCAAAAAAAAAAAAAAAGAGAAAGACAGGCTGAATCGATTCGATTCGAGATAAACTGAGTACTTTTTCAAATATTAATGAGTACACATTACTGAAGATCAAGCTACTTCTAAGAAGAAAATATCATCGTCTGCTGATTGGTCAGACGTATACATGTGGAGGACGAACACCGCGCGCGCGCACCAGTTGATGCCCAAAAGGCCTTGCCAGACGGACGCATGAAAGTGGTTTCCCATTTAAAAAATGTGTTACAGACTCAGATCAAAGCTACTTGGGGAAGTGTAGCGGCAGATCTCCCTGTCTTCATCAGCTCACTGTTGCTGTTGTGACAAGCGGGCCTGGTGGGGCGACTGTTGTGGTGGATTGAGCATTGTCAGAGATCTGATTGTGGATTGAGGACTGATGTTGTGGAGTGAGCAGTTGTCAGATCTGACTGAAATAGGGGAAGATCAAAGCCTTGATCTCTGTCAGGCTTGGGCGACTGGTCTTGATTTCGATGTCTTCTTTAACCATTCTTTATGTGAGAAAGTGCTCTGAAGTTACGATTGTTTTGGTTTCTAGGGGGCTGAAAACTGGCCTGTGGCTTGTAGTGCTCGTGTATGGCAGACGTAGATCGGTTTTTGGTGTTTCCTGTAGCCGGAGGTGAGTGGTCCTTGCGTCTCGCTAATGTAGTATGGGCACAGTCTTGACAAACCAACCTGGTACACTACACACCACACTTTGCTTGAGGGGTCCGTTTTGTCTTTTGACATGGGTCAGTTGCAGCGTAGGGAGTTGGTGGGTTGTGGGAAAACTTGCCTCAATGTTGCTGGAAGGTCCTGGCTAACGCTCTGAGACTCCTTAATGTAAGGGATCCCCCTTTTCACACTGTCGTAATTTCTAGAAGAAGGGAAGGTAACTCGAGGTTTGTCCCACATCCATCAGGGGTATCCATTACGGAAAGGGCAGTCTTGATGTGATCTTACTACTTTCATCTCTTCCATCACAAACAAGACTACCAACAACAGCTCCTTAAAGTCAGGTGGGAGGGTCAAGCGACAGGAACACTTTTTTCAAGATTCTTCTACACCGTATCATTAAATATAATGAAGATGGAAGTGGTGGGTTCTACGAAGACTTTTTCCTCATCCTGTGCTGGACACATTGTCGACAAAGGAAGTAACTCACATAAGGGCTGATTGCCTTCATAGCCTGACAGTTAAGGAATAACATTGATCCCGAAGCTAAAATATCCACATGAATCCTCTGACCAATCAGCAACAGGAATAATTTGAACATTAAACGAGAGTTTACCATGGATGTTGAAGTTTTAGTGAGATTTCGAGTAAATGCGTTGGTAGAGGTATGCCACTGTGCCCGACCCATCATCAACTGGAGGTCCTTCCATTGAACCCTCACTCCGAGATTTCTCGGGATCACACGTACTGAAGTCTGGGCACCGCGCGCGGTATCGTCCTCCACATGTATACCACTACCCACAGCATCCAAGAAATAACTCAATAAACTTCAACATCCATGTAAGTCCGTTTAATTTCAAATTGTAATTGTGTATAACGATCAGTGGAAGAGTCAACATTGATTTTCACACGAACTATACTAGAATAGGGGACAGAATAACAAATAGTGTTCTGGCTGTTTAACTTCCGATTTCCAACGGCAACATAAAGTGTATTGTTATCCAGATGTCGTTAACCAAATCGTTCATTTAGATCACACATAACCTAAACGGAGCCACCAAAACATAAATAACTTGTTCTCGCCTTTACCAAAATAGTAATATGTGTGAACTGTAGCATCATCACTCGCCCAATTAACGTTTAAGTTGGCTCAAAGAGTTCCTAGTTATTACAGTAGTCGGGTAGTGCATTCCATAATAGAGTTGAGGATGGGACGAATGATTCTTTTTAAATGTATTCTTGAGTTAACATTTCATTATTGTACCGTTCTAGAGGCCTGCGCCCTGTGTGAAGGTTTTCCCTGTCCCATACTAGAGAAGGAATCATATTACTTAATAAACATGGCAAAGGCATTAATCCAATAATAGTACTGAATTAATTTAAGTCGTTTTCTTCTTTCTTAAAATGCGCAGAATCCAGACTCTTTGATAGTTTATAGACGGTTTGTTCCACAAACATTGCATAAAATGATTCTAGGGCTTCCAGGTGCAAAGTTTTCAGAACTGCGACAGCGATATCAGTACGATTATCCCAACAATTCGGCCAAAATCAAATGTGGCAATATAAAGGATTTTGTCAAAGAACTCGAGAGCTTTTTCTACTTAATTTATATTTAATACTTTTTAGACATTAAATTAACGTAGTAAACAGTGTCATTACATGTATAATTGCTGCTCACCCCATTGCAATCATTTTGAATATGATACCTAGATGTTTATGCTCGTTATACTTATATTTTTTTTTTTTTTAAACAAAGAATTTTACTATCAACGCATCGCGCAACAATACAAGAGTTTGCAGTCGCGCAAAAAGATGACAGTGCCAGAGACAAATTACAACTATAACCGTTGCAACAAGAGAAAGTCAACTTAACGATAACAAAAAACAAGTCATTAGGTAATCCACTTATACATACATAACACTATCTACACATAAACATAAACACATTCGTCACACAAACACACACAACACCACACACACCCACACACTACACACACACACACACACACACGAAAAGAGAAAGAAGAGAGAGAGAGATGCAAACAAATATACCATATACTCTATGGCATACATACAGGTATACAAATGGCACAGCCTAGTATCAATAGATTCAATCACATCAAAGTTATGGAAAGGGAAAGAGCTGGTAATAACTTGTTCTTATATTAACTAGGTGAGGGTGGAAAAGAACAATACAGTTTTTCTTTTCAATCTCTTTAACCTCCCCTAGTCCCATAAATATTTTGTTATAGATCGATGCAGTGTCCATTCAAACAGAAAATTCAACAGAGTATCCGAATCCAAGTTTAACATTAATGCGATATTTGCTTCCATATTATGGATATTCCTATGACCCCCAATGCTTGTAAATGTTATACCAGATAATTTATCGCTTTAATTTTTAATCTCTTTTTATACCCAAACAAACTTAAAATGTAATTTTCTGATTTCATCATCAATAAGTAGTCTGGTGGTTCGGTATTAACATCCATATATGTGTTAGTTTTGATAAGATCAGGGATTTAAGTACTGCAAACTCTGCCGAAGGTGTTAAATCTGCCTTTTTAGCTAGTTTTGTACAATGTTTTATATCTCTGCAAATTATTCTTCGAGATTCATAGTTTTCACAATTTTTTCAAAGCACACGAAAACCATAAACCCAAAATTTTAAATTAGGAGGGTTCCATAAGGAAAATTAAAAATGTGTGCAGATACTTACGGCGATTTTCGTTTACTTCCTAACCATACCGCATTCTTTTTTTTCCGCATTACGAAGAGTTCAAGAAACTCTTCCAAATTTTTTCAAGAACCAAATCGATTCTTCAAAAAGAATTCCGATCGCCTACATGCAAAAGTCAGCATCATCTTCAAACTGTAAAAAAAAATGTTAATTCTCAGTATTAGCTATTTTAATTCCTTTTTAATGTCATCATTTTGGTCTAATCATTGGCAAAGATATCAACAACAAATAACAAATAAATCTGCTAATGGATCCCCATGGCGACATCCTCTCTCACAGAACCAACCACTAGTTTTCCATTAATCATGAAACACGGTTGACTTAATATTATTGTAGAAAGTTTTTATCCATTGACAGAAACTGACCAAAGCCAAAGGCCATTAATACCTTAAACATGAAAATCATAGCTTACACTGTCCAACCTTTTTCAAAGTCTAAAACAAAAAAGAATCCACCGTTTTTTGTGTAATCGGATAAAATCAGGTAAAATCATAAATAAGACGAATGTTCTCTCCCAAATATCTTTGGAATAAAACCAGTTTGGTCTTCATTGATGATAGAGGGAACACACATTTATAATATCGGTTTAGGCTATAAAGTGATCCTATTTTAAATACACAGTGTTCAAAAGCGAAATTGGTCTCCAATTTTTGATTCGGTCTTTTGTGCTTGTCCAACCCTTTGGAATGCATACGATAATACCTTCTTTTTTTGCGTCGAAGATAGATCCGATTCTATCGAATCCATCGTAAAGCGCTCTTACAACAAATTGAGCCAAGTTTGTCACTCATAAACATTTGAAGAATTCTGCTGTGAAAGCCAACGCTGCCCAGGACTTTTTCATAGTACCATTTGTTAAGAAGCAACACCGGCTCCTTCTAAAGTAATTATTGCTTCCAAAGAATTTACCTGACTCTCCGTTAGAACTGGTTAAATAAAAACTAAATCTAAGAATTCTCACAATATTCAAAACACTATTTAGAAATATAATTTATAATAGAAACTATTAACTCCTTTCGGCAATTTCATCACTATCAACTTACAATTAGAACCATTATCCAGCGAAAGTTGTCGTAATATTTTTACAAACGAAATTTCGCTTTTCAAGTCCACAAAAATACTTTGGGGGTTAGTTATTTTTTTTCCCTCTACTACGACCATCCACGCCCTTGAAACGCATCAACACACCCTCACATCCTTCATTTCCCGAAGTGTACTCCAACCGTTGTTTATAACTTTCAGCAACACCCCCATCCAACTACTTTTCCCGAAGTGCAATCCAACTCTTGTTTTTAACTTCAGCAACACCCGCCTCCATCATCTTTTCCCAAGTGCAATCAAACTCTTGTTTATAACTTTCAGTTCACGTCTGTCTTCTTCATAAACCACTTACTTTTTCAATAACAAATATTACTTTCCAGATGTTTCTGTTTTTACTCTGTCCTTCCGTTTCTTCATCGTTGCGTATGAAATAAGTTTTGCCTCTAATTTCATAAGAAATGTATCCAAAAAAGTTGGATCAGAAATAACAAACTGGAATTTCTGATTTAGGAATCTGAGCCAACCCACAGCGACAATAGTAGAGCTGCATATTCCTCAATAACTGTTCGGGTGAATTACTTGATTTTATGTCTTCTATTAATTGTGACTTTCAACAAAGAGCTATTAAAATTCCATAATAGATTTCTTTTTAGACTCTCTAACCTTGCATAAGAGAATTAGAATTAAGGAGTAGGTCAGATCGATATCCTGGTAGAATATCTGCTCGTTACATGATTTACATAAACCAGTCGAAATAAGAAAAAAGTCTAAACGGCTTTTTATAACCCATATAGGGGGGACCTGACATGGGGTTACTTCTTTCTCACTCCAAGTATATCCTCGTAATCGGGATTTAAATCACGCCAGATGTCACTTAAGCTAGCTGTCCTCCTGTTTCTAATTGCTCTTGTGCTTTAGGATTAATGTTATTCTGAATTATAACATAACAGTCCAAGGAGTAATCACGTACCAAAATTCCAATCACCTCAAAAAAAGACATTTTCCACGCCCAACTTCTGTAAATGTTTCGTCACCGCCACATAAAACTCAGGCTCATTCACGATTGGGCCGTAAATACTAACAATAATACATACTTTATCCATTATTTTAACAGATCAAAAATAAAATTACCTGCCGTGTCTTTATAAACTTTTCTTAACTGAAAGTCAAAATTATTATTGAACAAAAAAGCTACGCCCTCTTGAATGTGAATTATGAGACGCAAAATAGCATTTGTCACCCCACTCTGAACGAATATAAATCTCAAACTTCGGTTTGAAATGAGTAAGTCCTGTAACAAGATATTGAGTATGCCCATCCCCCTTAAATAGTTAAACACGTCTCTTCGCTTTTGTGGTTGGCTAGACCCTAGACAATTCCAGAATTCAAAATGTTACTTAGTTACACATAATGGCGGCATATTTTAACATAGTTATACCCACAATGTGACACATTGCATGCTAGACATATAGCACCGAACCAAAATGAAAACAAAATCAGAGCAAATCGCGTTCAAGTCCATAACAATCAGTCGCCCCACAGAGGTATTTCAGCCATATGCAATCAGAGCATTTTACATGACCATGCCAACTGCACACACCAAAAACAGACACAGAAACCGAAACACAAAGTGGTTAAAAAAAACTGACAAGTTATCATAAAAAAAAGGATGACTACACAAGACATGCCACATAACCAAACATAGAAACAAAATAAAGTAAAGTTTGCTAGTAGATCTGTTCTCGGGCAAGAAAGAAACAAACGGAGAAAAAAAATTACAAAGAACATTCCTCCTTTTTTCTTTCCATCTTCAGCTGAGCACGAGCTCCCCGAGGCAATAAAAAAAAAAAAAAAAAAAAAAAAAAAAGAAGAAGAAAGCGTGCAACATCATGGTGATTACCACTTAAAGTACTGCCTCAACAACCTATCAACTGTTTCATATCCACTGTCGTCCATTTCAAAAAACCGACACACATAGCTCTTATACTGTTCAATGTTTCACACACACACACACTATACACACACGCGCGCGCGCGCGCGCGCACCATAGGAAAACGCACACCCACACAAACACAAACATAACAACACACAACACAAACATAATCACCACACACACACACACACACACACACACACACAACAGCACACCAACCCATTCCCCCTCCTCCTCCACATATATGCTCATTTTCCGCAGATATGTACACGCACGCACGCACGCACGCACGCACGCACTCACGCACACACGCACACACACACACACACACACACACACACACACAAACCCACACACACACACACACAGCACACACACACACACACACACACACAACGGCTCAACACGCGCGCGCGCAGAAAAACGCACACCCACATAAACACAAACATATATAAACCATTCAATCACACCACACACACACACACACACACACACACACACACACACACACACACACACAGAGTATAGCAAAATCATTCAGAAAACACCATCCATTACGAACATTCTTTCATATAACCATCAAGGAATTTGTTTTTGAAACCAACATTACACCATCATGTTTCACAAACATGAACACTAAACGACAAATATTGCAACATGACAAATCTTCGTGTGAATAAATGTATTTCACACAACCAAGTCACACAAAATAGGGCATCTACTGTAGAATTTAAACCTTCCGTTTATAAGAAAAACATTCATTGCACTTACGCCTTCTCACTCTCGCACTCTCTCCTCCTCTCCCTCCTCTCTCTTCTCCTCCCTCCCCCCCCTCTCCCTCCCTCTCTCTCTCTCTCCCTCCCCCCCTCCCTCCCTCACACACCCTCCCTCCCCACCCCCCAACCCCCCCCTCTCTCTCTCTCTACACACACACACACCACTACACACGAACACATCACACACACACACCCAGGTCCGCTCTAGCGACACTCCGCGCCACCTTCCCCTTCACCGACCCTCACTGCCTCTACCCCCTACCCCCTCCACATCCGCACAAGTCGAACACACACGCGCGCGCGCGCCACACACACCACACACACACACACACACACACACACATACACACACACGACACACGAGTTCAAGCACAAACCTCATTTTCTAGACAATCACCTCCCCCCTCCCCCCCCTCCCCCTCCTCTCTTTTGAACAAAAATAAATCTAGAAAAGAGATTCTGCAAACAAATGCATGAGAATGATGGTGAAAAAATAGCTGTTTACAACCATCGTGAAAAAAAAAAAAAAAAAACAATCAGGATGGCCCTTTACGTAGTATACGAAAGTCTGTTGGATAATCGCGAGTCACGCAAAGGGAGAATGGGCAACAAATGGAGAAATCTTCCAAACCACGTTTCTCCCCCACCACTCCGCACCGTCCAACTTGGTATACCATATCAATCCTACACTACACATTTTAAGTCAAACAGAACCATAAGAACTTGTATCCGTGAAGACACAATGAAATTGCTGTAGGAGTCCGAGAACAGCAATCATCTTCACCATCACCAATACTATCATCATCATCATCAATCATCATCACCACCATCAATATTCTCTCATAATAATAATAATAACAATAATAATGGAAAACTTTCGTCAAAAATGTCCTAGACATTTCAACTCAATATTTTACTATATTTTGAACAAAGCATGTTTTTCTGATAGTATTTATTTATATTTTCGACCTCTAAATCCCAATCAACTACAATCTTATGAACAGAACAAAAGACTGCAACATAATAAATTAAGGATAAAAAGGAGAGGATCGAGTAAAAAAAAAAGAAAGGAACGAGAGAGAGAGAGAGAGAGAGAGAGAGAGGAGAGAGAGAGAGAGAGAGAGAGAGAGACAGAGAGAAGAGAAGAGAGAGAGACAGAAGAGACAGAGAGAGAGAGAGAAGAGAACCAACACAATAAGGTGGGCCATCTGTCCGTGCCAAGGAACAGTGGGAAAAAACATCAAACAAAAAAGCCATGACAGGTTGGGTTTTTTTTTCAAAAAAAAAAAAAAGAAAAAAAAAAAAAAAAAAAGGGAAAAACATTCCACGTATACAGAAAACAAAGAAATTAGAAGACGGAGGTGGGTAGAAGGTGCGATATCAATCACAAAAAGCCCTGTAACACTAAAATGCTCAGGCCCAAAGTAACTGGAGACAGACAACAGACAGACAAGAAGAAGCAGTGAGAGAGAGAGAGAGAGAAGAGAGAGAGAGAGAGAGAGAGAAGAGAGAGAGAGAGAGCAGAGGAATGACAAAACAGCTAATGTAATGAAGAGACCATCTCCCCATATCAAGGAGAACAATTAGGTGGGTACGACATCAAACTAGAAAAGCCATGAGAAGAAAAGAAACAAAAAATAAAAATAAATAAAAATAAAAAGACAGAAAAAAAAGGAAAAGAAAACCATGTATGTCAAAAAAAAAAAAAAAAAGACAAAAGGCATTAAAGCAGTAGGGCGGAAGGGGCAATATCCAGAGAGAGGAGAGAGTGAAAGAGAGAGAGAGAGAGAGAAGGGGCAGACAGACAGACAGACAGATTGACTGTCCGACCGACCGACCGACTGATCGCACATTCATAGAATTGAGAGACGATGCAAACAAAAAAACAAACAAAAAAAATTATGATAAACATCAACAACAGCAACACAATAATGACAACCACCACCAACAACAACGAAAAGGATAGCTACAACAATAACAATCATCATCATCATCATCTCATCATCATTATCACCATTCTCATTACAACAGTTCCTGTCAAAATGGCGCGGGTGTTAACATCTTCAGCAATGTTCATATTTACTGGAGACAGATTTAAAAAGAAACAAAAAGAAATTGTGAAAGAGACGATGGAAAGAGAGAGAGAGAGAAAGAGAGAGAGAGAGAGAGAGAGAGAGAGAGAGAGAGAGAGGAGAATTTTCTCAAGCTAACAATCTACAAAACATAGATCATCGCGCCCACACAGTGCATACTCTGCGTACAACCGTTTAACATTCATAACAGGCTACAAGTAACAAAAATTCCAGTTTCCTTTTGATATGGTCACATTTCTGTGGGAATAATGTAGAGCTAGACAGAAATAGAGATCGGAGAAAGACAAGCGGGACATGCTTTTCGAAAGTACTTGCAGAGAGAGAGGAGAGAGAGGGACACACACACACACACCACCCACACACACAACACACACACAGAGAGAGAACCTGCGCATGCAACGGTTGACCTCCCCCAAATAGCTTTACGCTCGAGCATCGCAACCCTCCCCCTCCCGCGGCCCGCCCCTTAACAGCCGCTTCCTCCCTGCTACTGAAGACGAGCGGGAAAAAAAAAAAAAAAAAAACCACCTATCCAAAGGGATGGGGCCCAACCGAGGAGCGGCCAACAACTTCTCATGTTCATCAAATTAATCAGACACGACGCCACCTCCCTGTCCGCCTCAAACGACGAGAATTGAAACACGCGACGCTTCTGACCACCATAAAACCACTGTACATCAGCTCGA
>CM031620.1:62784484-62812033 GCA_018398815.1 Conus ventricosus | reverse complement strand
AAATTGGCCAAGTACTTTCTGAATATTCCATAAAGAAGAAAAACCGATACATGCCGTTACAACCGTTAGTAACGGCTATAACGGGGCAAATTAAAACATCAGGCATCATTCGTGATCCAAATGAACATACCTGCTAATTTTCATAAAGGTCGGCCAAGTACTTTCTGAGATATTCCGTAAAGAAGAAAAACCGTTACAGCCGTTAATAACGGCTGTAACGGTAAACTAAACGTCGGGCATCATCCGTGACCCATAATGAACATACCTACAAATTTTCAGAAAGATCGGCCCAGTAGTTTTGTCTGGAGCGAGTGGAACACATTTTGACCACGGACACACAGACAGACAGACAGACACACAGACAGCATTTCTTCGTTCCCATTCTAAAGTACTCCCTGTTTTTAAGAGCTGGGAGTACAAAAACTGTAAATTTGTTTAAAATTACAAAGGTGTATGTCGATGAACATGTTCTTAAGGAACGAAATGCTATTCAAGACTAAATAAGCAAAACACTTGCACTCATTTAGGTAACATACATATGGAAGAACTCATGACGTTTTGTTTAGTGTAAAGAAAAACAAGATGCGAAGCATATAAACGTACTCCCAGTTTTCAAAACCGCTTATAAATCGGCCAAGTGCTTTGTGAGATAAGAAATAAAGGGAAAATAACGGTTATTTATCCGATGTATACTTTTGAAACTGATATTTTAGTCCTCACTGGCTAAAACCTGTGTACATACCAAATTTCATCCAAATCGGACAATATGTCAAGAATAACGGTTTTTAACGGTCAGATTTTGAAACACTACATGGAAGTGCCATTTGTGTGTGATGACCTTTCTATATACAAAATTTCATTAAAACCCACCAGCATATAAAAAATAACGGCAAAATAACGGTTTAACGGTTATATAACCAATGTACACTTTTTAAACCGGTATTTTAGTCCTCACTGGGCTAAAGCCTGTGTATATACCAAATTTCATCCAAATCGGACAATATGTCAAGAATAACGGTTTTTAACGGTCAGATTTTGAAACACTACATGGAAGTGCCATTTGTGGGTGATAACCTTTCTATATACAAAATTTCATTAAAACCCACCAACATACAAAACATAACGGTAAAATAACTGCCCTTATATAACCGATATACACCTTTGAAACCGGTATTTTAGTCCTCACTGGGCTAAAGCCTGTGTACATACCAAATTTCATCCAAATTGGACAATATGTGAAGAATAACGGTTTTTAACGGTCAAATTTTGAAACACTGCATGGAAGTCCCATTTGTGTGTGATAACATTTCTATATACCAATTTCATTAAAATCCACCTATATATAAGAAATAACGGCAGAATAACGGTTTTTAACGGTTGTTTAATCCATTTTCAGCATTACATCACTTACATATGGACAGAGGATCCGATTTGTCACAAGATCATCCAAACCGCTTATAAATTGGCCAAGTACTTTCTGAGATATTCCATAAAGAAGAAAAACCGATACATGCCGTTACAACCGTTAGTAACGGCTATAACGGGGCAAATTAAAACATCAGGCATCATTCGTGATCCAAAATGAACATACCTGCTAATTTTCATAAAGGTCGGCCAAGTACTTTCTGAGATATTCCGTAAAGAAGAAAAACCGTTACAGCCGTTAATAACGGCTGTAACGGTAAACTAAACGTCGGGCATCATCCGTGACCCATAATGAACATACCTACAAATTTTCAGAAAGATCGGCCCAGTAGTTTTGTCTGGAGCGAGTGGAACACATTTTGACCACGGACACACAGACAGACAGACAGACACACAGACAGCATTTCTTCGTTCCCATTCTAAAGTACTCCCTGTTTTTAAGAGCTGGAGTACAAAAACTGTAAATTTGTTTTAAAATTACAAAGGTGTATGTCGATGAACATGTTCTTAAGGGAACGAAATGCTATTCAAGACTAAATAAGCAAAACACTTGCACTCATTTAGGTAACATACATATGGAAGAACTCATGACGTTTTGTTTAGTGTAAAAAAAACAAGATGCGAAGCATATAAAACGTACTCCCAGTTTTCAAAACCGCTTATAAATCGGCCAAGTGCTTTGTGAGATAAGAAATAAAGGGAAAATAACGGTTTTAACGGTTATTTATCCGATGTATACTTTTGAAACTGGTATTTTAGTCATCACTGGGCTAAAACCTGTGTACATACCAAATTTCATCCAAATCGGACAATATGTCAAGAATAACCGTTTTTAACGGTCAGATTTTGAAACACTACATGGAAGTGCCATTTGTGTGTGATGACCTTTCTATATACAAAATTTCATTAAAACCCACCAGCATATAAAAAATAACGGCAAAATAACGGTTTAACGGTTATATAACCAATGTACACTTTTTAAACCGGTATTTTAGTCCTCACTGGGCTAAAGCCTGTGTATATACCAAATTTCATCCAAATCGGACAATATGTCAAGAATAACGGTTTTTAACGGTCAGATTTTGAAACACTACATGGAAGTGCCATTTGTGGGTGATAACCTTTCTATATACAAAATTTCATTTAAACCCACCAACATACAAAACATAACGGTAAAATAACTGCGCTTATATAACCGATATACACCTTGAAACTGGTATTTTAGTCCTCACTGGGCTAAAGCCTGTGTACATACCAAATTTCATCCAAATTGGACAATATGTGAAGAATAACGGTTTTTAACGGTCAAATTTGAAACACTATATAGAAATGCCATTTGTTGGTGATAACCTTTCTATATATCAATTTCATTAAAGTCCACCTATATATAAGAAATAACGGCAGAATAAACGGTTTTTAACGGTTGTTTAATCCATTTTCAGCATTACATCACTTACATATGGACAGAGGATCCGATTTGTCACAAGATCATCCAAACGGCTTATAAATCGGCTAAGTACTTTCTGATATATTCCGTAAAGAAGAAAAACCGTTACAGGCCGTTACAACCGTTAGTAAACGGCATAACCGGGGCAAACTAAAACATCAGGCATCATCTGTGACCCATAATGAACATACCTGCTAATTTCATAAAGGTCGGCCAAGTACTTTCTGAGATATTCCATAAAGAAGAAAACCGTTACAGGCCGTTACAGCCGTTAGTAACGGTTATAAGGGTAAACTAAAACATGGGCATTATTCGTGACCTATAATGAACATACCTACAAATTTTCAGAAAGATCGGCCAAGTACTTTCTGATATTCCATAAAGAAGAAAAGCGTTACAGCCGTTAGTAAACGGCTATAACGAGGTAAACTAAAACATCGGGCATCATCCGTGACCCAAAATGAACGTAACTGCTCATTTTTTACAAAGATCGGCCAAGTACTTTCTGAGATATTCCGTAAAGAAGAAAAACCGTTACAGGCCGTTACAGCCGTTAGTAACGGCTACAGCGGTAAACTAAAACATCGGGCATCATCCGTGGCCCATAATGAACATACCTACACATTTTCAGAAAGATCTGCCCAGTAGTTTGTCTGGAGCGAGTGGAACACATTTTGACCACGGACACACAGACAGACAGACACACACACACACACACACACACACACACACACACACACACAACACACACACACAGCATTTCTTCGTTCCCATTCTAAAGTACTCCCTGTTCTATAAGAACTGGGAGTACAAAAACAGGCAAAGGAAGACCCCATCCTATGGACCAAACAGGCAAAGGAAGACCCCGTCCTATGGACCAAACAGGCAAAGGAAGACCCCGTCCTATGGACCAAACAGGCAAAGGAAGACCCCGTCCTATGGACCAAACAGGCAAAGGAAGACCCCGTCCTATGGACCAAACAGGCAAAGGAAGACCCCGTCCTATGGACCAAACAGGCAAAGGAAGACCCCGTCCTTGGACCAAACAGGCAAAGGAAGACCCCGTCCTATGGACCAAACAGGCAAAGGAAGACCCCGTCCTATGACCAAACAGGCAAAGGAAGACCCCGTCCTATGGACCAAACAGGCAAAGGAAGACCCCATCCTATGGACCAAACAGGCAAAGGAAGACCCCGTCCTATGGACCAAACAGGCAAAGGAAGACCCCGTCCTATGGACCAAACAGGCAAAGGAAGACCCCGTCCTGTGGACCAAAAAGCAAACGCCGTCAATCCGGTGCTGCTGAGCAGTGCTACATAAATGCTACAAAATTAACATTTATTGTTTATACACCTCACTTTAGTAAACTCAAACGTAACTGACAGCCATACGCCCGCTGCATCCCTGTCAAATACCCATATGTATCGTAATATTGCAGTTTGCATCATTAATATCACCAAGAATCAAGCATGGTTTTCTACAGATTTCAGCAGATTAGTCAACTGCAAAATTCATTTTTTAGTGATTAGTTTCTGATCAAAACAGACCAAACAGAATCACACATATCGTGAAACGGCAATGTTCGATGACACAAAATCATCTTTTATGACGCAGAAAAAAACAACAACATAAGCGAACCCACAAAATCCTAAATCAGATCGACTGCAAAAAGCCACCCTGATTTAAAAATCGCTATAACAACAATCCAAACAGACTTTTACGAAAATACATTAACTCAGAAAATTACTTAGTAGAAGGTTCTGACTAAGCAGCTTGGCTTTTCGAGAAATTTCGAAATTGACAAGGCTTTTTTTAAGGGTCTAGTTGCAAAGCGAGACGACTGCAGGCGGAAATCTAAACAAATCTTAAATAAATGTTAGCGAACCGCCCAGAGAACGTGGACAAACGATCACAAGACAAAACACAACGCGTTTCGACCTCTTAGGTCTTCGTCAGGTGATATATAAACGAATAAAACAACGAAAATTCACTTAGCTTTGATCGCTTCAGATCGCTTAGGGTTCAGCGCAAGGAAGAAGGCGTTGAATGAAGGCCTTCTTCCTTGCGCTGAACCCTAAGCGATCTGAAGCGATCAAGCTAAGTGAATTTTCGTTGTTTTATTCGTTTATATATCACCTGACGAAGACCTAAGAGGTCGAAACGCGTTGTGTTTTGTCTTGTGACTCGTTTGTCCACGTTCTCTGGGCGGTTCGCTAACATTTATTTAAGATTTTTTAAGGGATTACTTCACATAGGCCTGCCTATTGCAATTTCACGTTTACTAACTTATCTACGCACATGTATTACAGCCCCCAAGTTTGTTCATATGGGGACCCATCCCAAACTGCATTTCATGTCGGAAAATGGCATAATTTTAACATTAACAACAATTACGACTGAAACCGTATTACAACCGATTTCACACACACACACACACACACACACACACACACACACACACACACACACACACACACACGGCGACTAAATATGAACAAACCTCACTGTCAAAAGTTCGGACGTCCTCCTTAAGTTGTTGATATATTTGAAAACATAAAGTTTTAAGACTCTAAGATAAAAAATATCTTGAGATAGGAACCTGGAAATATCCAGTGTGATTTCTAACCCACCTGATTACTGTCGCTTTTATAAAAAGCAGGGTGGGACAGATGGTGTTGGTGGATGGTGGTGGGATGTGAGGTTGGGTCATCTCCTCTGCTAGCTGGGCTCTGCCAGTCTCAACATCTTATGTTCTTTTCGGATGTTACCATATTATACACATCTGGTGTCACATCAGGCTTCTGACTAAACTCCACTGCTTTCCAAAGGTGAAGTCATCGTTACAGTACGTCACTACTCTCGTCTTGCTGTCTGCGTGTACGCCTATCAACATTTTGTGTGTGAGATGTCACGTTTTGGAAAGATAATTTGTCAGGTTTCACAAATCTGACTATCCATCACTGAAACATCTCAAACAATATTCACTCCCTCAGATTTCCAATCACAGCCCAGAAAAAACTGGGTTCCTTGGTGATCTGTCCATCACGAAGAAAATCAAACGCGTGTTCTTTGAAGACACTTCAGTGACTTGATCTAATCTCTTGATGAATCACATCCAGACAGAAGGCATATCAGCTCCATGAACACTTTTGAAGCCTGCACCCCAGCACATAATTCAGAAATTCACTGCAAACGGTCTCGAGGTAGACATGTGTTCTTCGATTCAAGCACAATTAATTCCTCTCTCTCTCTCTCTCTCTCTCTTCTCTCTCTCTTCTCTCTCTCCAACTCAATCAATGTATTCGCTACTGCTTAAATTTAGTACAAATGGATGAACACAGGCTACCAAAGAAAGCGTATCTAATGCTATTACATTTAGATCAGAAAGGCAAAAAGAACTGGGTGACAAATATAAGATTATGTCTGTTTCAGAATGGCTTTGGATATGTTTGGTTGAACCCAGGTATTGGAGGTGCAAATGATTTTTTTTAGTTTGTTTAAGCAGCGACTTACTGAATGTAGATGGCAAAACTGGCAAGATCATGTGGGCAAATATATAGATTTTGTGATTATAATGCGCTGTACTTACAATTAGATATGAAGAGACTGTACTTACAATTAGATATGGAGAGACACATAAAACATATAATGTCATTGTTTCGCTTTGGTGTATCAGACCTAACTGTTCATTACTATAGATACAGGAATTCTACACCTAATGATCTGTTATGTCCATTCTGTAAGAATATTGAAGAAAACGAGGTTCATTTTGTCTTACAGTTGATCGCTCCAAAATATTACAGAATAACAAGTGTTTTCCATCTTAATCTATTGTTATCCTCTGTTAATGCAAAAACTGTGAAAAACCTCTGCATTTACATGTACAAAGCTTTTAAAGCAAGAGAGATTGCAATTTCCTAAATTGATTTATAAGAGTGTAGATAATACCAGCCGCCGTGGTGAAGTGGTTAGCGTCGCGGATCTCCGGCTGGGAGGTCGTGGGTTCGAATCCCATCAGAGTCATGCGGGATCTACTGCCCCGACCGGCACCCACCCAGAGCTGAGTTTGCTTCGGACTCAGTTGGAAAGACTGGGACCACACAGTTGAGTTTCATCCACTTAATGGATGCGTTTCTGAGAGTGTTGCTCAAAATTTCCTGACCAACACTGCAGGTGCCTGTATCTCTCGAGCCTGGTTGACGCCGGGATATATTATGAATGGAAGCGTAGAGTACAGCCCTGTCATGTAGTCTCAGACCGAAATGGACATCCGTAGCATCATCTTAATCATCCTCATTCTCAATGTCAGCATAAAAAAAGAAATGTCTCAAATTCTGTGGCCTTCAGCCTTGCACTCATGGTGACCTCAGTTTAGATGTCCTCTCCACGTCTGTGGCCTTGGTTTGGTTCCTTCGGGGTTCACCGGTATCGGCGAGTCCATGGGGGCTGATGTTGGACGGACGTGGTGGCGCCCTCCGGAGGGAGAGCTCACTCACGCCGGCTCCGCGACAAAACAATTATTGTCGTCCGTAGGGGGCTTAGTAGGTGGTGTCCTGCGTATGTTAGATCGGAACAGGCGCCACTGAACACCACCGAAGTGACTCGGCAGCAGTGCAGTGTCTCCTCCGGTGGGTTGCCTCTTGGCGACTTGACATTGACTGCTCCCTGTGGACTGCCGGTGCGGGGCTGCGGCGGGCCGACCGGGCTGTGGCTGTGGACGGGGTGTCGGAATGAGCGGCGTGGGCGCACTGCTTCTGAGGTGACGCAGTGGTTTGAGGTAGCAAAAAAAAAAGAAAAAAAAAAGAAAGAGTGTAGATAATGAAATTATAGTTGGTCTTTATGTTTTCTTTCTGCCAAAATCTTTAAGTTCATGTTGCTTTTCTGTGAACACACACGCCTTCTAAGGGGGCTTGGCCCTGTTGGAATAAATGTCATTGTCATTGTCCAACTCAAACAGCCAACACCACGGTCATTAACAGTTTATGAAAGTGAAAGTTTGAGAACCATGGTAAGCATAGCGAATAAAGTCTGACACGGCTTGTATGTTGAGTATTCCAGAAAACAATGCTTGGAACCCTCCGGACCATTCTTGGACTTTCCTGTGGCCACAACCTATTTCTGTCACCAGCACACTCATAACCATCTTACAGCTGACCCTTCTTGTTTATTGTTTACTGTCCCATGCCTCATTTCAAAAATTGATGTCCCTCATTCAGATCAACTTTTCAGCTGAATTTCATGTATGCCGAGAAAACACCTTTCCCAAACCAGTTACATTCACTTTTTTTTTCTTGCTGTCCCATCTTCTGAGCCACCTCAGTGGCTGTGCACCCACGCCCCGTCCACAGCCACAGTCCGGTCAGTCCCACTGCAGCCCCGGCACCGGCAATCCACAGCGAGCAGTCAATGTCAAGTCGTCAAGAGGCAACCCACCGGATGAGACACTGCATTGTTGCCGATTCACATCGGTGGTGTTCAGTGGCGCCTGTTCTGATCCAACATACGCAGGACACCACCAACTAAGCCCCCTACTGACGACAATAATTGCTTAGTCGCGGAGCCGGCGTGACTGAGCTCTCCCTCCGGAGGGCGCCACCACGTCCGTCCAACGACAGCCCCCATGGACTCGCCGATACCGGTGACCCCCGAGGGAATCAACCAAGGCGACAGACATGGATAGGACATCAAAACAGAGGTCACCATGAAAGCAGGGCATGAAGGGCCCAGAAATTTTAGACTTTTCTGTTATGCTGATCGATGAGAAAGAGAATGATGAAGATGATGCTGCAGATTTCCATTCCGGTCTGAGACTGCATGACAGGGCTCTAAGCTTCATTTCATAATATATCCCGGTGTCAGCCAGGCCCGAGAGATACATACATTTGCAGTGTTGGTCAGAAAATTTGAGCAACACTCTCAGAAATGCATCCATTAAGTGGATGAAACTCGACTGTGTGGTCCCAGTCTTTCCAACTGAGTACGAGTACATAGCAAATTCAACTCTAGGTTGGAGCCGGTCTGGCAGAAAAATCCCGCATGACTTTGATGGGAATCGAACCCAGGACCTCCCAGCTGGGAGTCCGCGACGCTAACCACTTCGCCACGGCGGCTGGTTACATATACTTTTTTCCCAAAACGTTTTAGACCATACTAAATGGATTGAATCCATTTCTGGAGACAGTGAGGGCACTTTTTCTCCGCCATTTCGGAGTACTAGTGGCGATTTTACTAGTCCATGGCAGTTTTCTTTCATCCCTCTGTCTCCCCCTCCCCCGCCCCCCTCCCGCCCAACTTTCTCCGCACTCGTTACCTTCCGGTAGCATGCGGGTCCAGGAGTGGTGCGTGTTGCCGTTGATGTCCTGCCACCCGTTATCGCCGCTCAGGTCGATTTCAGGATCGTCCTCCGACATGCAGAAGAAGAAGAACTGAACAGACATAGTCTCAGTGATAACAAGGTGTTTCTGCGTGCGGATTACTCCGTACTATGGCACATCTGCTCAGTTACGAGACCACAGTGCGCAGGATTTTTTTTTAACCGATGGATGAATGAATAAATGACTTAAGATGAAAGGGTTTGAGGCCAGGATCTCGTCGATACGGCTTATCAGATGGCTTACCTGAGCATTAGCCCAGCGCGCCGGTCAGACCTTGGGTACGTAACATTGTCTGCGCCACTGCTATAATTGTGTGTGTGTGTGTGTGTGTGTGTGTGTGTGTGTGTGTGTGTGTGTGTGAATAGATATACATAGACACGTATAATCAGTGAATACAGACTCCCAGAATGACGTATATCTGTTGGTAATGGGGCCCTAAAAGAATTGTGGACTAACATAATGGCTGTCGATTAATTCCATTGCGTCCCAGTTCTGTTGAGTTCTAGTTCGAATTGGGACAAACTTTGGGACGCACTGGTACAGGGACGTAATGGACTCCCTTTCTGAAGGTCGGTTCCATGATGTCCTATGACCACTGAGCCCCAGACTAAGCCCTGTTGGAACTGAGCCCCAGTGGTACTGGGTCAATCTGCCATGACAGGAGACTGGCCTGATGCGCATCTCTTCTGTTTTTCTACAGCAAACTTCTCCTCTCAGGGTCCGATGCGGCTGATAAAATTCATATGTGCCTTAACTGTAGTGCTGCTATTTCACCGTTGTTATAGTATTTCATATTATTAAGTATTCACTAATTAAAGAATTTTGAAAAAAAATATGGAGAAAACATTAAAAGTCGGTTCATTCTATGGCTTTAATCGCCGTAGATCTGAAGCAAAAATAAATTAATCAGAAGTGGCATGGTGTATCTTTGTCTTTTGGTTATAAGGTTTCGATCGATACTCAATATGATTTGATGTGTTGAATGGGAAGCGAGCCAGCCAACACAATAGCCGTAGTATAAAACACAGAAATCGGATTTTTGGGGTCACAATATTTGTCTGCACACCACTCCTTTCCCCCATCGCATTCATATAGGCACAGAAAAGTACACCGTTTACATACAGACATGGACAAATAGACCTTAAACACAGAGTCGCAAATAAGTAGTCCTTAGACGTACAAACAAGTACAAGCAGACCTTATATATACGGATATAAACTAATAGAGCTCATACATATAGACACAGGCAAATAGACTTTACACATTGGGACGAGACAGTAAGACGTTATACACAGGGCACAGACAAGTACGCCTTACACATGTGGGCACTGACAAGCAGACCTTATACACTTAGATACAAAAAGCTTGACTTTAAACATTCGGATACAGACTAGAACCTTATACATTCACATACAGACTATATATACTAGTAGAGCATATACACATGGACATAGACAAGAAGACCTTACACATGTGAACAGACAGGTAGACTTTACACATAAGAACAAACTAGAATACCTTACACATAAAAGATAAAACACATAGACCTTCTACATGCTCACACAGGCTTGTAGACCTTACTCATACGGACACACACAGATAGAGAACACACACACACACACACACACACACACACACACACACACACACACACACACACACACACACACACAACACAAACAGACCTTAAACAATAGATAAGTAGACGTTACATAAACAGGCACACAAAGTGAGACCTTATACGGGCACACATAAACAGGACTTGCGAACACACAGACACAGACAAACAGACCTTACTTGCATACAGACAAGAACTCGGTACAACTCAACTTCCCCCCTGTGAAAAACTTCAGAAGTATGGAAGCCTGGATTATAGAGGCGACGAAGTAGAAGAGACAAAGGAAGCACCAGTGGCAGACGAAAGAGCTTTGAAAAGAAAAGCAAAAGCAGACAAAAAAGACAAACAAAACCCCCCCCCCACAAAAAAAAAAAAAAAAAATGCAGGAACAGGAAAGGAAGTAAAAGAAGATGTAAAAAAAGATGTAGAAGAAAAAAGAAGAAACAAAAGCAGCAGAAGTAACAGAAGAAGAAGAAGAAGAAAAGAAACAAAAAGAAGACCTTTTGGTAGCAGTATTGGTTCCGCATTATCAGTTCGGCCAGAATGGTCATGTTGACGCTGTAGTAGCCGAAGGTCAAGGTCACATTGCCTGACTGGTTGTGGTGCACCTGCTCGTACGGGAACACCTCCTGCATCAAGGCCAAGTCGACATTTGGGCATCAGAACGCACCGCAACATCTTGCGGAAAGGGAACACACACACACACACACCACACACACTGAGATACATCTGAGATACATCTATATATTATATCTATATGTACACACAGATATATATATATATATAATATATATATATATATATATAATATATATATATATATAAACCAGGTTTTGAAATATCGGTATATGACCAGGAGTTAGGTGTTAGTGAGTTTTCCTCCCTATTGGAGATTATAAGCTTGCTGAAGGCTCATTTTGAGAAGCATTTATTTTATTTTTTCCCCATCCACCCACTTGTAGCACATACTGTTAGTTAGGCAGTATTAACTGCCACTGCAGATATAATGCTTATCGCCCCCTATTTCTTCATCTAAGACATAAGAGCAAACTTTGTTTATAATTATATATATTTATATATATATGTGTATATATATATATATATATATATATATATTTATATATATAATATATATATATTTATCTAATATATAAATGGCAAATTCTGTGTGCGTGTGTGTGTGTGTGTGTGTGTTGTGTGGTTGTGTGTGTGTGTGTGTGTTGTGTACGCTATAGACTTCAAAAACGGCTCAACCGATTGTAATAAAATTTTGGCAGGTACGTCTGTTGTGACCCGAGGATGGTTTTTTGGGCTAATCTCTAAAAAAATAAAACCGTTTAAAAACCGTTAAAAAACTGTTTATAACGGTTTCAAAGACATCTTTTTCCTCTGCTTTTCATCAAAATGGCCGTTGTGACATTGCACAGGTACAGGACTACTTCTCTAAATGAGAAACCGTTATTTGGCAGTTACAAAAACCGTTATTTATAACAGTTAAAAACCGTTAAAAAACACCAAACCCTATAAAAGAAACTGTTTAGAACCCGATCTTCTTGAAATTTAGCAGGTACGTTGTTGTGACCCAAGGATGGTTTTGGACTAATCTCTAAAAAAAGAAAACCGTTAAAAACCGTTACAAAACTGTTATAACGGTTTCAAAGACATCTTTTTCCTCTGCTTTTCATCAAATGGCCGTTGTGACATTGCACAGGTACATCGAACCTACAGGGACATCTCCCGAGTAACATAGGGTCATTGGACAGTATCTACGACAGTTTATTTATGACCGTTAAAAACCGTTAACAACACGTACCCCCTTAAAAAACGATCAAAAATACAATCTTTTCTGATGTTGGCGGCAAAGGGAGTCGTCGGATCGCCACCAAACTTGGCATGAGTCTAGAGGGCATACTGTGGATAACACTGGGTCATTCGATAGTTTTTATGACCGTTATTTATCACCGTTAAAAAGCGTTATTTTCTAAATTTAGACCTTTCTTGATGAAATTTGGTATACAGGTGAAGTTTTAAATGCTGAATAATGATATACAACTTGCACGAACCGAAACTTAAAATTGACCATTAAAAACCGTTATTATATAAATTTAGACCATTCTTGATTAAAATTCGGTATACAGATGCAGTTTTACACGCTGAACAATGATATACAACTTACACGAACCGAAACTTAAAAATGACCGTTAAAAACCGTATTATATAATTTAGACCGTTCCTGATGAAATTGGGGTATACAGATGCAGTTTTACACGCTGAACAATGATATACAATTTCCACGAACAGAAACTTAAAATTGAGCGTTAAAAACGTTAAGATCCGTTATTTTCTAAATTTAGACCTTTCTTGATGAAATTTGGTATACAGGTGAAGTTTTAAATGCTGAAAAATGATTTACAACTTACACGAACCAAACTTAAAATTGACTGTTAAAAACCGTTATTATATAAATTTAGACCGTTCCTGATGAAATTCGGTATACAGATGCAGTTTTACACGCTGAACAATGATATACAATTTTACACGAACAGAAACTTAAAATTGAGCGTTAAAAACCGTTAAGATCCGTTATTTTCTAAATGTAGACCTTTCTTGATGAAATTTGGTATACAGGTGAAGTTTTTAAATGCTGAATAATGATATACAACTTACACGAACCGAAACTTAAAATTGACCGTTAAAAACCGTTATTATATAAATTTAGACCATTCTTGATGGAATTCGGTATACAGATCCAGTTTTACACTCTGAACATGATATACAACTTACACGAACCGAAACTTAAAAATTGACCGTTAAAAACCGTTATTATATAAATTTAGACCTTCCTGATGAAATTCGGTATAACAGATGCAGTTTTTACACGCTGAACAATGATATAACCAATTTCCACGAACAGAAACTTAAAATTGAGCGTTAAAAACCGTTAAGGTTCGTTATTTTCTAAATTTAGACCTTTCTTGATGAAATTTGGTATACAAGTGAAGTTTTAAATGCTGAATAATGATATACAACTTACACGAACCGAAACTTAAAATTGACTGTTTAAGACCGTTATAATATAAATTTAGACCGTTCCTGATGAAATTCGGTATACAGATGCAGTTTTACACGCTGAACAATGATATACAATTTACACGAACAGAAACTTAAAATTGAGCGTTAAAAACCGTTAAGATCCGTTATTTTCTAAATTTAGACCTTTCTTGATGAAATTGGTATACAGGTGAAGTTTTAAATGCTGAATAATGATATACAACTTACACGAACCGAAACTTAAAATTGACGTTAAAAACCGTTATTATATAAATTTAGACCATTCTTGATGGAATTCGGTTATACAGATCCAGTTTTACACTCTGAACAATGATATACAACTTACTCGAACGGAAACTTAAAAATTGACCGTTAAAAAACCGTTATTATATAATTTAGACCGTTCCTGATGAAATTCGGTATACAGATGCAGTTTTACACGCTGAACAATGATATACAATTTCCACGAACAGAAACTTAAAATTGAGCGTTAAAAACCGTTAAGGTTCGTTATTTTCTAAATTTAGACCTTTCTTGATAAAATTTGGTATACAAGTGAAGTTTTAAATGCTGAATAATGATATACAACTTACACGAACCGAAACTTAAAATTGACTGTTTAAGACCGTTATTATATAAATTTAGACCGTTCCTGATGAAATTCGGTATACAGATGCAGTTTTTACACGCTGAACAATGATATACAATTTACACGAACAGAAACTTAACATTGAGCGTTAAAAACCGTTAAGATCCGTTATTTTCTAAATTTAGACCTTTCTTGATGAAATTTTATATACAGGTGTAGTTTTAAACGCTGAACAATGATATACAACTTACACGAACCGAAACTGGAGATGACCGCCTTCTACAACTTGCCCTGGAGGAAGCCTCCATCTCTCAGAGACCCCGACTGCTGCGTGACTTCTGTATTATCCTGGTGGCTTGCAACCCAGTAACCCAGGCAACCTGTGGAACCTCTTCAGAGGACCATCTTGCTGAAGATTTCCTCTTCCAAGTCCGAAGAGATGTCTGTTATGAAGCGCAGTACACAGATGCCATCTACAACCAAGCTCTTACTGTGATTCAGCACAAACTCTTCCTTCTTGGAGGCAAGTCTACAGAGGAGTATGGGATGCCAAACAGTCACACAACGACAAACTGTGCCTCGGAGAATACTCCCCCGAGACCAATTACGACACTACTGCCCTCCGGGCAGCAGGCTGATGATCAGCTGTCAGAGGAGACGTGTGCGACAGCTTTATGACCATGGTTGAGCAGAGCAGGATCCCACAGCAAGCAGCAACATAATGTTCCTTGATGCTCCATGAGGGACAGGAAAGACCATCCTGAATCTTATCCTGAACAGGATCTGCTCCACAGGCAAAATAGTGCTAGCCATGCTTCCAGTGGCATTGCGCTACTCTTTTGCGGGTGGGCGGACAGTACATAGCACTTTCAGGTCCCTCTGGATGCCGACAAGCAAGAAACGCCAACCTGCCCGTCAAGCGTGGGTCAACGTGTGGCCAAAGTCATCAAAGAGGCTGCAACGTCATAATTGATGAAGCTCCCATGACCCACAAAGCTGTCTACGAGGCCATGGACTCTACGCTGCAGGACATCACCCAAGTGCACAGGCCAATGGGAGGCATCCCAACGGCTGTTCTGTGGGGACTTCTGGCAGATCCTCCCTGTTGTCCTCAATGGCACCAGAGCAAACATTGTCACGCCTGTCTGAAGAAATGGCGGGAGCATGATTGTTAAATATGAGAGCCCACCTGTCTGGAAATCCCCAGACAGCCAGCTTCGCCAAACTTTCTGCTTGACATTGGCAATGGTGCCATTGAGTCATGTTTCCAGATACTATATGGCCCCACCAGCACTATGCCAGTTTTATGATAGCCAGGAGGATCTGATAGAAGCAGTCTACCCGGATCTTCATGCTCACTGTGCAGACTCAGACTGGTCAGCGGAAAGGGCCAGAATCTCCTCCCTGAACGAGACTGTCAACAGGCTAACAGAAAAATCGTAGCTGACTTCCCTGGTGAGGAAACTCTGTACAGATCTGTTGACAGAATGATGATAGGGAGTCCTTTATCCACAAGAACTCCTGAACTCCATTGAGTTTCTGGACTTCCACCGCATGAACTGTTGCTGAAATCTGGAGTCCCCATGATCATTCACCGCTCACTGGACCTGCCAAAGGTGATCAATGGCACCCGATGTATCTTCACCAGACTGCACAGGAACGTTGTAGAAGCGAAAATATCATGTGGCCCCCACAAAGGTGAACCCGGTGCTGCTCCCAAAAATTCCTCTGGAACCCATGGACTCACCCCTGCCATTCCAGTTCTGATGGCTTCAGTTTCCAGGAAACCAGCTTTCGCTCTGACAATCATCAAGAGCCAGGGTCAGACATTTTCATCCCTTGGGGCAGACCTGACCGTTCGTGTTTTTACACATGGAATGTTCTACGTTGCAGCTCACGAACTGGAAACGCAGAAAACAACTGACTAAACTTGCGCCAAACAGGGAGACCAGAAATGTTGTCTACCCAGAGGCCCTCCAATAGACATGATACATCGTGAAATGCAATCTTTTCACAGAGTTGTCATGTTTGAGTTGGATTTAACGTCCGTGCCCAATCAAGGATATGCAGATGGCTGGTCCGTCACATTAGCTGACACCTGCAGGGCCAGGGTGGACATTGGGGTGAACCACGGTCATTTAGCTGGAAACATTCCACGTTAAAATTTCCAAGACCAAGCCAGGATTCGAAACCACGACCTTTGGATCATGAGTCCAGCGCCTTATCCACTAGGTTATGGCGGCCCCTACAGAGTTGTCATTTTGGAGCATTCAATCAAGGAATTCAGAATGCATCGGTAAGTTCACAAAGTACAGGCATCCCTCTATGGACTGTGCATCGTATTACGAAAACAATTCGTGATGGAAAACAGATTGAGAGGCAAGAAGGGAGTGGGCGTCCGAAGAAATTGGTGTGAAGTAGATAGGAGGAGGCTGGGGCAATTGTTCAGCATGGGAAAAACAAAACAAACCCAAGCTGAATTTTATTGTATTGTCTTTTAAGTGGTGAGAGAGAGGGGTGGCCAGAAAATCATTGTACAGATATACCCGAGCGAAGCCGGGTACACCGGCTAGTATATATATATAAACAAACTAATAAATTCCAAGGATAAGTACCGAGCACCGTTCCAGCAACTTACAGGGCAGCTTGGTGTTGCAATGACTGCAAGAAAATATTGAATTATAAAAAGCTTGCTCTTATGTCTTAGATTGAAGAAATAGTGGGAGAGAGATAAGCATTCATATCTGCAGTGGTAGATGATTCTGCCTAACTAACAGTATGTGCTTGAGTGGGTGAATGGGGAAAAATAAAATAAAATGCTTCTCAAAATGAGCCTTCAGCAAACTTATAGTCTCCAAGGGGGAGACATCCTCCAATAGGGAGGGAATATATATATATTATATATATATATACACCATTGGCGCGCCCATCCATTATACACTTTTACATTTCTATTGTTCCTTCCACACACACATACAAGGTCAAGTATGCACTACCCAGCAAACCACACACACTCACACACACACACACACACACACACACACACACACACACACACACACACACACTTACACACACACACACACACACACACAACACACACACACACACACACAAAACTAAATAGCATACAAAGCAAATCTTACATGCACACACACTCACTACATCACTCATACCCCACTGCATCCACTACAACCACACCCACACACACTCCACCCATCATACACACCCCACCCCAGTATATCTACATAGCACAAAGTGATTTTGATTCTACAACATAGCTAAAAACAACCAACCTAAAACTATATACCTACTATCACAAAACTATCTCATGTGCACACACACACACTCTCTCATCCACACATACCACACACACACACCACACACACACACACACACACACACACACACACACACACACACACGATGCCATCATGATAAAGTGTTATACATCAAGATTTTTCTGATTCGAGACTAAAATGTACATGTTCTAATGAATCCAACACATAAAGCCCATTCATCAGTTGTTATCAGGTCGTAGGATGTTTTCAAACTCTCCCATATATATATATATATATATATTTTATATATATATATATTATATATATATATTATATATATATATATATATACATTGACATATGCATGCATACATACATACACACACATACGCGCGCATATACAAACATACACACAAACACGCACACACACCCACACACACACCCAAACACGCGCGCACGCACGCACGCACGCACACACACACACACACACACACACACACACACACACACACACACACACACATACATAATGGTCTGTTCCTGCGCGTGCAGCCTGCAGACTACGCCTGTCAAGCCAGGTACAAATAACCAACCAGTATGGGGAGTGGGAAAGACGCCAGATCTAAGTTCTCAAGTCAATAAACGTTGAATTTATTTCCATCTTCAGCGTATCTGCAGGAAGATAACCGTCATTCTAACATGACGTCAAAATGATTGGAACCCGTTAAGTCAATATTAAAAACCATACCAAAAATCTTCTCGCGGTTTTTTTTTAACCTGAAAGAGTGATCTCCCCCGATCACCACACTTCCGGTCGGTCTAACTTGTGCAGTTTAGTTGAGGAGGGAGGAGGTTGGTGAGGAGGGAACGTAAGAGGGTTTAAAAAAAAACGCTCAACAAACAGTACGTCACTAGAAGATGGCGACACACTGCGTCACTATTCAGCTCACCGATGGAAGAGTTGGAAAACATCCTACGACCAGAGGGAGATCGGCGGTGGGGAGGAGAGTAGAGGGGGTGTAGACTGCGGAAGGGGGGGGAATGGTTGGCGATTACGTGTGTATGTGTATGTGTGTGTGTGTGTGTGTGTGTGTGTGTGTGTGTGTGTGTGTGTGTGTGTGTGTGTGTGAGTGGGAGAGGAGAGAGAGAGAGAAGAGAGGAGTGAGTGTGTGTGTGTGTGTACACACACGCGCACGCGCTCCTGTCAAATGTTACTAGTTCTGGAAAATAGTCTACAGTTATGAATGGACTGCTTGAATTTATTTGTAAGTGGTGATGGATGTTTGATTTGTTCATGCTTGCACGGCAAGGGTGAGTGAAATATATGATACAAACTGGACTTTTCATTTATCCCTTAAGCTCGTTAGCCTCTCTCTCTCTGTCTCTCTCTCTCTAATGCATGGCAAGGGTGAGTGAGATGTATGATACAACTGAACTTTTTTTTCAACTGTTAGTCTCCTTCTCTCGTTAGCCTCTCTCTCTCTCTTCTCTCTCTCTCTCTCTCTCTCTCTCTCTCTAATGCATGGCAAGAGTGAAATGTATGATACAACTGGACTTGCTTTTCATTTATCCCTTAAACTCGTTAGCCTCTTCTCTCTCTCTCTCTCTTCTCTCTCTCTCTCTCTCTCTCTCTCTCTTCTCTAATGCATGGCAAGAGCGAAATGTATGAAACAAGTGGATTTTTTTTCGTTCATACCGTTTACAGCCTCTCTCTCTCTCTCTCTCTCTCTCTCTCTTCAAGCGCTGTTAAAAAGATCGCTCTTCACCTGAAACAATCTTTCCCAGAACATAGACACTGTGTTTTTGATGAAAGCTTCAGCTACCTAAAGCAACCTTTCCCAGAACATAGATATTCTGTTTTAGATGACGGCTTCAAGTTGGTTTTAAAAAAAGTCTCCCCCCCCCCCCCCCCCCCCCCCCCCCCTGCTATGATGGACCTTTCTTGTTTGAGTACAATGCGGTGGGGGTGGGGTGGGAGATATGGTGAGCCAGTGACCGTGTTTGCACCGTGGGGTTCGTGTGCAAAGTATTACGGGTGGCGCTGGATGGGTGGTGTATGTGTCTTCTACGCATTAGTAGTCGAGTGATGTGAGTAGCTGTTTCCGTGTGAAGCACATCAGTAGTCGAGTGATGTGAGTAGCTGTTTCCGTGTGAAGCACATCAGTAGTTGAGTGATGTGAGTAGCTGTTTCCGTGTGAAGCACATCAGTAGTCGAGTGATGTGAGTAGCTATTTCCGTGTGAAGCACATCAGTAGTCGAGTGATGTGAGTAGCTGTTTCCGTGTGAAGCACATCAGTAGTCGAGTGATGTGAGTAGCTGTTTCCGTGTGAAGCACATCAGTAGTCGAGTGATGTGAGTAGCTGTTTCCGTGTGAAGCACACCAGTAGTCGAGTGATGTGAGTAGCTGTTTCCGTGTGAAGCACATCAGTAGTCGAGTGATGTGAGTAGCTGTTTCCGTGTGAAGCACATCAGTAGTCGAGTGATGTGAGTAGCTGTTTCCGTGTGAAACACATCAGTAGTCGAGTGATGTGAGTAGCTGTTTCCGTGTGAAGCACATCAGTAGTCGAGTGATGTGAGTAGCTGTTTCCGTGTGAAGCACATCAGTAGTCGAGTGATGTGAGTAGCTGTTTCCGTGTGAAGCACATAGGGCGTGGGAAAAAAAAAGAATAGGCGCTGTTTAAGTGACTGTCATTATCAGGATTATAATCGTCACCAGGACTGAAGTGCAGTGAGTGCTACAGGACTAACCAGTTCTCCGACAGGCGGTTTGGGGAACATCCGGCAGCCCACGGGAATGGGATCCCGTTCGTGCATGTACACCATCTCCGTCTGCTCTTGGGTGATCTTGTTCTTCTCTTTCAAGCGCTCCTTCTGACAGCTAGACGCTACGTCTGCACGCCCAACATGCATACACATACGTGCACGTACACACACACACACACACACACACACACACTCATCATCATCATCATTTCGTTAGAAATTTTGATCAACACAATGACTGTGTGTGCGTGTGTGTGTGTGTGTGTGTGTGCGTGTGTGTGTGGTGTGTGTGTGTTTGTGTGCGTGCGTATGTGTGTGTGCGCGCGCGCGCGCGCGCGCGCGTGTGTGTGTGTGTGTGTGTGTGTGTGTGCGTGTGCGTGTGCGCACGAGAGAGAGAGAGTTTTTGTATGGTTCCAGAAGATATACGCACGTTGACACACGGAACCTCAGTTTACAGTCTCATTCGAAGGTTTTTTGTTTTTTTTTAAATGGAGTGTTAACCATTACTACCTCCGAGCACCCCCTCCCCCTGTACCGAAACGTCCTAGCGGCGATTTGAACCCGCAACCACAGAATCACCAGGACTGCGATTCACGCTCTCTGATCACCAATCCGTTGACCCACCGCTCGTTCCACGCCCAACAACAATCCAGTACCTTACCAGCCCTACAGGGATCATCCAAAGATCCAACCACCCACTTACTGACCAGCCCATCTGTCAAATGATCTAACTATCCATGCACTGACCGAATGACCCTTTTAATGATCATCCCACTCACTTTCCAATCCACTCATCAAACTATTCACGAAAAAAAACAACAAAGCAACAACTCGTCCAATCCATCAATCTAATGATCGAATCACCCATCCAGTGACCATCCATCCGTCTACCCACATAATTATTACCTACTCAACCAACTACCCCATCCATCTACCCAATGATCCAATCATCAGCCCACCCATATTACCTACTCACCCAACTACCCCATCCATCTACCCAATGATCCAATCATCTGCCCACCCAATGATCCACCGTCCGTCGACTACACCACCAATCCCCACCCTTGAACCAGCCAGCCACTGCCAGAGGGACAAGGGTCAGAGAACTCACGCCTTCCTTTCCCGGAGTGGCAGTTGAGTGGAGACACGGAGAACTTGAGCGACCTCTTCTTGATCTCGTCTTTCATGTCCGTGGGGATTCCGTCCAGCGACAGGCACACCTGCACATCCCGCGAGGCATACACGATTAAATGCATGCAAGCGCACACGTGCTGAGATATGTGCTCCCGTCCGAGAGAAGACATGGACTTTCGCTCAGTGGACTTGTGCCATGAAAGCTTTCGCCCCCGGGCAGTTTTTAACAGGCGGGAAACTCTCTCTCTCTCTCTCTCTCTCTCTCTCTCTCCTCTCTCTTGGAAGGCCTGAACAGTGTTGTCACGTTCACATCGCATATTAGCTGGTTTAAGTAACTTTAATTTTACTTAAACACAGAATACGTTCATAATCGTCAGGACAAATGAGCAACAACAAGCCCTAGGCTTATACTGTGTTCAAATATACATTTACTGTACACTGGCGCTTAAATACATTCACAATATACTAAACATTTCACCTCATGGTAGGGATTTCTTTAAGGAAAGTAAAAAGAAGAAGAAGAAAAAAAACAGTAGAAGAAAAATGAAAGGAATAACGTGAAAATGGGAGGAAGGGAGGGGTGCAACAATCACGTCATCAACAAGAATTATGTGAACAATTTACAAACAAGAGAGAAATTTATATAATAACGTAAAGTAAGTTTAGAGTACAAACCGTCTTTTCCATAAATACTGTGTTGAAGTACGGTAGTTCAATTTAGATTAACTTTTTTTCTTTCCCCTCTTTTCTTGTCCCCCTTTCCATTTCCTGTTATTGTTTTTCTTCCCCTTAATATGACATCGATCGCTTAAGCAGAAGAAAGAATTACTAATTTTAGCGAAGACATTCTCTTTCGCCAATCGACTTGTCAGTCAACCTCTAATTTCAAGAGTAAAGAAATGGATCATAATGAATAAATAAGAACCAAACTATATAGTTGTAGAAAGTAAAATATAAAAAGGCAAGAACGAAAAAGCAAAAAAAAAAAAAAGAGAAAGACAGGGCTGAAATCGATTCGATTCGGAGATAAACTGATGTACTTTTTCAAATATTAATGAGTTCACATTAGCTTGAAGATCAAGCTACCTTCTAAGAGAAATTATTCATCGTCTGCTGATTGGTCAGACGTATACATGTGGAGGACGAAACCGCGCGCGCGCACCAGTTGATGCCAAAATGCGGTGCCAGACGGACGCATGAAAGTGGTTTCCCAGTTTAAAAGATGGTTACAGGACTCAGAATCAAAGCTTACATGGGGAGTGTATCGGCAGGATCGCCCTGTCTTCATCAGCTCACTGTTGCTGTTGTGACAGCGAGGCCTGGTGGGGCGACTGTTGTGTGGAGTGAGCAGTTGTCAGGATCTGATTGTGGATTGAGGACTGTTGTGTGGAGTGAGCAGTTGTCAGGATCTGATTGTAGATAGGGGGAAGTTCAAAGCCTTGATCTCTGTTCAGGCTTGGGCGTCTGGTCTTGATTTCGATGGCTTCTTTAACTTTTCTTTTTGTGAGAAAGGGCTCTGTAGTTACGATGTTGGTTTCTAGGGGGCTGAAACTGGCCTGTGGCTTGTAGGTGCTCGTGTATGGCAGACGTAGATCGGTTTTGGTGTTCCTGTAGCCGGATGGTGAGTGGTCTTGCTGTCTCGCTAATGTAGGTATGGGCACAGTCTTGACAACCTACCTGGTACACTACACCACACTGCTTGAGGGGTCCGTTTTGTCTTTGACATGGGTCAGTTGCTGGCGTAGGGAGTTGGTGGGTTTGTGGAAAACTTTGCATTCATGTTGCTGGAAGGTCCTGGCTAGACGCTCTGAGACTCCTTTAATGTAAGGGATCCCCACTTTCACACTGTCGGTATTTCTAGAAGAAGGGAAGGGAACTCGAGGGTTGTCCCACATCCATGCAGGGTATCCATTAGCGGAAAGGGCAGTCTTGATGTGTTCTTCTTCTTTCAGCTCTTCCATCACATCAAGACTACCAACAGACAGCATCCTTAAAGCAGGTGGATGGTCAAACAGGAACACTTTTTCAAGATTCTACCACCGGATCATTAAATAGAATGAAGATGGAAGTGGTGGTTCTACGAAGACTTTTTCCCAGTCTGTGCTGGACACATTTGTAGACAAAGGGAAGTAACTCACATTATGGGCTGATTGCCTTTCAGAGCCTGACGTGTTAAGGAATAACGTGTGATCCCGAAGCTAAAATTCCACATGAATACGTCTGACCAATCAGCAGACGAGGAATAATTTGAAAATTAAACGAGAGTTACCTGGATGTTGAAGTTTAGTGGAGATTTCGAGGATGCTGTTGGGTAGAGGTATGCATGTGCCCACCCATCAGCAACTGGAGGTCCTTCCATTGAACCCTCACTTCCGAGTTTGTTCTCGGGGATCACACGTAGCTGAAGTCTGGGGCACGCGCGCGGTATCGTCCTCCACATGTATACCTCTACCCAACAGCATCCTAGAAATAATCTCCATTAAACTTCAACTTCCATGTAAGTCTCGTTTAATTTTCAAATTGTAATTGGGTATACTTCTGTGGAAGAGTCAACATTGTATTTTCACGAACTATATTGAATAGGGGACAGAATAACAAATAGTGTTCTGCTGTTTATCTTCCATTTCCACGGCTACAGAAAGGGTTGTTATCCAGATGTCGGTTGACCATATCGTTCTTTAGATCACTCATACCTAAACGGAGCCGGCAGTAAATAACTTGTTCTCGTCTTTTACCAAAATAGTAATATGGTGGAACTGTAGCATCATCAATCGACAGATTTCGTTTAAGTTGGCTCAAAGAGTTGCTAGTTTTACAGTAGTCGGGTAGTGCATTCCATAATTGAGTTGAGGATGGGACGAATGATTTTTTTAAATGTAATTCTGTGTTACATTTCATTATTGTACGTTCTAGAGGCCTTCGCCTGTGGTGAAGGTTTCTGTCCAAGACTAGAGAAGGAATCAGATGTACTAAATAATCAGGGCATAGGCCATTAATCATTTCATAGTACTGTATTAATTTATGTCGTTTTCTTCTTTCTTTTAATGCGCAGAATCCAGACTCTTTGTATAGTTTTTGACGGTTTGTTCCACAAACATTGCATATAATGATTCTTAGGGCTTCCAGGTGCAAATTTTTCAGATACTGCGACTGCGTTTCAGTACGATTATCCCAGACAATGTCGGCAAAATCGAAATGTGGCAATATAAAGGATTTGTATAAGATCTCGAGAGCTTTTCTACTTAATTTATATTTATAGCTTTTTAGACATTAAATTAACGTAGTAACAGTGTCATTACATGTTTTATCTGCTCACCCCATTTGCAATCATTTTGAATAATGATACCTAGATGTTTATGCTCGTTAGTACTTTTTTTTTTTTTTTTTTAAACAAAGATTTTAATGCAACATTACAAGAGTTGACAGGCGCGCAAAAAGAGGACAGTGCGCAGAGACAAATTACAACTATTTCCGTTGCAACAGAGAAAGTCAACTTAACGATAACAAAAAAACAAGTCAATATGTATCCACTTATACATACTTTCACTTATCTACACATAAACATAAACACATTCGTACACACAAACACACACACACACACACACACACACACACACACACACACACACACACACACACACACACATAAGAGAAAGAGAGAGAGAGAGAGATGCAAACATATATACCAATATACGTCTATGCATACATACAGGTATACATATGGCACAGCCGTGTATCAATGATCATCACTATAGGTTATGGAAAGGAGAAGAGCTGTAATAACTTGTGCATAATATTAACTTGGGGAGGGTGGAAAGAAACAATACAGTTTTCTTTTCTCTCTTTATCCTTCCCCTAGTCCCATAAATATTTTGTTTTAGATCGAGGCAGTCGTCCATTCAACAGAAAATTCTACAGAGTTTCCGAATCCAAGTTAACTTTAATGCGTTTATTTGCTTCCATATGTTTGGTATTCCTATACCCCCATGCTGTATATGTTTTACAGATATTTTCGCTTAATTTTATCTCTTTTTTTACCCCATACAAACTTAAATGTAAATTTCTGAATTTCATCAATTATGTAGTCTGGTGGGTTCGGTAGTAACATCCATAGATGGGTTAGTTTTGATAAGATCAGGGATTTAAGTACTGCTACTCTGCCGAGAGGTGTTATCTGCCTTTTTAGCCAAGTTTTGTACAATGTTTTTTATCTCTGCAAATTTTTCTTCGAGATTCATAGTTTCACAATTTTTCAAATCACTCGTAAACCAGATACCCAAAATTTTAAATTTAGGAGGGTTCCATTTGATATTTAAATGGTGCATATACTTAACGGGCGAGTTTTCGTTTACTTCCTAACCATACTGCATTCGTTTTTTCCGCATTTAGTAAGAGTCCAGATACTCTTCCAAATTTTTCAAGAACCATAATCGATTCTTCAAATGATTTCCGATCGCCTTCTTGCAAAAGTTCAGCATCATCTGCATACTGTGATATTTTATTCTCAGTATTAGCTATTTTAATTCCTTTTATGTCTTCATTTTGTCTAATCATGTTTTGCTAAGATTTCAACACAAATAACAAATAAATATGGCGATATTGGATCCCCTTGGCGACATCCTCTCTCAACAGGAAACCAACCAGCTAGTTTTCCATTAACTGAAACGGTTGACTTAATATTTTTGTAGAATGTTTTTATCCATTGACAGAAACTTGGACCAAAGCCAAAGGCATGTAATACCTTAAACATGAAATCATAGCTTACACTGTCAAACGCTTTTTCAAAGTCTAAACATAAAAGTATCCCCGGTTTTTTGGATGTAATCATAAAATCAAGTATATCATAAATAAGACGAATGTTATCTCCCAAATATCTGTTTGGAATAAAACCAGTTTGGTCTTCATTGATGATAGAGGGAAGCACACATTTTAATCGGTTGGCTATACATGTGGATCCTATTTTATACACAGTGTTCAAAAGCGAAATTGGTCTCCAATTTTTGATTCGGTCTTTGGGCTTGTCACCCTTTGGAATGCATACGATAATACCTTCTTTTTGCGTCGAAGATAGTTCCTTTCTATCGAATCCATCGTTAAGCGCTCTTACAACATATGGACCAAGTTGTAACCAGAAACATTTGAAGAATTCTGCTGTGAAGCCATCGCTGCCAGGACTTTTCATATTACGCATGTGTTTAAGAGCAACACCGGCTTCTTCTAAAGTAATTTTGCCTTCCAAAGAATTTACCTGACTCTCAGTTAGTACTGGTAAATTATTTACTAAATCTAGAATTTCACAAGATTCAATATCTCTTTTAGAATATAATTTTTTATAGAACTTATTAACTTCTTCGGCAATTTCATCACTATCACTTAAAATAGATCCATTATCCAGCGTAAGTTTCGTAATATTTTTACAAACGTAATTTCGCTTTTCAAGTCCACAAAAATAATTGTTATTTTTTCCCCTTCTGCGACCCATCTCGCCTTGAACGCATCAACACACCCTCCATCTTCTTTTCCGAAGTGTAATCAACTCTTGTTTATAACTTTCAGCAACACCCCCTCCATCTTCTTTTCCCGAAGTGCAATCAACTCTTGTTTATAACTTTCAGCAACACACCCTCCATCTTCTTTTCCGAAGTGCAATCAACTCTTGTTTATAACTTTCAAGTTCACGTCTGTCTTCTTCAGGTAATACCACTTTCTTTTCAAGTAAACAAATATTACTTTCCAGATGTTTCTGTTTTTCTCTGTCCTTCCGTTTCTTCATCGTTGCGTATGAAATAGTTTTGCCTCTAATTTTCATAAGTAATGTATCCAAAAAAAGTTGATCAGAAATAACAAACTGGATTTCTGATTTAGGA
>CM031620.1:62744484-62779484 GCA_018398815.1 Conus ventricosus | reverse complement strand
TACATTGTTATATAACCCATAACGATCAAAGAACAGAAAAACAGAGAAACAAGATGAAGTACTTATCTCGCACGTTGTTTACACATTAGGTCCAACAGGCATTTCTCTTCTGAAAATCACATCGATGTTGTCACCGTATTTCAGTCTCACAGTTTTATTATTTTTCAGTTTGGCGAACACTTTTCCTTGTGATGACCATGTCGCCAGCGTATAAGAGTGTCTGTAGGCCTCCCGGGATAACTTGTAATTAGCAGGTGTGAGGTCCTCATCCACAGACACTCCTTTACTCTTCAGTTTTCTCGGTTGGACAGAACACTGTCTTTTAACTTTCGAGACAGGAACCGCACAATAATGGGGCGTTTCTTTCCGGGCACGACAGTAACCATAGTTGGAAACAAATACTCTGCTCATTATATTACAAGGCAGAAATTATTCATAAATTGGGTGCTGATTTGTCTGGGCAGGATAAGTTAAATAATTTCTGGAGGATGTATTCAAGCATATAAAGAAATAGATGAGATTGTTGGTGTCAAAACTGCAGATGAATTCTGTTTAGAGCCTTTATTTTGTAATAGGAACTTGATGATTGGGGGCAGATCAAATTTTATAAAAACTGGATAGAAAATGGTGTATTCTGCATACGGAATCTTTTAGACGAAAATGGTGATTTTTTGAGTTTCCAGTCCTTTGTTGATAGGTATAACATCAATACAGATTTTATAACATATAACGGTTACATTAGGGCTGTGAAAAAGTATTCGAGAGAAGCTGGAGTAGAAATAACATGTTATGAAGAAGGTGAGTCAAGTAAACTAATGTCTGTGATATGTTCAGTTTCACGAGGAGCCTCACTTTATTATGATCTACTGAATCAAGACACTCTAGAGCCAACTTTTTGCATTAAATGGAATGAAAGATTACCGAAGGACGTTAATTGGGCTAAAACTTTTCAGAAAATCCAACAGATAAAAGATATTAAATTAAGATGGTTTCAGGTTAGAATTAATAATAGGATACTAGCAACTAATATTGTTCTGAAAAACATGGGCATTGAAAATTCAGAAAAATGTTCTTTTTGTAAGAGAGAAACAGAAAAAATTCAACACATATTTTGGTACTGCCCTCATGTTCAAACTTTTTGGCAAGAATTTCAAAATGAAATGAATAGAAAATGCGAAACTATGAATTTATTATTGAATGAAAATATTGTCCTGTTTGGTTGTGACAATGAGTTTAGATCAGATAAAATATTTGACTTAATCCTGTTACATGCCAAATTCTATATTTACAAATGTAAATATGAAAAAAAATTGCCATTATTTCAAGTTTTCATCGTGTATTTAAAAGCAAGATATGAAATAGAAAAGTATGCTGCATGTCTTCAAATGTCCATCACAAAGTTCGTTACACAGTGGCTCCCATATTCTTTCTTATTGGATTAATGCTTTTTTTTTTCTGGCAAGGTTTCCAATTAACATGACAACAGTCAGTTGCTTTGTTTTCCCTGTTTGATTAATTTATTTGTTCGGTTCAGTTATTTTGTTTTCATTTATTTAACTATTATTCTTTTTTGTGTTTACCCTTTGTGGTTATTAGTGTGTCTATATGTGCCTATGATACGATTAAGAAAAAACGCATACAGTGTTTATTAAGTGACCGTTATCACTTTGATAGTAGTAGAAATAATAACAGTAGTAGTTGTGGTAGTAGTAGTTCTATTGATGGTATTAGTATTCACAGTAGTAGCAAGGTAATGATGTTTAAGACGTTGATGATGAAGATGATAATGATGATGATGATGATGTATCTTTTGCTGTTGTTGTAATTGTCTTACTGCGATAAGTATGCGTTTTGTACTCCTCACTTGTAATTTGTTCTTATGTTTTGTAATAAAATGTGCATTAAAAAATAAAAAAAAAAAAAGAAAATTCTACAGAGGCACATTTAAATTAATTTTAAGATCACAAAAATCATTGTTTGTGTTTGAGAGTAATTTTTTTTTTTCCCTTTTTTTTCCCTCCTTTTTTTCCCCCCTTTCTTTTAAAAACGCGTTTTAGAAAGAAAATTGTTTTTTTGCGTTCCAGTCTATGAAATCTTTTAAATTTTTAATTAATTTTTTAGCGTTATATTTTTCAATCTTATATCGGGCATTTAATTTCTTTGGAAAACAAATTACTGGAAGTTTTTTTTCCCATTTGCATCATAAAGAACATTTTGGGCAAACTTTCAATAAACTTGGGACAGAATCCACTTTTAAGCATCCCCACCCCAAAAATTTACAAGTTCACATAAATTCCAACTTTAACTGTGTTCCTTTTTCATTAAATATTTTTTTTGAAATTTTCCCAAAAATCTTGTCATATTTCAATTCCAAAAAAAATGTTCAAGGGAATCTCTTTCCTCATACAAATAAACACTGAAGGTATGGGTTTAACCCATTGCTTTCAAAACGTATTAGCGAAATAATTCGGTGTTTTTTTCCATTTGCAACCATTTATTTTACAACTTGATTTTATGTTTTTAAAAAATACATTCTTCAGGAAATGACGGGGTCTTTTTTTTTCTGACCACTTGAGCAGCAGTTAGGTTATTATTGTCTGATGTAAAGTATTTAAAACGTTTTGCCCCTTTTATGGTGTTTTATAATTTTCAATGTTTTAGGCACATATGAAGAATTTAGTATTGTTATAATTTGTATCCGTTTTTTTTTAGTATGTTTTAAATGACGAAACCAAACCCCATAGTACTAAAAAGTCAACAGACAATTGTACTTAAAATAAATTCTCTATTTTTAAAAATTCCCGTTTTCTTTCAAAAATCCCCTGAAATAATTCCTTTTTTTAATTTATGTTTTTTTGTTTGCAGCAAACCTATTTTGATTTTTCGTTGTAGAAAACAGGTTCATAGCACCTCACAAACATTTTTTGGGCTTTTTGGGGCAAAAGTTTCTATATGTTTGAAAGAAACCCCAAAAAGGGTTAATTTTTAAATAATTTAAACCGTACTTTGGGTCCGTAATTAAAAAGTTTTTAAAAAAGGTACTTTTTAACTGAAATTTTTATCCATTTATGATTCGCTTTTTATATTTTCTCACCAGAAATTCAAGCATTTTAAAAAATTCGAATATCGGGTATTTTCAAACCCCCTTGTTGCCCCCTTTTTTACTCCTTTTTTCTACAAACCCTTCCCCTTTTTCCATTCCAAACAATTGAAAACATAACTTTTGGATTTTTTTGTACAAAATGGCGGGTGGATCGGGTAGTAAAATCCAAAGGTATTAGTTTGACAGAATTAAAATTTTTAACACAGCTACTCTCCCATTGGTGAGGGTTCTTTGTGACCAAATTTAAAATAACATTTTAACCTCTGCAAATTTTTCTTTTATTTAGGGTTTCAAAATTTTTTAAATCTTGAGTAAACCAGTTTCCCCAGTTTTTTGAATTGGGGGGATTCCATTCTTTTTAATGGGGCAATATTTTTTTTTGATCTTTTTTTTATTTCCGCCAAATTTTTGTTTTTTTCACAGTTCATACAACCCCAGAAATCTTGCGAATCTGTCTAGATAAATAGGACGTTAAAAATGTTTCTTCGTCCCCTCATTAATAACGTGTATCTCGCAAACGCAAAAATTTTATTTCAATATTATTTCCCTTTTTTCCTTTTTACTTTACTTCCCCTGTCTAAAGCTAAAATTTCCCCCCACGGGAAACAAACAAAAAAGAGAAAGGGCCCCCCTGCAAAATTTTTCAACTTTAAACCATTGTGCAGGTGGCCTTTTAAAAACCCTTGATCTATGTCTTTAAAAAAATTTAAAACCCAAAAGGGAAAACCCCATCCCCAAAAACCATATGCTTTTAAACCTTTAACATAAACCCCAATAAAATGAGTCAAACCCCTTTTCAAATAAATACAAGAAGTAACCCAGGAAGTTTTTTTTGTAATGTTAATAAAATCTATATTAATCTAATTTACCCTATATTCATTAGTTATAAACCCTCTGATCCTCTTTTTTAAATTTTTTGGAGGACTTTCTTAAATTTTTTTGGGGAAATACCGAAGATCCTATTGTATATTACTTAAAAAGAGATACGGCCCCAAATTTTTTTAAAAATTTCCCTTAGTTTACGCCTTTGGGGATACAATAATTAGACCTTTTTTTTGTGTTGATGAAGTTCCCCAGTTTAAAGTTATTTAGGACCTCACCCATAGGGTCCCAGTTTTTTCCAAAGAATTTAAAAAATTCTCCCCTAATCCATCGGCCAGGTTTTTCCCATTTTTCTTTTTTTCAAACTTGGCTCTTCCTTATATTTTGGCCATCTAACTTTTTCCTTTTTTTGTGATAATTTGGGATTTATAAAACCAAGCTTTCTTCAAAATTTTTTACCTTTTCCCCCCTAACAAATTCTATAATATTTTCACTTCTTTTAAGTCCTTTAGTCGTCTATTATCTCATTATCCTTATTAAAATTTTGTCATTTTTTTTGAATTTAGTTTTTTTCTAAAATTTACAGAAATACTTAGAATTTTTTACCATCAGAACCCCACCCTTTTTTGATCTTAAGAGTACACCTTCCTTTTCCGACTCTTTTTGTTTCACTCCTGTTTTTTTCTCGATATTTTTTTTCATTACGTCTTCTTTTTATGGTCCATTTTTTTCAAGAGTTTAATACTTTTCATGATTCCTTTTCAGTTTCTTGCCCTTTTTTTTTTCATTGGGGCAATGCGAAGTTTTCCTCTTTTTTTTCTTTATAAAAACAAAAAATATTTGTTGAATTTTAAGTTCAATTTTCCTTTATTATTTCATCTTGTTTCATTGTTGTAGTTACTGGGGGCGTTTCTTTTGTCACTTTTTATTTCCTGATTAATTTCTCCACATTTTGCCTATCCTTAACAAGGAAAAATTAAATTTCCAAAAAGTATTTTTTCTTTTCTTTTTCCCCAAATTTTAGTGAAATGTTTTTATGAGTGATCAAAGGGTATCCCGGGAATGTCAATCCAAAAAAACCAGACAAATAATAATAAAAAGAAAAGCTAGTCTCTTGCTTAATGGTGGTTTTGGGTTTTTCCCCAAGTGTACGCCTACATTCTGAATTCTTTTCCTCCTTTTCTTCAATCCAAAAAGTTCTTCTATCTTTTTCAAGTGCTTTTTTTTAGCTCTGGGTTATTATAGTATATAATTACAACTATCAAGGGTTGGGTTTTAATACAATATTCCATCACCAACGCAATTACATTGTTTTTTTAAAAAACCTTTATATTTCCCCTAAGTGAATTATAAAAATGTCGGGTTTCCTTTTTTTTGGGCCATAGCTTTTTACCAAAAAGGAATTTCCTTCCAAAAGCAAAATTTTAACCTTTTTAAACTTTCCGTTTATATCACGATGACTTTTTTTTTTTTTAAAAAATCAAAAACCCCTTTTGAAAAAAAACCCACCCTCTAAGTTTGTTTATAAGACCAAAACTTTTACCCCATTCGATTTTCAATTTTTCTAGTTTGTCACAAAAGATATCTTGAGAAATAATTGAAAACTTTTTCTTTTCAAAAGGAAGACTCCCTTCTTTTTTTCCCATACCCCCCAATCCCTGACAGTTTAGAGACGCAATTTTAAAGTCCCTTTGTTAGCTCATCATTCCTTATTGTAATAGTGCATAACAGTAAAAAAATGCCCTATATTTGAAACCAGTAAAGTTTTCATGAATTAATGAGAAAAAAATAAAAAAAATTAAAAAGATTGCCCGTAACAATCACTTTAACAAAAATTTAAAAACACCAAAAAGTATGATTTTTTTGCCCCGTAAACTCACTCTCATACAGAAGAAAAAAGCAAAAGATAAACAAAAAATTTAAAAATTAAAAACAATAAAAAAAAGAAAAAAGGAAAAAAAAAAATTTTCCCTCTGCCGGTCAAGGGGCGAGCGGGGAAAAACAGTGACATCCCCTTTCAAAACAATCCATAAGGGGGAAGGAAGTGGCATAACGATAATAATTTACTTTCTTAATTGGGTATCTGTTGGCGGTGCGGTGGGTGCGCGCGGCGCCCCGCAAGTGCGCCACAACGGGCACACGCGCGCCGCCCAAGCACCCGCGTGACCGTGAGCGAAAAAGCGCATGCATCCCCTTGATGACTTTACTAGAAAGGGCGTGGCGCTGCTTAACTGGGCGTTTCTAAGCATGTCACGGGGCGGGGCGTGTAAAAAGTGTTTTACACGAGTTCACCCCTCCCGCCATCCAAACACCGGTCAAAAAAAAAAAAAAAAAAAAACAAATTCCCCAGTTTTCCTTTTTTTTTTTTCTCCCCTTTGCCCCGGCCCCCCACCCCCAATGCCCCCGACGCCCCCCCCCCCCCCGCACCCCCCCAAGCCCCCCCCCCCCCCCACCCCCCACATCCAGGTCATTCAAGTCATGATCACAAGCCCCCCCCCGCGAAAGAGCTATACCGGCTGTCACTACTCATCAAAAACACAAAATCGAGTTCCACACCCAAACTCACAAAAAAAAAATGCTTTTCTTTGCTAAAAAGGGCTAAACCATTGATATCCAACCCAAAAACACAGTAGTGTGACAGCGCCAGGGTTTCCCCCAAAAATCTTCTCATAGATTTTTTTTTTTAAAAGTGTAAAAAAACCCCCCCAAAAAACCCAAAAAAAGAAAACCGAAAATGGGCGGGGGGGTAAACCCGGGGCGGCGACCAGCAGGACGACCCCTCAACCCCCAAAAAAAAAAAAACAAAAAAAAAAACCCCCAACACACAAAAAACAACAAAACACTAGGCCAAAGACACGGTTTCCAAGTTAAAGACACAAAATACATTAAATAATAATAAAAATAATAATGTAAAACAATAATGATAATAAAAATTGGAAAATACTACAAGTTGGAAAGATGGGTGGGCATTTAGTTTGTGAATTATGGATTTAGGGTATTTTTTTTAAAACAGTGTGTGTTGTGGTGTGTGTTGTGTGTGTGTGTGTGTGTGTTTGTTGGTGTGCGTGTGTGTGCGGGGTGGTGGGGTGTGTCCTTGCGTGGTGAGTGTGGTGGGGTTTGGTGGGGTGTTTTGTTGGTGGTGTGTGTATGTGTGGGGTGTTTTTTGTAGTGTGTATGATGCGTAGTGTTTTTGGGGTTGTTTTTGACGGGGTGGCGCATGCGCGTTGTGGGGGGGTTGGGTGTGTGTGTGTGTGTGTGTGTGTGCGCGCGTGTGTCGTGCGTGTGCGTGTGTGCCACGGTGTGGTGTCACATCCGTGCGTGGTGTGTGCTTTTCATAGTTTGGCATATCTGTGCACGTTTACACTTACGCAAACAAAAATTACATCAATGCGTATTCAAATTAAGTATAGACAAAAAATTTTGAAGATCCATTGGAGATAACATGAATCGAAGGAGGAAGACCGGGGGGTGGGGGGGGGGGGGGGGGGGGGGGGGGGGGGGGGGACGTCGGGGAGAGGAGAAAAGGAGGGAGAGCGCATACAAGCACCCCAAGGGAAGCTAAATTGAACACAAAGCATGACCCCCACCCAATTCAGAAATCCGTCCTTGGTATTTTTTCCCCCCATTCCCCCCCCCCCCCCCCCCCCCACCCCCCGGGCCCCCCCCCCTTGAAAACAAGGAAAAAAAAAAAAAAAAACGATTGATGTACACAACGTGTAAGACCTTCGAAAAGAATTAAACCAAAAATTGGGGTTTGGGGTCACACACCACCCACCCCAAAACCCCCCCCCCCCCCCCCCCCCCCCCCCCCCCCCGCAAACCCCTAAAAAGGAAAAAAGGAGAAAATAAAGGGGAAAAAGGGGGAGGGGGGGGGGAAAAAAAAAAAAGGGGGGGGAAAGGGGGAGAGGGGGGGGGGGGAAGGGGGGGGGCCCCCGGGGGGAAGAGGGGGGGAACGGGGGGGGGGCGGGAGGGGGGGTTTAAAGCCCCAAAATCATTTTGGGTTTTTTTTAAAAAAAACCATTCCCCCTCACAGAAAAATTTCTTTGGAAAAAAAAGCCCCTTGGCTTTTGTTCACAGCACCTTTACCAAACCCCAAAAAAAAAAAATTTTTTAAAAAACCGAATGTAATAAGCACCCGGGGGGTTTGTTTGTGTTGTTTTTTCCTTTTGTTGTGTGTTGGGGCCTCTTTGTGGGGTTTTGGGTTGTGTGTGTGTGTGTGTGGTGTGTGGTGTGTGTGTGTGTGGGGTGTTGTGTTGTTGGGTTTGGGCGTTTTTTGTGGGTATTGGGTTTGTGTGGTGTGGTTTTTGGGGTGTTGGTGTTGGGGTGTGTGGGGTTGGGGTGGTTGTGTTCCGTTGGATGTGTGGTTGTCCTGGGGTTTTTGGGGGAAGGGAGTTGGGGGGGGCCGGGGGGGAGGGGGGGGGGGGGGGAGCGTTTTGGTTCAAAATGAAAAATTAATTGACCTTTGGGTATCATAAAAAAATTGGTGAAGGGGGAAAAAAAAAAAAAGGAAAAAAAGGGGGGGGGGGGGAAAAGAAGAAAGAAAAAAAGGGGGAAAAGATTCCCAAAAGGAAACAAAAAACATAAATCAATTTTAAAATCAAAAGCCTCTTTGTATTTAAAGGAAAAAAACCAGAACCCAAAGGTTGCACAAAAGTTAAACCCCAAAAAATTTTTGGGGGCAATACAAGAGGTCATTCAAACCCCTCAAACCTCAAAATTGCGAAACCCCTCTTTTTTAACCCAAAAAAAAAATTAAATATAAAAAAAAAAAAAAAATTTAAAATATAAAATTTTTTGGGTTGGGGGGTTTTTTGGTTTTTTTCCCCTGGGTAATAATCATGGAAAGGGTTTTTTATTGGGGTTTTTCTTTGATGTATTTTATTTATATTATTTAAAAAATTTTTATTTTAAATTTTTTTAAATTTTAAATTTTGTTGGGGGTTTTTTTTTGGGGGTTTTTATTTTTTTTTTTGGGGGGGTTTTTTTGGGGGGGTGGGTGGGGCGGGGGATTTTTTTTAAAAGTACATTTTTAGTTTTTTGGATTCGTTATCAAATTTTATGAAGTTTTTTATAATAAAGGGGGCATTTTACCTTTTTTTTTTTTTACAAAGGACCCAATTCTTTTAAGAAAAAAAGGGAAAAGAAAAAAGAGAGAAAGAAAAATTGGAAAAGAGAGAGAAAAGGGGGAAGGGGGGGAAAGGAGGGGGGGGGGGGGAGGAAGAAAAAATGAAGAAAAAATGAAGGAACAAGAAAAAAAAAAAAAAAAAACAGAAGGATTAAAAAGAAGGAAAAGAAAAAAAGAAAAAGAAAGAAGGAAAAACACAGGCTTTTAAGGGGGGGGGGAAAAAGACCAGAAGGGGAAGAGAAGAGAAGAGGGGAAAAAAGAAAGGGGGGAGGAGAGAAAGAGAGAAGGGGGAAGAAAAAAAGGGGGGGGGGGGGGGAAGAAAAAAAAAAAAAAGGGTAAGTGGAAAAGATAGGGGGAAACAAAAGGGGGAAAAAAAAAAAGGGGGGGGAAAAAAAAGAAACAAAAGGGGGGGAAAAGACGGGAAAAAATACGGAAAAAAAAAAAAGGGGAAAAAAGGGGAAAAAAAAAAAAAGGGGGGGAAAGGAGAGTTGGAAGAAGGGACCAAAGGGGAAGAAGCTTTGGGAAAGGGGAAAAAAACAGGGAAAGGGGGGGGAAAAGGGGGGGAGGGAGAAAAAGAAAGGGGGGGGGGGGGGGACCCATTTCGAGGGGTTTTGGGAACCGGGATTTTAACAAAATTTTTTTCCCCCCCCACCTTTTCCCCCGGCCCCCCCCCCAAAAAAAAAAACGGGGGTTTTCTTGGTTCTCTTTTTTTTTTTTCCCAGTGAAAAACCCCCCTTTTTTTTTTTTAAAAAGGGGAAAAAGCTCATTAAATTTTTTTTTCCCCCAAAAAACCCTTTTACTTTTTGTTTTTACAAAACCCTTTTTTTTGGTTTTAATTTAAATTTTTCCTTTTTTCTTCCCCCAAATTTTCCTTCGGGCCCCCCCAACAATTTGCCCAAAACTAAAGCTTTGCCCGGGGGTTTTAAGTTCAGCTGGCTTTTCCCCCCCAGGGAAACCCTTTGTTGGGTTTTTTTTTTGGGTTCCCCCGGGCTCGCTTTTCCCGGGGAGTGAACCAAAAAGGTTTCTTGGTGGTCTTTTGGGTACCGCATTTTTGCCCTTAGAAAAAGGGGTTAATTTTTTGAAACGCTTGCTGGGCCCCCCGGGCCCCCCCCCCCCCCTTTTTTTCCCCCCCCCCGGAAACCGAAAATTTAAAAAAACCCCCCGGGGGAAAAATTTACCTTTTTTGGGGAGGTTTCCTTTTGGTTTTTTTTTTAAAAAACTCGAGTTTTTAAATTTTTTAAAATTTTAAAGCAATTCTTATTTTTTTTTAAAAACTTTTTTTTTTTGGGTTTTTAAAAAAAAACCCCCCTCCGGTTTCCAAAACCAGTTTGGGCCAGGTTATTTATTATATTTTCTCAGTTCCAGTATTTGGTTTCAAAAAAAAGGGTTTTTAAAAAACCCAGAGCCGCGGTTTTCCTTTCCCGCCCCCAAAAAATTTTGGTTTTTTTTTGCTTTTTTTTTAAAAAAAAATTTTTTTTGGGGCAGGGGTCATTAAACGGGGGATTGTGAGACTTTCCTTTGATTTCCGGGAAAAACTTGGTGGCTTCAGGGGAACAAATGCTACAAAAACCCAAAAAACCGATTACCCCCTTTGAGATTTTTTAAAAAAAAAAAAACCCGTTTTAAAAAATCCCTAAGTTCCAAAAAAAAAAAAATCCTCCCCAAAGGGGGCCCCCAAAAAGGGGCATCCAAAACCCCATTAATGTCTTTAACCCTCTTAAAAGTCCTTTTTTTGAGAAAAAAATTTTTTTTAAAAAAAACCGCTTTTTTAAAAAAATTTAATTCAAAAAAAAAGGGAGGAAATTTTAAAAAAAGAAATTTAACAAGCAAATTCTCTTATACTTTTTGTGTAAGGAAAGTAAGGGGAAAATTACTTCTATTGGAAAAATAACAGCTGTTTTTTTTTTTTTTCCCCTTTTTTAAAAATTTATTCTCTTTTTCCAAACCCTAATTTTTCCCAATTATTTAATTTTCCCCTGCTTTTCCCCAAAAAATTTGAAAAAGGTTTGTTTTTTTTTCTTATTAAAAAATTTTAAAAAAAGGGGGTTCTGGTTTAAAACAGGAAATTCTGAAAAAATTTTTGTTTTAAAATTTAAGCCATACTTTTAATAAAAACCCCTTTGAATTTTCCCTCAGCCTTTTTTCATTTTTCAGGGCCCCCTTTCAAAAACGTTTTAATTTTAAGGGAAAAAAAATTCTTTTGGGGGCCCCCCTTTTCAAAAAGGGGGAAAAATGGGCAAAAATAGCGGGAATTCGGGATAAATCCGCTGGAAAAAAAAAATTTTTTGGGGGGGGAAAAAAAAAATTAAAAATGTTTCATTATTCCCTTTAAACTTTAAAAGCAAATGAATTGGGCCAAATTTTTGATTTTTTTTTGGGGGCCCCAACCCTTTTATTTTTAAAAAATTTTTTTGGGAAAACCAAAAAATTTTTTCATTTTTTTAAATAAAAAAAAAAACCCGGGGGGTTTTTTTAAAATAATAAACCAACAAAAATTTTTTGGGGATTAGTCGGGCCTACGGGGGGGTTTTTTTTAAAATTTTTAAAAATAAAAACCCCAACCCGGGGATATCAAATTTTTAACCCCCCAAAATGGAAAATGGGCAATTTCTTCTTTCAAAAAAATGGTTAATGGGTTTTAAATAAACCCCCAAGGGAAAAACAAGGAGCAAAATGGAAACGTTGGGTTTTTTTTTTTTTAAAAAAAAATTTTTAAAATTTTTTCCCCCTTTTTTATTTCCTTCTGCAAAAAATTTTTTCTAATTCATGGGGATTCCCCTTTTTTGTTTTCTATTACAATTTTGAAAATTTAAATTTAATTTCAAAAAGGGTATTTTTTTTATTTTTTCCCGGGGCCCATTACATCAATTTAAAGAAATACAAATTTTTAAATAATATAAAAATTTTAAAAAAGGTTGTGGTTTTTTTATTGTGGTTTTTATTTAAGAGGGAGAGAGAGAGAGAGGAGGAGAGGAGAGAGAGAGGGGAGAGGGAAGGAAGAAAAGGGAAGAAAGGGGAGGAGAGAGAGAGAGAGAGAAAGAAAGGGAGAGAGAGGGGGAGAGGGGAGGAGAGGAGAGAAAAGAGAGAGGAGAGAGGAGAGAGAGAGAAGGGAGGAGAGAGAGGGAGAGTGGAGAGGTGGAAGGGGAAAAAGGACACAGAAGGGGAAGAAAGACATTGAGAGAAAGAGTGAGCCAGAGACACAGAGAGAGAGAGAGAGAGAGAGGGGGCGAGAGAGAAAAGGAGAGAGAAGAAGGAGAGAGAGAGGAGGAGAGAGGAGAGAGGGAGAGAGTAGAGGAGTGAGAGGGGAAGAAGGACACAGAAGGGAAGAAAGACATTGAGAGAAAAGAGTGAGACAGAGACACAGAGAAGAGAGTGAGAGAGAGAGAGAGGGAAGGAGAGAGAGAGGGGGAGAGAGATGAAAAGAGAAAAGAGAGAGTGAGAGAGAGAGAGATGGTACAACTTTCTTGGGGGGGGTTGATGGAAGCCGGTATTTAACAATTATTCACCCACTATCACACAGTGCAGTCACACAGTCGCAAAGATCATCGGGTATAACTTCGGTTTCATTTTTTAAATGTCCGCAGAATCGAATAAGACTTTTTTTTTTTCAAATAAAGAAAACAAAACAGGAAAAAAGCACAAATGCGATGAAGTATCTCATTCTCAGACACCGTTTCTATTTCATTGCGTTTGTTAGCACATCCTCAGTGTTATTTGTATGTCTAATTTTAAACAGTTTTTCCATTTTTTACTTTCACCAATATTTTGCCGTTCGAGGACACGCGCGAGAGTTGCAGAATGCTGACTAGCTTTACGCAGAAGCTGATAGTTCAGCTGCTTTTAGGTCCTCCCCCCCCGGGACACACCTGTCTGCTTGATTTTCCCGTCGGTCCGCCACGCACCAGGCTCCGCTTTCTCCGCGAGTGGAACCGAACAATGATCGGTCGTGGTCTGGTGCCTTTGGGTTTTGGGCCGGTACGATGCGCGATTTCAAATGTTTTCCCTTAGACACCGGGACCTTAAATATTCTTGTTGAAGAGTCTATGCAGTGGCCCACGCAGTCCTCCACCGTTCTCCGCCGCCCGGACCTCCGGAATTCCGTAAAACCCTCGGGTTTGAACTGTGACCGTGTTGTTCTTGGACGTTGGGTCTCTTTTGATGTTCACATGGGTTTTTCACACAGCTCGAGTCTCCCCTCAATTCATTATTTTCATCGGGTCAGTGTCTTCATTTTTGTCTCCAGGCATCTTTTTCGGTTCTAATTTTCAAATACCGTACTTTCCAGCTGTTCAATACGGAGATCGAGCCTAGCCGTTATTTGATTCATATATGTCTCAGTTCGCTGATGTATCTTTGGTTGCTAAAGTCAGGAGTTGTTCTTTAATATCTTCCAGAGCCTGTGGTTTCCATTTCGTCCCCTATATCAACACTTTCTGTCCTTTGCTTCTTTTTGTCCTGGGGACTGCCGATTCACGTTGGAGTCAGGGCTGGAACACGTATCATGGCCGATGATTTTGAGACTTTGCCCGTTTTGATCTGCCTGGAAAATACTTAGACAGTGTGCTCGTCATGTGGCAGGCAAGTGTCCCCAGCATATCCACAACACGACACAGATTCCACCTTTGATGGGTTTCTTGAAAAATGAACCAAGTTGCAAAATTATGCAGCAGTAAAATTCCGACGGAAAATTCACCACCTAACCACTGCACTCCGCTCGCCATTTGAGGAACGTTCGCTCACATGTAAGGCGAATCGCACATAGGACGGCTACGTTACGTGTCGTTTGACCCCTCATAATAAAGTCCGTACTTGACCGTAAATTCCCCAATATCGCTGCAAAAATAATTACAAATATTTCTATTTCAAAAGAAAACAGAGCGATCTTCCAAACTGAGATTTCTACCCCAGAAACTCATGCTGTTAGTACTTTGTAGAATTGTAGAGCCAAATGTAAGAGGCAATATTACATTCTATTGCGAGTGAAATATAACAGTTCTGTTTTTCGACGTTAAATTTTATTTCCAAATTCTGGCCCATGCGTGCATCTTTTCCAAGTCAGCACTAAGTATTTCTGCGGGGAGATTGGGATTATTAAGTGATAAAATACATGCTCGTGTCGTCAGCAAAAGTTTGTATTGGATTGGCTTTCATTTACAATATCATTGAAATATATAAGGAACAAGAGCGGGCCTAGTACTGAGCCTTGTGGAACACCAGAGGAATCCCCTTGTATAAGATTTTTGCTTTTATGGTAACTGCTCGAGTACGATTTAAAAAGTAAACAGTAAACCATTAATGTAATTTACCTCGTATGCCAATCGCTTTCATTTTATGCAGGAGACCCTTTGTGGGCTGAACAAAACAAAAGCTTTGGAGATGTCAAGGGAAAACAGCTTGCGTTGTTGCACCATTATCAAAGAGGAAACAGATGCATGCAGAGCAATGATTGACGGTTTGAGTCTTTTAGGGATAAATCCAGACTGAGAAGACGAAATAAGTTGATTAGATGATAAAAAGTTAAAAACATGTTTCTGAGTTCATCTCTCTAAGACTTTACCAACGCAACTAAGCAATGGAATGGGCCGATAATTATCGCATTTCTTTTTCGCAGCCCTTTTATACAAAGGATTGACATGCGCATTTTTCCATATTTTAGGAAATTTGCCTTCATTTAAACTTTTATTGAAAAGACAGGTCAGAGTGTTTAAAATAACTGGAAGGGATGCCAACAATATTTTGTTGTGAATTAGATCAGGTCCTACGGCTTTGTTTTTGTCAACGTTTCTAATAACACTCTCAACTTCAGAGGGAGTGAGTGCAATCTCATAGCTCACGGTCAAGGAATGGAAACATCGGGCACTTCATCTTCTTCATTCTCTAAAGTAGACTGGCTAATGAAGAAGTCATTGAAATATCAGCTTTCTCTTTACTTGTGTGATATAAGATATCACCATGCGCATGCATGATTAGTGGAATTACGTTAGTTTCCATACCCTTTTTATAGAAAAGATTTAACTAATTTCCACCATTCTTTATTTCCAAAATCATCTGAACATAAAACTTTATTCTCCAATTCATCGGTGTATTCCAACTGTCTTTGCTTTTCTCTGGATATGACATAGTTTCGAAATTGTCGAAACCTGAGCCAGTCTTCTGGTTTATTAATCCGTTTAGATATTTGTTGGATTTTCTGGCGTCCTCAATTAACAGTCGAATTTCATCTGACATCCAGGCTACATTTTGAGGATGAATAGTAATAGTTTTAACGGGCATACACCATGTTGCTTTTTCTAATATAATGTCTGAAAGCATTTTTGCACTTTCATCAATTGCATTGTTGTAAATCATTTTATCCCAGTTCAGTTAGTTAAGTACTTTGCAGAACCTGCCTATATTACGTTTATCATAATTGAAGATCGTTCTTTTGAATGACTGTTCCACAGCTACAGTGTTCTTGATTATAGCTCATGGAACACTGTGGTCACTACAAATAGCTGGGCCAAGCTTCCGTTGATTGTATAATACTGGGGCTTCGGTGATAACTAAATCAAAACATGATTCGGTTGATTCAGTTATTCTCGTTGGAAGCTGATTGCGATTAAGAATGTTTACAAATTAGGTGACGGTATATTTAAGAAGTCAGTGTTGAAATCCCCTTGAATCAAAAATCTTAATGATGTGTTATTTGTTTTGTGAATACTTTTCTTCTATCAGATCCCAGTAGTTAGTATTAGAACTTGGTTTTCGATAAAAGGAACCAATCAATAAACTTGTTTGTCCTAGTTTTGTCTCTATCCAAACAGCCTCAAGGCCATCAACTGCAAATCTACCCGACGTTTGCAGAACAGATTACTTCTAACGTAGATGGCAACACCACCATGAGAGTCATTAGTCTGTCACGCCTGATTGGAGGATGAAAATTTGATATATGTATGGTACGGTCAGTAATGAAATCAGAAGCCAAGTCTCAGATACAGTGGTAATATCACATTTGTTACAACCCTGCTTCCGATAAATCGAATTTGGTTCACAATATTTCTTGCGTTTTCATGCACAACGTACAAATCTGTTGACTCGTGTTCACGTGCAATAGCAGGGGAAACAAGAAGGAAGAGGGAAGGGCTGAGGATCAGGACGAAGGGAAGGGGAGCAGAGGAGAGTGGAGGGACAGCTGTCTGTGGCCGACTTCCGGTTCCTTGGGGGCACATGCTGTCAGCGAGCTGCAGGTCAAAGGAAGCTGCTCTTCCTCGCATTCCAGGTTCTGTCCGGAGATGTTCTAATGTTCATTGTCATCACGCGCCTCATCACTGATGACGTTTACTTTTACAAACTATCTTTGAGGATGTTCAGAAGATTTGATAATAATAAAAACAACAACAAAAACAGAAGCGACATCGTCAAAGTTTCGGTCACAGACCGTCCTCGGGACTGATGACATCAAATGAAAGACAAATGAATACGAATAGATAATGACATATAAATACATATACGTAAATGTGTTTAAAGGTGTGTGTGTGTGTGGTGGTGTGTGTGTGTGTGTGTGTGTGTGTGTGTGTGTGTGTGTTGTGTGATGGGGAGAAGGAAAAAGAGGGCCAGAGAGAAAAGGCAAACCTCCCTCAGGTTTATTTTCTTTGATCGAGCCATGACGTTGAAAAAAGTGCTTTAGAAATGAATCATAAAAAAAGAAGAAGAAAAAAACAACGTCCAAGTTCCAGCATCCTTAAGCACGTTAAACGATCGACCGGACACGTGCTTTTTAAACATTTTTGCTATCCCATCTTCTGTGCCACCTCCGTGGCATTGCACCCACGCCGCTCATTCCGAACCCCGTCCACAGCCACAGCCTGGCCCGACCCGCCGTAGCACCGGCACCGGCAATCCACAGGGAGCAGTAAATGTCAAGTCGTCAAGAGGCAACCCACCGGAGGAGACACCGCACTGTTGCCGAGTTACTTGGGTGGTGTTCAGTGGCGCCTGTTCTGATCCAGCATACGCAGGACACCACCTACTAAGCCCCCTACTGACGACAATAATTGCTTTGTCGCAGAGCCGGCGTGAGTGAGCTGTCCCTCCGGAGGGCGCCACCACATCCGTCCAACGACAGCCCCCATGAAATTGTCGATACCAGTGACCCCGTAGGAATCAAACCACGGCCATAGACGTGGAGAGGACATCAAAACTGAGGTCACCATGAGCGCAGGGCATGAACGGCCACAGAACCTGAGACTTCTTCTTAATGCTGATCGATGAGTATGAGGATGATGAGGATGAGGATGATGAAGATTTCCATTCCGGTCTGAGACTGCATGACACGGCTGTACCCTACGCTTACCTTCATTATATATCCCGGCGTCAACCAGGCCTGAGAGATACAGACACCTGCAGTGTTGGTCAGAAAATTTGAGCAACACTCTCTGAGACGCATCCATTAAATGGATGAAACTCGATTGTGGGGTCCCAGTCTTCCCAACTGATCCCATAGCAAACTAAACTCAGGGTAGGAGCCGGCCGGGGCAGAAAAACCCAACATGGGAATCGAACCCACGACCTCCAAGCCGGGAGTAGGCGACGCTAACCACTTCGCCACGGCGGCTGGTGACCGGACTCGAGCTTTGGCAACTTGGTGTACCAGACCAGGGTACAGTCCATCCAGAATATGCCAATGTATAAAATGACCAAGGCCCACTTTATACCCCAGGCCTATACCGGTCTGGGCTAGAAACTGACTTGGGTAATTTTACACTCCTCTGGTACATTTTACACTTCCTTTGTTTTGTCAGCGTAATCCGGACTTCCTGGATCGGAAGCTCGTCATTGTGCTGTGAAAATCTGGAATAAACGCCACTCCTAAAACCCAGGAATTTCTATAGCCAGCACGTTACACACAATGCACATATCTTAAAACACACACACACACACGCGCGCGCGCGCGCGCGCAACACACACACTCATAAAACACACACACACACACACACACACACACACACACACACACACACATATACACACACAGACACAGACAAACACACATTCGCAGCACGCACGCACGGACGCATGCACACACGCACACACACACATACACACATATACACTCGTGCGCGCGCACTCACGCACACACGCTTGTGTGCACACACACCACACACACACACACACACACCACACACACACACACACACCACACACACACGTGCCTACTAACACCCCCCTCCCCCTCCTCTCCTCTCACCTTGCACACAGGTAGACGGTCCTTACGAATGATGACGGCGCCGTCCCAGCGTTTCTGGCCGTCCTCCAGGTCGCAGTTGCACTTGTAGGTCTTGCCGCCCATGCAGTGGCCCGTCACCCCGCACTGACAACTGTCCTGGCCCATGCTCCCCGCCCAGCCTGCAACGCCAGGCAGCGGACAGCTGGCTCACACCTCACCCCTCAACCCTTCAGCTCTGGCCTTTCTCTGTCCTAGGATATGCCGGGGAAGGCGGTGGAGGAAGGGGGGGGGGGGGGGCTTAAAGGAAAGGGGGGAGGGGGGGGGGAGAGGAATGGAAAGGAGGAGAGGGAGATACGCGTGATCGTGAAGTCTTTGAGTTTTCTTAAAAGAAAACGAAGGTCTTTTACGACTCACGTGTGAGGTATACTAACTTCATGTACGTGTACCTGTAGGTGTGCCCGTGCGCATACATGGACTACAACTACACACACACACACACACACACACACAAAACACACACACACACACACACACACACGCACACACACCACGCACACACACACACACACACACACACACACACACACCACACACACCACACACACACACACACACACACACTCAGAGAGAGAGAGAGAGAGAGAGAAGAGAGAGAGAGAGAGAGAGAGAGAGAGTGAATGAATGTCTTTGACAATGAAAAATGTTTTATTGCCCATCCTGCACTCGACCCCTTTAGACAAGGGGCATTTTTTAACATAACTCAGTAAAATCAATCGATCACCTCACTCCTCCCTTCTCAATCTCGCCACTCCTCCCCCACCTAAAATCACTCCAACAGCTTCCTCCTTCCTTCGTCTCTCCTCCCCGTACACACCCACCCCATCTCCATTCTCCTCCTACCCATCCTCATACACACTCTTATGCACATACAGGCACATGACAGCGGATCATCTTGACAAACATTTCAGTGATTGAATATGTCACTTGTTTCTTTCGACTGTCTTTTTCCTAATGTTCATAGCTTGTGATATGAATTTCGCAACACCTGTCATCACTTTTTCATTGTTGCTCAACAAGAAAATTGCAGTACGATTCTGGTCAGTAATATAACACGGTGAGTCATGTACAGTACATTGCTTTAGGGCATCTTTGTAAGCTGTGCAGTAGAATAAGAAATGAACTTCATTTTTGGTTTATTTTTCACACGACGAACATTTATCATCAGCCTGTTTTTCATGAAGAAACCATCGCTTGCAGTTCTTGAGCCCTCTAAGCCTTACTCAAAATCTTATAAAGTTGTCTCTGCGCTGTTCAATTGTAATTAAAGACAAGTATCTTTCTGGTTGGAAAACGTCCTTAAATAATAATACCATCTATGTATGTTACTGTTTTGCAATGCTTAAAAGACAAAACAGTAGTGGTATTCAATTTTTTTGGTATAATATATTCCATGATATTTTATATAAATTTGCTATGTCTTAACTTTATCATTTCCATAAAACTATCTTTCTCAGGCAGGTAAATGCTCTCCTTTTGTAAACACCATGATTCTTTTTTTCTTCTAAGATTGACTGTCAAGCAAAAACGGTCTCCTTCAATGTTCAAGCTGTCAAGTTGATTCTGAAGCCAATGACTGAATCAGAACATAGAATAACATTATCAGCAAACAGTAACAAACATATTTCTATTGCACCTGGAAAAAAACTAAATACCATGGTTACTTCTTGACAAATCAATTGCCAGCTCGTTAATCAAAAAATAAGAAAAGTAAAGGGCTCAACAACCTTGTTTCACACCTCTAGGACATTCAACATACTTTGAAGAAAAGCATTTATCACCCACACAGGCCAATGCAGAGTCATGATAAACACCTCTAAGGAACTACACAATTTCTCATTTGCACCAATTTTCCCCAGGACTGTGCATGGTGCGCTTCTATTCACCGAATCGAAAGCTTTTTTTAAAAAAAATCAACAGTCTTAAGCAAACACTTCTGCGCTATTGCATACAAAGTGAATACATGATCAGTTGGTACTAAAGCCAGCTCCAAAACCGGCTTGCTCTGCTGCAAGTTTCTCTTCCTTTTCTGCCATTTAGTGAGTCTTTTGTTCAAACAAAACGTGTATACTTTACAAACAATACTAGTTAACACTACACCACGGTAGTGATCAGGCTTGTTCACATTTCCGTTCCTATGTGTGGGTACGATGATGGATTTAGACCATTCTCTCGGAAAGATTCCTAAATGAAACAGATTAAAACACAACCAAGAAAATCGATTACTGTACTGTCTGCGTGTTTTAGTAATTCACTGACAAATTTGTCAAGCAGAGAGAGAGAGAGAGAGAGAGAGAGAGAGAGAGAGAGAGAGAGAGAGAGAATAAAAAGAAAACTAAAGCAGAGGGGCAGTCTTTGTTATGGGTCATATTTCGCATACATAAAACCTTGACCTCAGTCTTTCACGTCTTACTTTGCCGGCTACTACACACCGCTAACACAACAACAATAACGACTGCTGCTGCTATTACTGCTACTACTACTACTGCTGCTGCTGCTGCTGCTGCTGCTGAAGTGTGGTCGTACGAAGGGAACTCACCTATCTGAGGGACGCCATCACAGGTAGTATAGTTAATCATACCGTGCGTCCGCGCGAAAGTACAATGACCATCAACAATTGGAAGCACTTCTCGGACCGGTCTCGTAACGCCTGGCAACCACAAATGATTCGACTTAATACGGCACACACACACACACACACACACACACACACACACACGCGCGCGCGCGCGCGCGCGCGCACGCACGCACACACTAACACACACACTAACATACACACACACAGACACACTAACACACACACACACAGACACACACACACTAATACACACACACACACACACACACAGACACACACACTAATACACACTAACACACACACACACTAACACACACACACGCACACACACACACATACACACACTAACGCACGCACACACATACACACACACTAACAAAGAAACATGCAAACACGCGCACGCACACACACACACACACACACACACACACACGCACACGCACACACACAAACACAAACACAGTAACACACACACACACACACACACACACACACACACAGAGTGACAAACCCACCAATCAACCCCTCCAGCTACAGTGACTCTACCAATGATGTGACCTTTCTTCGCTAATGGTGGCCACTTGTGTTCACAGACATCCCAATTACAAATGATGTGACCTTTCTTCGCTAATAGTGACCACTTGTGTTCACAGACGTGGCGTCGTTGACATGTTTGTTATCATGACGTCTTTTCCCCGAGAAGGCTGGGAGGGAAGGTAAAAGTGAGGGACAGTTGGACAGGATGGTGTGTGTGAGTGGGAGAGAGGGGGGGGGGGGGGGAGGGAGGTTGAGGGACTCTACCCTTATTTTCTAAATCGCATGTACACATTATTCTCACTCTGCTCTCCTCCATCCCTCGGTGTTTTTATTTCAGTCAGCCGGTTCATATATGCATCTTTTCTTCGAGTGGATTTTCTTTTTTGATGTGACAACAATGTGCAGCCATCCGTGTAATATGTTAACATAGGCACACACTGAAGGAAAGCAGAAAAAAGAGCAACAAGACACAACCGATGACTAAAACACAAACAACACCAGTACTACGACCGAACGGAAAACAAAATAAGCAAACAAACAAAATATAATAGCAACACCGCCAGTTTGCAGCAACAGCAGCAGTAAGAATGTCAAGTAGAAAGAGAATACTCACAAACACGTGATTAAAACAAAAGAAGAATCAAACAGAGAGAGAGAGAGAGAGAGAGAGAGAGAGAGAGAGAGAGAGAGAGTACGAATATTTATTCAGATTAAGGCCATAGCCCATACTGAAAGGGGTAGTACCTGCAATATACATAATATAAATTATTGTCATGAAAGAAAATGAAAAGAGAAAGCAAGTACATATGCATCATACAATGTTATTAGGAATATATAGTACATAGCACGATTGAAGAGAATGTCTTCATTTCTTCACGCTGGGAGTAAATTTACTCTGAAAATACAAGGGCCGGAATAAAACTTTGGCTTTATGAATTTTATCCTGAGGTCATGAAAAGCAGGACAGTAAAAAAGGAAATGGATTTCATCTTCCTTGGCCAGGTTACATAAACGACATGTCAGTTCATTATCACACACAGTACTGTATCTGAAACGGTGACCAGCTATATCAGAAATATCAAATCTAAACGTATTAAGCGCATTCATAATATATCTATTCATATCCATTTTAATGTATGGCTCTATCACATTAGCTGTTTTAAGAGTCTGTACTGCGCAAATATGTCACTGCTATGAATATGATCAAGCCAGTTCTGCAATCTGCAGTCAATCATTCTTAGTTTAAAACATTTCAAGAACCTGCAAATATCGCAGATAGATAGATAGATAGATAGAGAGAGAGAGAGAGAGAGAGAGAGAGAGAGAGAGAGAGAGAGAGAGAGAGAGAGAGAGAGAGAGAGCGGACGGACTGACTGACAGAAAGACAGACACAGACGGATAGACACGACAGACAAACAGAGACAGACAGACAAAGGCAGACAGACAGACAGAACAATTCAAATGCAGAAGTCAGTGAGTAGCGAGGTCAACAGACCAACGTGTAGAATCAGGGTGCTTTAGCTGCTAGTTACTGCTTCTGCTGCTGCTGGTGTACCTGATTCTGCTGACGTCATGTCAATGTTTGTCAATGGCGCCGGTGAAAGACAGTGCCATTGCTGCTCCTGCTACAAGTCACATCTGCTGCTTCTGCTACAAGTCACATCTGCTGCTTCTACTACAAGTCACATCTGCTGCCTGTACCCATCGTCAACACAGCGCAGGCCTCCAAGGGTGGTACAGGACTGCTCTAAAGGCAGGTGAAGACAGTGCTTCTCTGGGTCCTCCCCAGCACCTTCGGGTGTTTCTTTTTCTTCTTTTTTTTTCTTCTTCACATCTGCTGATCTGCTGCTTCTGCTACAAGTCACATCTGCTGCTTCTACTACAAGTCACATCTGCTGCTTCTACTACAAGTCACATCTGCTGCCGCTGCTACAAGTCACATCTGCTGCTGCTGCTACAAGTCACATCTGCTGCTGCTGCTACAAGTCACATCTGCTGCTTCTACTACAAGTCACATCTGCTGCTGCTGCTACAAGTCACATCTGCTGCTGCTGCTACAAGTCACATCTGCTGCTTCTGCTACAAGTCACATCTGCTGCTCCTGCTACAAGTCACATCTGCTGCTGCTGTTTCCACTTCAGCTGCGTTAATCCTACTGTTTGTACTGCTGGTGCTATCACCACCACCACTGATTTGCAGCTGCTAGAGCTACTGCTGCTGCTGCTGCTGCTACAACAACATATACGTTGCTACTGCTGCTGCTTCAGCTAAAACAACAACAGCAACTACATTGCTGCTGCTATAACAATAGCTACTACGACTACTCCTACTACTACTACTGCTACCACTACTACTAACACCGGTACAAAAAAAAACCCTGACACGCTGTTTCAAACGCCAAAACATCAAAGTCAGAAAGAAAAATGTCCATTAGTTGCAATACATTATATAGACTTGCATGGCGTGTGAGCTGGAAAAAAATGAGAAGGAAAAAAAAGGAAAACAAAGAAGAAAAAGACCGCCTTCAAAAAAGAAAAAAAAGAAAAAGAATTGAAACAAAAATCAAAAGACAAAAAATAAATACTACTAATACTACTTCTACTTCTATTACAGCTGCTGCTGCTGCTGCTGCTGCTGCTGCTGCTACTGCTACTACTACTACCACTACCACTACTACTACTACTACGACGACGACTGCTGCTACAATTGCTACTCTACTACTACTACTACTACTACTACTACTACTTGATGTATCCTGTAGTCTCACTCACAACCAGCTGTTCAGGAGTGATGATGTCACCGTTCGGGTCCTTGTAGATGACGTCGAAACATTGAGACTTCGGGTCGGAGTTGGTCTCCAGCTTGTCATCGGGATTTTGTACTGATATTACACACACACACACACACACACACGCACACGCACACCCACACACACACAGCACACGCACACACACACACACACGCGCGCGCGCACGTACGCACGCACGCACGCGCGCGCGCTCACACACACACACACACACACACACACACACACACACACACACACACACACACACACACACACACACACACACAAAAGCTATGCACATCATCAATATCACCAACAAAAGCAACATCAACAAGACATATGGAAAACAACAACAAACCATGCAATTAAGCAAGAAACAAAAGCAAAAACAAAACAAAACGAACACAAACAAAGACAAAATTCCCACAATATTTGCTGCTACCTATTACCCCCTCTCCTCTTCCCACACGCCCTCCCTTTTCCACGTCACACTCCTACACTCCAGTCCATGAGAAATAAACACGTTAACAAAGAAACAAACAAGACAAAACTCAACCAAACATCCTAAATGGAAAGATGACACGTTAACGGCAACGGAGACACTCCAGGCCACGCAATCGTGCACAGTCAGGCCAGTCTTATGTATAGCAGTGCCATCCCAATATATCTGTTCTCAAGTTGCCTATTCCAAGTTCGATTCTCGATTCGACTATTCCCACACTGGTGATCCCGACATACCTACTCCGGTGTTGCCTATGCACTCGATAAGACATCGGCTGCTCTTCGGTCAATCATACTTTAATGAAACACATGGTCATAATCTCCATCATACAACCCTAAAAATAAGAAACAAAACACAATCGTGGATGTGATTTGTATGACTTTCACCGGAGAAGGTAGCGGACATGGGAATAGTGGGCAGACAAGCAGGACAATGAGCCAGATCTTTACATGGGAATAGTGGGCAGACAAGCAGGACAATGAGCCAGATCTTCACAGACACCATCAAAGAGAAGGTCATAGACCTTTTCCACACAACGGCTGGTGATGGACCCGCTGTGCAAGGCATTCTGTGTGGATAGCAGGTTCTCCAAGACTCTCTTTACCTCAGGGAAGCTCGCATCGAACACGACAAACCGATTTGAACTGCAAGCTGGAGTAATACTTCTGACAGATAAACTCTTGGAAGCAAGTCTTGGAGAATCTACCACGTGCACAGGATAAACCGTGCCTCAGTCTCATGGACGGCTCTTCACCACACCTCTGTGTGAAACGTTCTCTGGCCCCCGTGCCTCAGTCTCATGGACGGCTCTTCACCACACTGCGTGAAACGTTCTCTGCCCCCGTGCCTCAGTCTCATGGACGGCTCTTCACCACACCTCTGCGTGGAACGTCCTCTGCCCCCTGTGAATCATGGTCGGTGGCACTCCACAGAAACGCTGAAAGGAACCAAGGTCCTTGAATCCAGCTGGTGACGAAGGAGCCAGTGTCAGCTTGCAGCTCGGGGATGACATCAGGATGCACGACACACGACTGCTCAGCCGTCCCATTGTGCGTGCTTATACACGGACTGTTGTCAAAATCCACGCGGTGTTCACGGAGGAGTAGAAGTGTGTACCGAGAGACAATTAATCATGCGTAGCAGAGTTCTCCGAATGCATGACTCGATACTCTGATGAGCAGGAAACACTTCACTATCATCTGAACAAGACTTGGTTCCATTTTTGTTCTGTAATGACTTCAATGCCTCGTGTCCTACTGATTATGTATTTGATAGTTTTTGGGGGGTGCGTCATGATTTGCCTGATACGTACCTTCTTTTCCGCGCCATGAATACATATTCTTATTGGTACAGAAACAATTTGTGTATGCCAGCAATCTTTACAAACCGAGCATGTTGAGTAATGTTGGCATCCAAACAAATCTTTCTCATGGCCAGTCAAAAGAAAGTCAAGATGGCGTCAACCACGACTGTACATTTTTTAGTGTCCGCCGTCCTGATTTGTTAGCATTCATGTGGTTTGTTTATCGAGTTTGTGATGCTGCAGTACACCGAGAAAAATATTTTGGCCGCCATTTTGAAATAGCGACCATACTGGAATCATTGTTGGCTCTATTCTACAAAGAGTCATTGATTCATCAAATGAACGACCAAGATTGGTTATGTTCTGATCGTTTTTATCTATATTTTGATGTATGTTTTGCTCCCATAAGGAAACCTAACACAGAGTAACTTTTATTCAAGACTGGCACAGCCTTTTAAACTTGAAAATTGGATTCTTTTTTGCACCCATGGTGGTGAGAACACCACAGTATTATGGACTGTGGTGTGTCTCTATTTGACGCCGGGAGCGCAGACACAACCAGCCGTGTCTCCCTGATGAGTCCCGATCCAGCGGGCGAAAGGCCTCGGAGCAGGCAATACAAATATATCTGCCTTCAAAAGGGATTGCGATGGTTCCCTTACGCAGCTAGAGAAGAGCTTTCATATCTGTAACATTTCTTTTTTTTTTTAATTTAATTTTTTTTTTAAAGTTTCATTTTCCCAGTTTCTCCATCTTCAAACTCCCCTCTCCCCTCCCCTCAAGTCCAGATCTTTGCCAGACAGTTCAGTTGTTGGCCTGCGCTTGTTTTCCCCCCACTATTAGATTGTTCGTCTATGTATTTGTCTGACTTTATTCAAGTTTAAAAGGCTGTGCCAGTCTTGAATAAAAGTTACTCTGTGTTAGGTTTCCTTATGGGAGCAAAACATACCCCACTTGTTTACCGTTTATCGTTTACTGTTCCCTACCTCATTTCATTTCCGATTTTTATATTTTGATGTGTTTGACAGAGTGGAACAGGTTAAGAAAAAAGGCTGCCTCTTTGAAATGGCCGCCATATTAGCACTGAGCGTATGCAAGGGAGGCAACCGGCTAGAAAAACTTTTCTTTCTCTCTTGAAAAGCTTTACCTGGCTTGCATGTAATTACCAACACGATCAGCTATCTGTGGCAATTATGGGACGAAACCGAATGAAAACACTCACCCGTGACGACAGTGTCGTCTGGCCATCTGCATTCCACTTCAAAGGCTGGCACGGGTCCCGCACCGTCCGAATCTATGGTCACCAAGGACTCCGATTCAGGCAGGGTCTCTCCCTGGTCTTCCTTGGATTTCACAAAGGTGAACAGGTCTGCGCACGTCGGGAACAGCTCTGGGAGGAAAGAAGACAGGAAGGATGTCAGTAAGAAATGGAGGGAGGAGGAAGCGGTGGGGAGAAGACAGGAAGGATGTCAGTAAGAAATGGAGGGAGGAGGAAGCGGGAGAGGGGGAGGGGGTGGTGGTGAAGGAAAGAAGACAAGAAAGAAGTCAGTAAGAAATGGAGGGAGGAGGAAGCGGTGGGGAGAAGACAGGAAGGATGTCAGTAAGAAATGAAGGGAGGAGGGAAGCGGGACGGAGGGGGGAGGGGGTGGTGGTGAAGAGAAGAAGACAAGAAAGAAGTCAGTGAGAATGGAAGGGAGGAGGAAGCGGTGGGGAGAAGACAGGAAGGAAGTCGGTAAGAAATGGGGGGAAGACGAATTGGGTGGGTGGGTGGGTGGGAGGGGGGGGGGGGGAGGACAGAAGACAGGAAGGAAGTCGGTAAGAAATGGGGGGAAGACGAATTGGGTGGGTGGGGGTCGGGCGGGGGAGGACAGAAGACAGGAAGGAAGTCGGTAAGAAATGAAGGCAGAAGGAAGGGGGGGCGGGGACAGGAGAGAAGACAGGTTGGAAGTCAATAAGAAATAGAGGGAGGAGGAAGCTGGGAGAAGACAGGAAGGAAGTCAATAAGAAATAGAGAGGAGGAGAAGCTGGGAGAAGACAGGAAGGAAGTCAATAAGAAATAGAGGGAGGAGGAAGCTGGGAGAAGACAGGAAGGAAGTCGGTGTGAAATGGAGGGAGGAGGAACTGGGAGAAGACAGGAAGGAAGTCGGTGTGAAACGGAGGGAGGAGGAAGTTGCGGGGGGAGGAGAGAAGGCAGGTTGGAAGTCGATAAGAAATAGAGAGAAGTGGAAGCGGAGGGGGGGGGGAGGGGGGGGGGGCAGAGAAGACAGGAAGGAAGTCGATAAGAAATAGAGAGAAGTGGAAGCGGAGGAGGGGGGGGGGGGGGGGGGAGAGAGACAGGAAGGAAGTCGATAAGAAATAGAGAGAAGTGGAAGCGGGGGGGGGGGGGGGGGGGCAGAGAAGACAGGAAGGAAGTCGATAAGAAATGGAGGGAAGTGGAAGCGGAGGGGGGGGGGGAGAAGACAGAAGAAGGAAGTCGATAAGAAATGGAGGGAAGTGGAAGCGGAGGGGGGGGGGGGAGAAGCAGGAAGGAAGTCGATAAGAAATGGAGGGAAGTGGAATCGGAGGGGGGGGGGGGGGGGGGGGAGAAGACAGGAAGGAAGTCGATCAGAAATGGAGGGAAGTGGAAAGCGGAGGAGGGGGGGGGGGGGGGGAAGAGAAGACAGGAAGGAAGTCGATAAGAAATGGAGGGAAGTGGAAGCGGAGGAGGGGGGGGGGGGGAGAGAAGACAGGAAGGAAGTCGATAAGAAATGGAGGGAAGTGGAAGCGGAGGAGGGGGGGGGGGGGGGGGAGGAGAGAAGACAGGAAGGAATTCGATAAGAAATGGAGGGAAGTGGAAGCAGGGGGGGGGGGAGGAAGGAGGGGCGGAAGCACTGAAAAAAGGGAGAAGCGAGAAAGATAGTGACGAAGGAAGGAAGGTACTAGGCAGATCAGTAAAAAGGAGAACGGAAGAGAGTGGAGGAGGTGGTGAGTCGTAAGAAAACTGTCCAGAAAGGAAGCGAAGAACTGAAGAAATGAAGGGAGAAACTAAGGAAGGAAAAAAAGGAAGTAAAGAATGGAGGTGGAGAGAATGGAAAGTGGCAGCGATTTAAACGAAATGAGGAAGTACGTAGGGGAGTAAGCAAAGGAAGAGAGAAGGAAAGAGAAAAGCAGAAAAAGATGGAGAGAACAGGAGAGAGGTAAGTAAACAAGAAAGGAATGAGCGAAGCAGGAAGGAGGAAAGAAGGAAACAAGGCAGAGCGTATGGAAGGAATGAAGAAATAAGCAAGGGAAGGAAGAAAGAGAACGAAAACGAAGAAAATCAGAAAAGAAACAGGAGAGAGAGAGAGAGAGAGAGAGAGAGAGAGAGAGAGAGATGGGAGAGAGAGAGAGAGAGAGAGAGAGAGAGACCAGAGAGAGAGAGAGAAATCAAGAAGAAGGAATAGAGAGAATGTACAGAAGAAAAAAGAGGAACAGTAGGAAAGAAATAAAAAGGAGGAGTATGAAAGGGAGATATAAGTATGTATGGAAGAACTGAGCGAATCAGGAAGGGGGTTAAGGAAGGAAGCAGCGAGGGAAGGAAGGAGGAACGCTGGTAAGGGAGGAAGAAGAAAGGGGAGAACAACTGCATCTCACTATGATTCTGCAGCAAGCCTGACCAACTCAAACAGGGCCAAAACTGCTGCATGTCACTATGATTCTGCACGAGCCTGACCAACTCAACAGGGCCAAATGCTGCATGTCACTATGATTCTGCAGCAAGCCTGACCAACTCAAACAGGGCCAAACTGCTGCTGGGTTTCGGTCTGCTTCTCTATCCACTGAAAAACAATAGACTTGGGCCACACACCACTCACTGACCAAGATTCATTCTCCTATTCGCTTTTTCTTAAATGTAAAGTTAATAAAATACTTACGTGGACTCTTTTCTTGTCTTTCTTTTCTCTTATTTTATAAATGTTTACTCCATTCTTCCCCTGAAACTGAAGGTGTCAGGGACCAGATTAATGACTATCGCTCTCTCCATTTCTCTCACTATGTTTTGCCATTCCACACACACACACACACACACACACACACCACACACACACACACACACACACACACCACACACAAACAGCCGTCTAATATCACGATTAGTGGAAAGACGTTAAATAAATGACACACACACACACACACACACAGACCACACACACACACACACACACACGTAACACACACACACTCTTCCCTCTCTCTCTCCCTCTCTCTTTCACACACACACACAAATACACACACTCTCTCTCTCACACACACACACTCTCTCTTTCTCTTTCTCACACACATTTTCTCTCCCTCTTCAACACACACACACACACACACACACACACACACACACACACACACACACACACACAACACACACACGCGCACACACACACGCACACACACACGCACACACTCTCTCTCTCTCTCTCTCTCACACACACACACAACACATACTCTCTCTCTCTCTCTCTCACACACACAGACACTCTCTCTCTCACTCTGCCTAAGAATGACACACTACCTACCAGAGCATTTCAGTGGACCGATGGTGATGTTGGCCATGGCGTCTGGATTGGAATTCAACTGGCCAATGATGTTACTGAAGTCCATGGACTCGATGGGCAGAGCGGCCAGGTCCGTTAGCATTCCAGTGTCCACACTGACCACACAACAATGAGCATATGATCCTCATGGCCACACAGTAACAGGCATATGCCAATTTCTTCTTTTGTGTTATAATCATCAGTTTCATATGTTTAACATTGTCACATTGTCCTTTTTAATGCGCAAAAAAGCATGTTCTCTAGGTCGGCCTGTCCCACCTAAATCTCTCTCCAGCCTTTGCCTCTCATACTCATATTAAAGATGGTTTGGATGAGCTGACAATTGTGTTCAACGGACTTGTTCATGTGATGAAATCATACGTTACCTGTCCCCAGCGCTGCCGTCACACTGACAACCTCCGGAGAAGTACATGTCGTCAGCGTGTCACTGATGACGTAATCAGTCTGGTCCAGGCCTGTCCACGTACTTGTCTCTGAAATCAACCCTCAGTCCATTAACCATCGATTGATCAATCCCTCGATCCATTAACCACCGAATGATCAATCCCTCAATCCATTAACCATCGATTGATCAATCCCTCAGTCCATTAACCATCGATTGATCAATCCCTCAGTCCATTAACCATCGATTGACCAATCCCTCAGTCCATTAACCATCGATTGATCAATCCCTCAGTCCATTAACCATCGATTGATCAATCCCTCAGTCCATTAACCATCAATTGATCAATCCCTCGATCATTAACCATCGATTGATCAATCCCTCGATCCATTAACCATCGATTGATCAATCCCTCAGTCCATTAACCATCGATTGATCAACCCTCAGTCCATTAACCATCGATTGACCAATCCCTCAGTCCATTTATCATCGATTGACCAATCCCTCGATCCATTAACCATCGATTGATCAATCCCTCGATCCATTAACCATCGATTGATCAATCCCTCGATCCATTAACCATCGATTTATCAATTCCTCAGTCCATTAACCATCGATTGATCAATCCCTCGATCCATTAACCATCGATTGATCAATCCCTCGATCCATTAACCATCGATTGAACAATCCCTCGATCCATTAACCATCGACTGATCAATCCCTCAGTCCATTAACCATCGATTGATCAATCCCTCGATCATTAACGATCGATTGATCAATCCCTCGATCCATTAACCATCGATTGATCAATCCCTCAGTCCATTAACCATAGATTGATCAATCCCTCGATCCATTAACCATCGATTGATCAATCCCCCGATCCATTAACCATCGATTGATCAATCCCTCGATCCATTAACCATCGACTGATCAATCCCTCAGTCCATTAACCATCGATTGATCAGTCCCTCAGTCCATTAACCATCGATTGATCAATCCCTCAATCCATTAACCATCGATTGATCAATCCCTCAGTCCATTAACCATCGATTGATCAATCCCAAGTCAATTACCATCCATGATCAATCCCCTAGTCAATTAACCATCATGATCAATTCCCAGACAATTAACCCTCTATTGCTCAATCTCTCAGTCCATTAACCGTTCGATTCATTAATCCCTCAGTCGATTAACCGTCGATTGATCAATCCCTCGTCCGTTAAGCATGGACTGATCATCCCCCAGTCCATTAACCATCGATTGATCAATTCCCTCAGTCCATTAACTATCGATTGACCATCCTGGCCAATTAACCATCCTTGATCATTTCCCCGTCAATCAACCATCGATGATCAATCCCTCAGTCGATTAACCATGATGCAGTTGATTAATACCCCAGTCCATTCAACCATCGACTGATCAATCCCCAGTCCATTAACATCGATTGACCAATCCCTTAGCCAATTAACCATCATTGATCAATCCCCCGTCAATTACATCGATTGATCAATCCCCAGACCATTAACCATCGATTCATTAATCATTAGTCTATCAACCGTCGATTGATCAATCCTCAGTCCGTTAACCATGCGGACTGATAAATACCCAAGTCCATAACTCATCAGTTGATCTAATCCCCCAGTCCATTAACATCGATTGATCAATCCTCAGCCATTAACCATCCATTGATATCTCCGGTCATTAACCATCGATTTGACCACCCGTAGTCCATTACCATACATATGTCCAACCCCCAATTCCATAACTATCGAATTGTCCATCGTCAGTCCATTAACCATCCATGATCAATGCCCAGTCAATTACCATCGATGGAACAATCCCCCAATCCATTAAACTATCGATTGACCAATCCCACTAGTCCATTAACATCGATTGACCAATCCCCAGTCAATTTACCTATCAATCTGATCATCCCCAGTCATTAACTATCGATTGATCAATCCAAGTCAATTAACCATCCATTGATAATCCCCAAGTCAATTAACATCCATTGATCAATTCCCAGACAATTAACCTCTATTGCTCATCTCTCAGTTCCTTAACCATCGAATTCAATATCCTTCAGTCTTTAACGTCGATTGATCAATCCCTCAGTCCATTAACCACGATTGATCAATCCAGTCCATTAACATGATTGATCAATCCTCAGTCAATTAACCATCGGTTATTCCCCAGCCCTTTAAACATCGTTTGATCAATCCCCCGTCCAAAAACCATTGTTTGCCTTTCCTCAGCAATTTTAAACCATCCATTGGAAATGCCCGCCCTTTTAACAACCATTGTTCAATCTCACAGTCAATTACATCGATGACTTTCCCCAATCCATTAATCCATCGTTGGGTCCCCCCTGAGTCATTAACCATCCATTGATCAATGCCCAAATAAATTTAAACCCACCCAATTGATCAATCCCCGTCTATTAAGCATCGTTGATGTTTCCCTACAGCCTTTAAAACCCGATTGGACATTCTCCCAATCCTTAAACCCATCGTTGATGAATCCCCGGGTCCATTAACCATGTTGAGGAATCCCAGTCCATTAACCCATAGTGATGAATCCCCAGTCCTTAACCATCGTTGAAATCCAACACAGTCAGTTAACATCGATCGATCAATTCCGCGTCCTTAACCATCAAGTGATTCAACCCCTCAGTGAATTAACTAACGTTTTACCAATCCACCAGTCAATTCCCCAAATCGTTTGTCAATCCCTTAGTCCATTAACCATCGTTGGCCAATCCTCCAGTCTTTAACCATCGATTGACCCAATCCTCCAGCCCAAATCCCAAATCGATTGGACCAATCCTCCAGTCCATTAACCACGATTGCCATCCTCCAGTCCATTCCAATCGATTGACCAATGCTTCAGTTCTTAACCATCGATGACCATTCTTCCAGTCCTTTAACCATCGATTGATCAATCCTCAGTCCATTCCCCATCGTTGACCAGTTCAGTCCATTACCCAAATGATTGCCACCCTCTGTCCTTTTACCATCGTTTGACAATGCTTCAGTCCATTACACTCGATTGATCAATCTTCCAGTCCATTTAACCTCGATTGACCAATGTTCAGTCCATTACCTCGATTCCAATCTTCAGTCATTACCCTTCGATTGACAATCCTCCAGTCAATTCCCCATCGATTGGACAATGTTCAGTTCTTAACATCGATTGACACATCCTTTAGCCCTTTTAACCATCGATTGACAATCCTTCAGTTCATTACCATCGATTGACCAATGCTTCAGTCATTAACCATCGATTGACCAATCCTCCAGTCCTTACCCATCTGCAGCAGCCTGACCAACTCAACAGGACCAAACTGCTGCATGTCACTTGATTCTCAGCGAGCCTGACCAACTCAAACAGGGCCAAACTGCTGCATGTCATATGATTCTGCGCGAGCCTGACCACTCAAACAGGGCCAAACTGCTGATGTCACTATGATTCTGCAGCAAGCCTGATCAATCATTCAGTCATTAACCATCCATTGGCCGATTCTCCAGTCAATTAACCTTCATTGAACAATCCCTAAGTCAATTAACCATCGATGATCAATCCCCTAGTCCATTAATCATCGATTGATCAATCACCAAGTCCATTACCATCGATCATCAACGACAGACCATTAACCACGGACTTATCATCCCCAGTCCATTAACCATCCATTGATCAATCCCCCAGTCAATTAACTATCATGGATTAATCCCCCAGTCAATTAACCATCGATTGATCAATTCCCCGGTCAAATAACTATCCACTGATTATCCCCCCAGTAAATTAACTATCGATTGATCAATCTCTTAGTCCATTAACCATCCATTGATAAATCCCTCAGTCGATTAACCATCCATTGATCAATGCCCCAGTCAATTAACCATCGACTGATTAACCCCTCAGTCAATTAACCATCGACTGATTAATCCCTCTGTCAATTAACCATTGATTGATCAGTCCGCCAGTCAATCAACCATCGACTGATCAATCCCTCAGTCCATTAACATCGATT
>CM031620.1:62704766-62744384 GCA_018398815.1 Conus ventricosus | reverse complement strand
ACATGAAGGAAGTGTTCTTTTCTCTTTCTAAACAAAGGAAGCATTCTTCTCTCTCTGAAATGAGGAAGTGTTCGTCTCTTTCTGAACAAAGGAAGTGTTCGTCTCTTTCTGAACAGAGAAAGTGGTCGTCTCTTTCTGAACAGAGAAAGTGGTCGTCTCTTTCTGAACAGAAGTGTTTGTCTCTTTCTGAACAGAAGTGTTCATCTCTTTCTAAACAGAGGAAGTGTTCGTCTCTATCTAAGCAGAAGTATTCGTCTCTTTCTGAACAAAGGAAGTGTTCGTCTCTTTCTGAACAGAAGTGCTCGTTTCTTTCTGAACAAAGGAAGTGTTCGTCTCTTTCTGAACAGAAGTGGTCGTTTCTTTCTGAACAAAGGAAGTGTTCGTCTCTTTCTGAACAGAGGAGGTGTTCGTCTCTTTCTCAACAGAGGAGGTGTTCGTCCCTTTCTGAACAGAGAAAGTGTTCGTCTCTTTCTCAACAGAGGAAGTGTTCGTCTCTTTCAGAACAGAGGAAGTATTCATCTCTTTCTAAACAGAGGAAGTGTTCGTCTCTTTCTCAACAGAGGAAGTATTCATCTCTTTCTCAACAGAGGAAGTGTTCGTCTCTTTCTCAACAGAGGAAGTGTTCGTCTCTTTCAGAACAGAGGAAGTATTCATCTCTTTCTAAACAGAGGAAGTGTTCGTCTCTTTCTAAACAGAGGAAGTGTTCGTCTCTTTCTCAACAGAGGAAGTGTTCATCTCTTTCTAAACAGAGGAAGTGTTCGTCTCTTTCTCAACAGAGGAAGTGTTCGTCTCTTTCAGAACAGAGGAAGTATTCATCTCTTTCTAAACAGAGGAAGTGTTCGTCTCTTTCTAAACAGAGGAAGTGTTCGTCTCTTTTCAACAGAGGAAGTGTTCATCTCTTTCTAAACAGAGGAAGTGTTCGTCTCTTTCTAAACAGAGGAAGTGTTCATCTCTTTCTCAACAGAGGAAGTGTTCATCTCTTTCTAAACAGAGGAAGTGTTCGTCTCTTTCTCAACAGAGGAAGTGTTCATCTCTTTCTAAACAGAGGAAGTGTTCGTCTCTTTCTCAACAGAGGAAGTGTTCATCTCTTTCTCAACAGAGGAAGTGTTCATCTCTTTCTAAACAGAGGAAGTGTTCGTCTCTTTCTCAACAGAGGAAGTGTTCGTCTCTTTCTCAACAGAGGAAGTATTCATCTCTTTCTCAACAGAGGAAGTGTTCGTCTCTTTCAGAACAGAGGAAGTATTCATCTCTTTCTCAACAGAGGAAGTGTTCGTCTCTTTCAGAACAGAGGAAGAGGGAAGGCCATGTGTTCAATGAAGCAGTAAGGGAGTGTTCATTGGGGCAGACAGGAATATTTGCAATGTTTGCGAAGAGGGAATGCCATGTGTTCACTGAAGCAGTAAGGGAGTGATCGCCATCGCGGCAAAAAACTATCTCCCAAGAAGTTAACAGTACGGATGAGGTGCTCATCATAGTGGTGAAGACGGATTATTTGCTAATGGTGAAAGAGGGTGTTTGTCAGGATGTCGGGGGCAGAGTTGGAGTGCTGACCAAGATGTCGTGAAAGAGGGAAGTGTTTGTCAACAGGCGAGAGGTCCAGATGTCAAAATCTTAATGACAGTTGTGCGAGTAGTGCGAGCGGCGGAAAGGCGGGGCGAGGTGGGGTGGGGTGGGGAGGGGATAGGCGTTCTCTAAGAAACCATCGACAGATACGTTTCTGTTACCTGACGTAAACTACCTAGGAAATCGGGAGCTGGGGTTTGGGGTAGGTCGGTGTTGTTGTGGTTGGTTGGTTGTTTATTTAAAACTGGAAGGAAAAGGTTCTATTTTATTATCTGTATGAGTGAGTGAAGAAGAGCATTGGAGGAAAGTTTTCTTCTAACCTGTCAGTTTTGTGATGAGCATACACCCCCTCCCACCCCCACTGAAAACCCACCTTGTTACATGTACCTTTTAGAAGCATACTTCATTATTCGTTGCAGGTAGGTTTTGTAGATGTCTTTTGTTAACATTTTGTTGATACTCTGTTTTGTAAAAGTAGGGAGGGGTCCTGCCTTTTGTTGTCTGCATGTATAAAAAAAAAAAAGAATTTTGGGGGAATGGTGCTTTTTTAACCGATGTCTTGTGATGATCATAGCCCATCACCCCACCCCTCCCGTTACAATCCACTCTGTTACATGTGTCTTTTAGAACATTGGAAGGCAGTACTGTTTTATGATGATCATAACCCTCCACCCCACCCCTCCCGTTACAGTCCACTCTGTTACATGTGTCTTTTAGAACACTGGAAGGTAGTACTGTTTTGTGATGATCGTAGCCCATCACCCCCACCCCTTCCGTTAGAATCTACTCTGTTGCTCTTTTAGAACAAAGGAGGAAAGTGTTTTTTACCTGTCAGGTTTGTGGTGAGCATAACAACCCCTCCCCCTCCCGATAAAAGCAATTTTCGGACATGTATCTTTTAGAAGCATGCTACTCTATTCGTTGCAGATAGGTTTTGTGGATTTTTTTGTCAAAAGGTTAGGTGTCTGTCTCATGTGGGGGGTTTCCTTGTCCACCAGATCTCTACGAGACCTGTTACCAGATCATGAAAGACACAGAGCACAGGCGTGTGAAGGGCAGTACCTACTCCATTGATCCCGACGGACCTGGAGGCGTGGACCCTGTGCAAGTGGTTTGCGGGTTCAACTCCAAGGCCGACTGTGCCATCACCACTGTAAGTCCGGAGAACTGGGTCAACGGTCAACTCTCTTCGGTCCAACCTCCCACCTTCAGTGGGAGGTGGAAGGAAGTTGTTCGCGGGGGGGGGGGGGGGGGGGGGGGGAGGGGAGGGGCATCAATCTGGTAGATAGGTATGGAGAGACCTGGTGTTTTCCCATGTGGTCTTTCTTTGGAGATTTCTCTGTCTAACCCCCTTTCTGTGTCAAGATGCAGACTGGTATAGCAGGATCCAATTAAAGACCACATTTAAAAAAACATTTCGGGGGGGGGGGGGGGGTTGTTTCTCTTAGTTTCTGATAGATTTTATCTTCCAACAAAAAACCCTCCGTCTAAACCTCCAATTTTTAATGATTTGGGGGATCCAATTTGAGAGGATGTTCCATTTATTGTGTGGGTGGGGGATGGGTAGCGTACGTTTGCGTTGTGTGTGTGTGTGTGTGTGTGTGTGTGTGTGTGTGTGTGTGTGTGGTCGTGCGTGGCGCGTGTGTGTATGTGTGTGCGTGTGTGTATGTGTGTGTGACTGTGTGTCTCTCCATCTGTCTGTCTGTCCATCTGTCTGTTCTTACGACAGATGACTGGGAGCGCACAGCAGATCTTCCAGAAAGGGGAAGAAAGAACACCCCAAAATCACAGCAGATGTTCCAGAAAGGGGAAGAACACCCCAAAATCACAGCAGATGTTCCAGAAAGGGGAAGAACACCCCAAAATCACAGGCAAAAGGGCCATGAAACCGGATGACGCATTCCAATCGCATTTTTTACAACTAAATCTTACAGTCTCCACACAGGTGCAGTTAGGAGACACAGACAATCGACGATCGATTGTAGATATCCAACGACCACGACTCTGTTTCACGATGGCAAGGGGTCACTTCACATCACATCTTCGTGATTCCGCAACATCATTTACAAAAAAAATCAAAATGTCATTGAATCGTGTGGTGTGTATTCATTCATTAAATCGTGTGTGTATTCATCATTGAATCGTGTGTGTGTATTCATTCATTAATCGTGTGTGTGTATTCATTCATTGAATCGTGTGGTGTGTATTCATTCATTAAATCGTGTGGTGTGTATTCATTCATTAAATCGTGTGGTGTGTATTCATTCATTGAATCGTGTGGTGTGTATTCATTCATTGAATCGTGTGGTGTGTATTCATTCATTGATCGTGTGGTGTGTATTCATTCATTAAATCGTGTGGTGTGTATTCATTCATGAATCGGTGGTGGTATTCATTCATTAAATCGTGTGGTGTGTATTCATTCTTGAATCGGTGGTGTGTATTCATTCATTGAACTGTGGTGTGTATTCATTCTTAAATCGGTGTGTATTCATCATTGAATCGTGTGTTGTATTCATTCATTGAATCGTTGGTGTGTTTCATTCTTGAATCGTGTGGTGTGTATTCATTCATTGAATCGTGTGTGTGTTCAGAGGAACAAAGCGGTTAACTTGACTCCTGTCTCTCTTTCCGTCACAAGTTTTTAACCATGCCTGTCTTGTCTTTATTTCCGTTACAAGGTTTTTTTTAACCATGCCTATCTTGTCTTTGTTTCCGTTACAAGTTTTTTTTAAACCATGCCTATCTTGTCTTTATTTCCGTTACAAGGTTTTTTTTAACCATGCCTATTTGTCTTTGTTTCCGTTACAAGTTTTTTTTTAAACCATGCCTATCTTGTCTTTATTTCCGTTACAAGGTTTTTTTTTAACCATGCCTGTCTTGTTTATTTCCGTTACAAGTTTTGGTTTTTTTTAACCATGCCTGTATTGTCTTTATTTCTGTTAAAAGTTTTTTTTTTAACCATGCCTGTCTTGTCCTTATTTCCGTTACAAGTTGTTTTTTTTTAACCATGCCTGATTGTCTTTATTTCCGTTACAAGTTTTTTTAACATTGCTGTTGTCTTTATTTCTGTAAAAGTTTTTACCATGCCTGTCTTGTCCTTATTTCGTTACAAGTTTTTTTTAACCATGCCTGCCTTGTCTTTATTTCCGTTACAAGTTTGTTTTTGTTTGTACCATGCCTGTATTGTCTTTATTTCTGTTACAAGTTTTTTTAACCATGCCTGTTTGTCCTTATTTCCGTTACAAGTTTTTTTTAACCGTGCTGTATTGTCTTTGTTTCTGTTACAATGTTTTTTAACCATGCCTGTATTGTCTTTATTTCTGTTACAAGTTTTTTTCCATGTCTGTCTTGTCTCTAATTTCAGTTCAAGTTTGTTTACCAGTCTGTTAACATATAAACTTTCTTTGTCTTTGACAATAAAAAAATCGTCTTTTTTTTTTTTTTTTTTGGGGGGGGGGGGGGGGGGGGGGGGCGAGGGGAGAAGAGGGACTTGTAGTGTTTATAATGAATGAAAATGACCCAACCTTACTCCCATTTGTTTATTCACCTATTTAGTAGTTTTTTGGTGTGTTTATCTATTAATTAATATGCTTGATGTATGTTGATCATTTCTTTATCTTTTTGTGATTTTAGTTATGTTAATTCCCTGCTGCCAATGTATGTGAATCTTGTTAAATGGTAGTGGACATGGTGTTTGGTTTTTGCTTGTTTTTTCGTTCGTTGGTTTGTTTGTTGTTGTTGTTGTTGGGTTTTTGGAGGGAGGGCTGGCATTGCTTTGTCCTGCCTTTTTGTTGTTGACGTGTGTGTGTGTGTGTGTGTGTGTGTGTGTGTGTGTGTGTGTGTGTGTGTGTGTGTGTGTGTGTCGTTGTGCCTGACCCGGTGTGGGCTTACCCTTTCTCAGCATTGTTTGATCAGACCTTACCTTGCCTGACGATGTCTTGCCCAGCCTGACCTGCCCTGCTTTGCAGTGCCTGTGTTGCCTTGCCTTGCCTTGCCTCGCTGTGGATTGCCTGTTCGCTGTCTTTCTTTGCCTTGCCTGCCGCTATGGATTGCCTGTTCCCGGTCTTTCCTTGCCTTGCCTGCCGCTATGGATTGCCTGTTCCCGGTCTTTCTTTGCCTTGCCTTGCCTCGCTATGGATTGCCTGTTCCCGGTCTTTCCTTGCCTTGCCTGCCGCTATGGATTGCCTGTTCCCGGTCTTTCCTTGCCTTGCCTGCCGCTATGGATTGCCTGTTCCCGGTCTTTCTTTGCCTTGCCTTGCCTGCCGCTATGGATTGCCTGTTCCCGGTCTTTCCTTGCCTTTCCTACCGCTATGGATTGCCTGTTCCCGGTCTTTCCTTGCCTTGCCTGCCGCTATGGATTGCCTGTTCCCGGTCTTTCCTTGCCTTGCTTGCCGCTGTGGATTGCCTGTTCCCGGTCTTTCTTTGCTTTGCCTGCCGCTGTGGATTGCCTGTTTCCGGTCTTTCCTTGCCTTGCCTGCCGCTATGGATTGCCTGTTCCCGGTCTTTCTTTGCCTTGCCTGCCGCTGTGGATTGCCTGTTCCCGGTCTTTCCTTGCCTTGCCTGCCGCTGTGGATTGCCTGTTCCCGGTCTTTCTTTGCCTTGCCTGCCATAGTTTTGACATGTTGTGGCTTTTCTTGTCTGCCCTCTGACCTTATTTTGGCGTTATCTATGTTTTGGTTTGACTGTACCGTGTCTTGACTTGTCTCCCCCTGCACTTCCTGGCCTTGCCTTGGGTCTTTGTCTTTGCTGTGGCCTTGCCTTTGCCATGCCTTCCTTTGGTCTTGCCTTGGTCTTCCCTTGTTGCTGTTTTCCCTTGCCTTGCTTAATTTTGCCTTGCCTCGGTCTTACCCTGTTCAAGTATCGATTTTGTCTCGGTTTTGTCTTGTCTTGTACTGCCTTGTCTTGCTTTGGCCTTTGACTTTTTTCTGTTTTTTTTCTTTTGGTTGCCTTTGTCTGGCTTTGCCTCGCCTGGTTTTGAATTGTCTTTCCCTTGTCTACCTGTCTGTTCTTTGCTTGTCTGTTGTGTGTATTTCTGTAGTCGTGCCTTGTGTTCTGTTGTCTTTCTCTCTGTTAGCTCGTCGTGTCTTGGGCTTTGCATTCGTCTCAGTCTCGCCTTTGCTGGCCTTTGTCGTATCTTATTTTGCCTTGCCTTGATCTTGTCCTTCTCTCGCATGTTTCTGCCATAGATGGGCCTTTGTCTTGAGTTGGAAGAGCTCTTCTTGTTTTGATGTTGCCTGTGTCTGCCATGTCGGGATTGCCTCGCCACGGTTTTGGCTGCTTTGTCCTTTGTCTTGCCCCTGCCTTTCCGGTATCTTATCTGTATTTGTCTTGGTCGTGACGTGTGTTTCGTCTTGGTCGTGACGTGTGTTTCGTCTTGGTCGTGACGTGTGTTTCGTCTTGGTCGTGACGTGTGTTTCGTCTTGGTCGTGACGTGTGTTTCGTCTTGGTCGTGACGTGTGTTTCGTCTTGGTCGTGACGTGTGTTTCGTCTTGGTCGTGATTTGTTTTATGTCGTTTTTCCTCGCACTGGCTGGTCGCTCTTTAACTCCTTGCCCTTGCCAACGTTTTGCAGTTGCGTGTATTGCTTGGTCTTTTCCTGCTTGGTCTCACATCGAACTGTTTTCACTCTTTTTTTTTCTTTTTTTTTCTATCTTTCTTTTCTATCTCTCTTTCTTTCTTCTTGCCACACCTTCTCTTCGTCATGTCATGCCTTAATTCAGTCCAGCTGTTTGTTATCTTGGTCGCCTGCTGTCGCCGTGTGTTGCCCTGTCTTGTTTCGCTCAGCCTTAACACAGAGTTGACCTCGGGCTTACGTTGTCTTTGATTTGGTCTTGCCTCTGCTTGGCCTGGCCTGGTCTTGGCCAGTCCAGGCTTTTGGTGCCCTGGCTTTGGTGGATGCCTTGACCTGGCCGTCCATGGCCATGCTTGTGGTCTGTCTTCGGTCTGGTGACCTTAGTGTCTGACGGATCCCACAGGTGAAGACCAAATCTCAGCACAGGAAGGGGTTGGTCAGGGGGAAGAAGAAGAACCCCTACGACGTGAAAGTCAGCTATACTCCCAACAAGGACATACGTCAGATTCAAAGCCTGACCAATATCTCTGCCTTCTGCTGGCAGGTATGTGTGTGTGTGTGCCTAGCCTGTGTGTGTATGTGTATCCATTCGCGTGTATCTATTTTTTTTCTCTTATCTGTAAAAAAAAACCAACAAATAACTAGTGGGGCAAAAAGTGCAGGCTGACCATTTCTCCGTCATTGAAACAATGAGTCAGCAAAGTTCATGCAAAAAAAGGAAGCGAGAGGGAGAGCGTGTGAATGAAAATAGGAGTTAAAAAGAGGGCATTAGTATATTACTGTGAAATCCTTCACTAACAGCATATGGATACCTTCGTAGTCTGACTTGAAAACAAAACCTTTGTTATCTCCTGGGTTTAACTTAACCCGCTTTATGATGTTGGTAGCTGTAGCTGTCTGTACATTACAAGATACAATATAAGTATCCCCTCATACCTTAAGCACAAGAACACTTTTTCTTGAGGTAGAAGCAGTGACACAAGCACTCACTGGCTTTCATCCACAAGCCAGTTTCAAACTCAACAAGCCATGATACTGACTGACTCCATGGACCTACTTCAGAAAGTGAAAAGTGGAATGGGAAATCTTGCTTGGAATGAACTAATGCGCAGCCTTCCATTGGAGCGACTCATATGGATGTACTGCCCTGGACATGCTGGCGTTAAAGGAAACGAGAGAGCAGACACATTGGCTGGCAAGGCAACAATAAGAACTGGATTGCAGCTTGGCCGATCTGATGTGATAAGAGATTTGTAGAATCACTTAAGCAAACAAGAGCAAAGCCACTATACCATAGACCATCTTTCAGATCTGAACATCAAGAGAGGAAGTGGCCGCACACCCATAGCAAGAGCAAGAAACATCACCAACCAAACAAACATTGGAATCATCTCAAGGCCAACACTGCGAAGACTCCTAGACATTGGGGCAAACTCATACTGGGCCTTTCCAATAACAGACACAAATGACCAAACACATGTCAACTGAGATAAGACTTTGAATCTCTCAGGGCCCCAAGCGCATACTGTAGACGTGTGTGTGTTTATCAGTAGGGTGATGCCAGCGTGTTAATTAGAGTCCACCGACGTGAGTGTGCAAGCGTTGGTGTGTGAGTGTGTGTGTGTGAGAGAGAGAGAGTGAATGTATATGCGTGTGTGTATGTTTGTGTGCATGGGGATGTGTGAGGGGGAGGAGTCGTTGTTCTTATTTTGTTTGTGTGTGTGTGTGTGTGTGTGTGCGCGGGCGCGTGTGGTCGTGCATGTATATGTTATATTTGATGGTCTCGTTCTTGTTCTTGATCCTAAGTCATCTTCTGAACATTCACGCACGCAGTCACTACACACACACACACACACACACACACACACACACACACACACACACACACACACACACACATACACGCGCATGCACACACGTGCGCACGCACACACACACAAACGTGCGCGCGTACGTTCGCTCGCTCATACGCATACACATATACTCATGCGTGCATTTGCACGTCCACAGCCACACGTGTGCACACATACAGGCATACACATGAACGCAAAAATGCATACGCACACGCACATGCGTACACGCCCACATACAACGACACACACATATATTGACACATATGTATGCAGATACGTGTGTGTGCTCACACAAACCCACAAATTTCACACACACACACACACACACACACACACACACACACACACACACACACATGCGCACACGCACACACATGCACACGCACACACACACACACACACACACACACACACACACACACACACACACACACGCACACACACACACGCACACATGCGCGCGCGCGCGCGCGTGCGCGCGCACATGGGCCCGTGCCCACACATCCATAGTAACACATATGTACACTCACTGCACACACATCCCCCCAAAAATAATAATAATAGTAATAATAATTTAAAGTAAATAAAATAAATGCAATTAGGTTTTTTTTTAATGTTAGGTAGGCATTGCATTCGTAGGGCTAATCTGCTAAGTCGTAGCCACGAGACCCTCGTCTTCAATTCTCTCATCTTTGTTGCTAATTCATTTATCCATCAGCTTAAAATTATGCATAGTGTGGTCTCAAAACTTAGCGTATGTGGTGTAGCGCATATGGACTAGTCCGCATGCAGTGACGCCTCGTTGATGAAACTGAAACTGAAACTCTTGAATCCCAAAACTTAAAAGACTGCGTGGCTGCATAAGCGTGAAGGGATCACTACATAATACAGGACATGCGAGACAGAAACGACAGTTGATCCAGGCCTGAGTGTCTTCTATTTCCGTAGAAAATGTAAAGCAAGAATTCGAAATCCATCGTGGTAAAAGTTAATTTCCTTACAATGAAAATAAATTTGCATTTGAGAATAAATGTGCACGAAAGGAATTCTATTCTAGGAGCGTTCTGTGTGAGTTCTGTTCTTCCAAAGTATGTTACTGCACACTAGTAATCAGCAGCTGTTTACCTTATTTTAAAGCCACAGTGATTAATCACAGAAGGCCTGGACTCATTAAAGTGAAAACATCGGGCCCTACATTAATTGAATTGAAAGCATTTGGATATGGATTAACTGAAATGAAGATTTTAGGGCCGAGATTAATTAATTGAAGACATTAGGGCATGAATTAAATAAACTGAAGACACTAGGGCCTTCATGGATGAAATTGAAGACGCTAGGACCTGAATTCAATAAACGGAAGACATTAGGACTCTAATGAATTATACTGAGTGCATTAGGACGTGTATTAATGGAACGGGTGACATTCGGGCCTGTGCTACAGGTATCAGAGCCTGGATTGGTTCTCTTTTTCTGTTTTTTTTTTCATATCCTGCACGATTGAATGAGCTTTGCAAGGTAACCAGACATTTTTGGATTTTTTTAAAGAGCGCTTTTAATCCTGGTAGATTTGTACCTCCAGTTACTGGTTCCCATTTGCCGTGTCTTTAATATTTCTCCCTGTTGTTTTATTCGGAATTGTAGAAATTTCTACCAACCTGTGTGTGTGTTGTGTGTGTGTGTGTGGACATTTTTGTAATGGGCGGAAATATCTAATTGGGGAGTTTTTGTAGACGTTTCCAATCAGTGGAGCCCATTGCAAACGTGATGAGCCTCTAACAGGGCGACACCGTTGTTGCTAACTGGTTCATTGGTGTCCACTTTGGGAGAATAATACTCATACAGAACACTCACTGCAATAGAATTCCTTTTCATACCCCTTTCCTAGGTCAAAGTTCAGTCATCCTTTTTGTCCTCTAAATAGTAACGTTCTCTCATTGGTGGGTGGAGACTTTGGAAATTCTCTCTGCCAACCGGAGAGTGAGAATACCGATCGTTTCGTGGACCAGTCAGCAGACGTTAATATTGGTTTCTATGGTTTCTAACCTCCAGCCCTCAGCATTGGTTTTGAAGAGAGAGAGAGAGAGAGAAGAGAGAGAGAGAAGCAGCTGCATCAAAAACGAGATTGTTTGAAGTTTTTCACGTCTGTCTCTTTGATTTTTATCTAACCTGTAAGCTCACGTGCGTAGTCTGTATGCTTTCGCACGATTAGCACACGACTGATATCTGACGCCGTTGATCTGTAGTGTCGTCCGCGTGTGTTTTCAGCCTGTGAGCTTCGAGTGTCTGATCTACAAAGTGCACGGGAAGAACCGGAAGACGAACAACACCTACAGCCTTAGCGAGCAGCGCACCCTGTCCTTCGGCACGGGCTCCGACACGGACTTCGAGGGCTGCGCCTGCGGCATCCTTGACAGGTGCGAAAACAAGAACCTAAAGTGCCATTGCGACGCTAAAACGAAAGAGGTAAGTGCAGGTCGCTGATGTGGGAGGGGATAGGAGGTAAGAGAGGATGGGGGGGGGGTGCTCGTTCGGGCGAGAGTAAGGTGTGGGGGAAAGGGGGCGGGATATGCCGGAAGAGAGAGAGAGAGAGAGAGAGAGAGAGAGCATAACTGTGCGCGCGCTTGCATTACGGGCAAAATGGGCTCACGAATTGTTACCAAATTTGGTTAAGTGAGGGTTTTCTTTTTCGTAAACACGTTTTCGTTTTGTTTTGTGTGGGTTTTTTAATTTATATTTTTATTTTATTTTATCTTATTTTTTAATTTTTTTTTTGGGGGGGGGAGTTGTTTTGTTTTGTTTTTCGGACACACAAGGTAGTTTCGACCGTAAAATTGGTCATGGTTACTGTTTATCCGTGTAAACATTGATTGTGGTGATGGTTACTGTTTATCCGTGTAAACATTGATTGTGGCCTTTTGAAACTAGCATGCGGCCGTACCAGCAGCTGGCTTTTCAGTGTCTGTATTATCACAGCTGACTCTTTCAGGGCTGTCACCTCATCATCAGAAAAAAATCCTGTCCTGAAAACAGGTAACAAACATAGCAGATACATGTCCAAGATATGTATACCAGTCAATAACACAATAGCTAAAGTATTGACATTCTTAAAGCAAGAAAAGGTAGACCATAGTAAGGGTGACATCCATTTCGCTTGATTTTCGTATTCCAGATTGAAAGATAATGTGAAACTATTTAAAGGAAAAATGCACTTTCTTTAAGTCATGGCAAAAAGAAACCGCAAAATGGATACCATTTGTGCAGTCTGAACACTGTTCATCTTTAACACCAGGATGTCAGGCTACGATAAAAAGGAAGGAAAGAAACAAAGAAAGCTTGCGCATTATACAGTATAATAAGACCAAAATATGTACAGATTTTTTAGAACAAAGACAGATGAAAGATCCACTAAGGTAGAAAAAAAGCAATGGACAAAGCAGACCGATAAAAAAGAAGTGGAACCGGGTTAGAGAGTCGCAGAATCAATGGCAGAATACGATGGCAAGGATGCAAGTTGTTTTTCTTTGTTTTGAAAGAAGCCCCAGCGCTCTCACATGAAAACGATGTGTTATAAATAGACAATAACCCATGTTTATTGGACAGATGGTTTGAAGGACCCAACATGAACAGGTCATCGAGTGGTCAGGAACACGCAAAGTTGGGAAATGGGGCAAACAAACGTGAACACTGCTCATATTTTGTTGGACGTCTTTTACATTAACACGTGCATGAACGACGTTGTCTTGTGCTAAAGTTCTAACAGCTGTTTGTTTTTCCCAGCCCCAGAGTTTCCTGGACACCTCTGTTATCTGTTGCGCGAAAGCAAGAGGCCTGGGCAGATAAGGAAAGCAAGAGGCCTGGGCAGATAAGGAAAGCAAGAGGCCTGGGCAGATAAGGAAAGCAAGAGGCCTGGGCAGATAAGGAAAGCAAGAGGCCTGGGCAGATAAGGAAAGCAAGAGGCCTGGGCAGATAAGGAAAGCAAGAGGCCTGGGCAGATAAGGAAAGCAAGAGGCCTGGATAGATCAGGAAAGCAAGAGGCCTGGATAGATAAGAGAAAAAAATCGACGAAGGGCAGTGAAAATGGACTGACATTGACGGCAAAGGAGAACGGGCGGCTGACATTTGGTGTCATAAAAGGTGTTGGTCAGCTTACGACATGAAGACATTCTAGTATCTGGGATTTCCTCTGGCTCGGAACAGCACGGTTCAGAGTCTGGAAAGATTGGGCCATCCAGGCAAACAGCGGGGGTCTGTCATCTTCCTTGTTACAGGCAAAATGCTGACTGGTCTGACGATACGCTTTACTTATTTACTCAGACTTTCACGTTTTTGTACAAAGTTTTTTTTTATTATTATTATTATTTTAATTGGACTTTCAGCCTCTACCCCCACCCCGCCTCCTGTGCCTCCCCCACCCCCTCAGCAAAGCGTGGTGGTGTGACAACTAGGCTTTTCAATTTGCAAGCTATGGGAGAGGCTTCCCCTTGCTTTTCTGTCGTACTACCTGTATCGTTACCAATCAGGAAGTTCGTAGTGGCGTTATAGTATTTAAATGATAGGCTGTTGTTTTATGTGCCTCTCATTTGCATTTGTGGTATGTGAATGGGTTCCCAAAGCAGCACTGGCTTGGACTTGCCTGCCCTGGACTGGCAGCATCAGTACGGCCGCAAACGATATTCATCTTTATTATTCATGACGGTTTGTTCTTTGCAGTGTCGTATTCCATGCCCTTTATGTGGCATCACTCGCATGCCGCTCATTTCAGATCCACCATACGCAGCCACACTGCACTATCATGCTGTCCAGCCACACTGCACTATCATGCTGTCACACTGCACTATCATGCTGTCACACTGCACTATCATGCTGTCCAGCCACACTGCACTGTCATGCTGTCCAGCCACACTGCACTATCATGCTGTCCAGCCACACTGCACTATCATGCTGTCACACTGCACTATCATGCTGTCCAGCCACACTGCACTATCATGCTGTCACACTGCACTATCATGCTGTCACACTGCACTATCATGCTGTCCAGCCAACACTGCACTATCATGCTGTAACACTGCACTATCATGCTGTCCAGCCACACTGCACTATCATGCTGTCCAGCCACACTGCACTATCATGCTGTCCAGCCACACTGCACATCATCATGCTGTCACACTGCACTATCATGCTGTCACACTACACCTCATCATGCTGTCCAGCCACACTGCACTATCATGCTGGTCACACTGCACTATCATGCTGTCACTCTGCACTATCATGCTGTCCAGCCACACTGCACTGTCATGCTGTCAGCCACACTGCACTATCATGCTGTCCAGCCACACTGCACTGTCATGCTGTCACACTGCACTATCATGCTGTCCAGCCACACTGCACTATCATGCTGTACACACTGCACTGTCATGCTGTCACACTGCACTATCATGCTGTCCAGCCACACTGCACTATCATGCTGTCACACTGCACTATCATGCTGTCTAGCCACACTGCACTGTCATACTGTCCAGCCACACTGCACTATCATGCTGTCACACTGCACTATCATGCGGTCACACTGCACTGTCATGCTGTCCTGCCCACCACTGCACTGTCATGCTGTCCAGCCACACGCACTGTCATGCTGTCACACACTGCACTATCATGCGGTCACACTGCACTGTCATGCTGTCCAGCCACACTGCACTGTCATGCTGTCACACTGCACTATCATGCGGTCACACTGCACTGTCATGCTGTCCAGCCACACTGCACTATCATGCTGTCACACTGCACTATCATGCTGTCACACTGCACTATCATGCTGTCCAGCCACACTGCACTGTCATGCTGTCACACTGCACTGTCATGCGGTCACACTGCACTGTCATGCTGTCCAGCCACACTGCACTGTCATGCTGTCACACTGCACTATCATGCGGTCACACTGCACTATCATGCTGTCCAGCACCACACTGCACTTCATGCTGTCACACTGCACTGTCATGCTGTCACACTGCACTGTCATGCTGTCACACTGCACTATCATGCTGTCACACTGCACTATCATGCTGTCACACTGCACTATCATGCTGTCCAGCACACTGCACTATCATGCTGTCACACTGCACTATCATGCTGTCACACTGCACTGTCATGCTGTCAGCCACACTGGCACTATCATGCTGTCACCAACTGCACTATCATGCTGTCACACTGCACTATCATGCTGTCCAGTCACACTGCACTATCATGCTGTCACACTGCACTATCATGCTGTCACACTGCACTATCATGCTGTCACACTGCACTATCATGCTGTCACACTGCACTGTCATGCTGTCACACTGCACTATCATGCTGTCCAGCCAACTGCACTATCATGCTGTCCAGCCACACTGCACTATCATGCTGTCACACTGCACTGTCATGCTGTCACACTGCACTATCATGCTGTCCAGCCACACTGCACTATCATGCTGTCACACTGCACTATCATGCTGCACACTGCACTATCATGCTGTCACACTGCACTATCATGCTGTCCAGTCACACTGCACTGTCATACTGTCCAGCCACATGCACTGTCATGCTGTCACACTGCACTGTCATGCTGTCACACTGCACTATCATGCTGTCACACTGCACTATCATGCTGTCCAGCCACACTGCACTATCATGCTGTCACACTGCACTATCATGCTGTCACACTGCACTATCATGCTGTCACACTGCACTGTCATGCTGTCACACTGCACTATCATGCTGTCACACTGCACTGTCATGCTGTCACACTGCACTATCATGCTGTCACACACTGCACTATCATGCTGTCACACTGCACTATCATGCTGTCCAGCCACACTGCACTATCATGCTGTCCACTGCACTATCATGCTGTCCAGCCACACTGCACTATCATGCTGTCACACGCCACACACACTACTATCATGCTGTCACACTGCACTATCATGCTGCCACACTGCACTATCATGCTGTCACACTGCACTATCATGCTGTCACACTGCACTATCATGCTGTCACACTGCACTATCATGCTGTCCAGCCACACTGCACTATCATGCTGTCCAGCCACACTGCACTATCATGCTGTCACATCTGCAACTCTATCATGCTGTCCAGCCACACTGACTATCATGCTGTCACACTGCACTATCATGCTGTCACACACTGCACTATCATGCTGTCGCCACACTGCACTATCATGCTGTCACACTGCACTATCATGCTGTCACACTGCACTATCATGCTGTCACACTGCACTATCATGCTGTCACACTGCACTATCATGCTGTCCAGCCACACTGCACTATCATGCTGTCACACTGCACTATCATGCTGTCACACTGCACTATCATGCTGTCCAGCCACACTGCACTATCATGCTGTCACACTGCACTATCATGCTGTCACACACTGCACTTCATTTCTGTCCAGCACACTGCACTATCATGCTGTCACACTGCACTATCATGCTGTCACACTGCACTATCATGCTGTCCAGCCACACTGCACTATCATGCTGTCACACTGCACTATCATGCTGTCACACTGCACTGTCATGCTGTCACACTGCACTATCATGCTGTCACACTGCACTATCATGCTGTACACCTGCACTATCATGCTGTCACACTGCACTATCATGCTGTCACACTGCACTATCATGCTGTCCAGCCACACTGCACTGTCATGCTGTCCAGCCACACTGCACTATCATGCTGTCACACTGCACTGTCATGCTGTCCAGCCACACTGCACTATCATGCTGTCACACGCACTATCATGCTGTCCAGCCACACGCACTATCATGCTGTCACACTGCCTGGTCATGCTGTCACACTGCACTATCATGCTGTCACACTGCACTGTCATGCTGTCCAGCCACACTGCACTGTCATCTGTCACACTGCACTATTCATGCTGTCTAGCCACTGCACTATCATGCTGTCACACTGCAATCATGCTGTCACACTGCACTATCATGCTGTCCATGCCACACTGCACTTCATGCTGTCACAAACTGCACATCATGCTGGTCACACTGCACTGTCATGCTGTCACACTGCACTATCATGCTGTCACCACATGCACTTCATGCTGTCCAGCCACATGCACTGTCATGCTGTCAGCACACTGCACTATCATGCTGTCCATCTATGCTGTCACAGCCCCAGCACGAGCTTTTCCACAGGAACCCTCAGTGAGGAGATCTGCACGACGATGGACATTCTATTTTGTTCAGAGTGCGCTTTCTTCCTGACCTGCGCAGAAGGCCACTTCGAACTGCCCTGTTATGTGTTAGAACGTTTGCTTGATGTGTCTGGCCTGTGTGCGTGCAGGGCGAGAAGGACGGACACTGAATGGTCACCGGAAAAGCTGCTGCCTGTGACTCACTCCATTCGAAGTATACGGCGCCTACGCAGAATGGCAGCAGGACATCCGAGCAGTAACACGACTGAACGTACGTATCCACCATGTCTGGGAACCCTGCTCCTAGCCGGTGACGTTGGGGCTTCCTCATGGCAGGAAGTGACCGGAACGGACGAACCAAATGGTCTGATCTGGGCATACATAGTCATAAAGAAAAGAGACAGAAATGAAAAACAAATACGAAGCTGAAACATTGTAGAGTCTAATTCATCCCCTTCACATGTAAAATCCGCTCCATCTTCTTAGGAACATTTAGATATCGTCTTAAAAGATTAGAGGTAAAAAAAGAAACCGTTACGAATTATGTTCAGCTGTCATTTTTGTCCCCGTCCAGAGGTCATAAGGAAGACTGAATACTGCGCTCCACTTAAGGTCACCTTGACGGCTGATCCTGATTGAACTCGTTGTGCCGTATGAAAGCAGAATGGAGCAAGATCATTTACAAGACCGAGAAGTGTGCCAGTCTAGTCGGCAGCTCCAGGGATCTGGCTTCGCAGCCCAAGTCCTAGCCCTAGGGATTGAAGTAAGTGGGGGGAGGTTCATCAGTCTATGATCTCTTGAAACAGGTGGCAGTTCCTGGTGAGAAGAGAGCAAGAATCCTCAATGCAATGGCCGAGGTAACTGAGCTCCAGGTCGATGTGGTCCAGGACGAACAAAAGTGATCTTCATAAGGCTTTTCTTTCCCAGCTTGGAACAGGTGTCCCATGACGAGGTGGGTAAGACACCCGTCTAAAGCGGCAACAACTTGAGACGCCCTCCGATCCAGAAGTTGCCAGTTCGAATCTTGGCAGCGTTCAAAACAAAAAAGCATGAAACAAAATCTGGCTGCAGAAGGACATCTATGCGTCATGACCTAGATGGGGCCCGCTGCCCCCGTACAGTGTGGGAGTTTAGGGCCGAAACACTCGCTTGAGGTGGAGGAGGGGGTGTTCTCTAAAGACCCTCTGCTGTCAAACAACCTTTCACGTTTCTTCCAACACTGACCCCATGAACTGTAAATAGCGACGTTCTGTGACTGAAAGGAAGAGCCCTCGGCATTCTCACTCACTGCTTGTCACGGTAGTTGGGAGTCAGAGTGGTTACAGTCAAATGTGTACCCCTCAAAAAGGTTAAAGATCTTTTCTTTGTTGTTTTGAAACTTCACAAAATAGTCTCAGTAACTGCTGGACACTTTGAATCTGTCACAGACGGAGGGGAGAGTCATTGCGCACAGTCCTGCCACAGTGCCACAGGGGGGCAGGCCCCGTGCAGTTTTGAACTGAAACATACAGTGCAACGTGATAGTACTTACCTGTTAAGAGTTAAGAGTTTGTGAGAGTTTCATCTCTCTCTCTCTCTCTCTCTCCTCTCTCTCTCTCTCTCTCTCTCTCTCTCTCTCTCTCTCTCTCTTTGTGTGTGTGTGTGTGTGTGTGTGTGTTGATACTTTGTGAAGTTGCCACTCTCCCGCTGGTAGCCTTTTGCGAGAGCATTGTTGCGCTCATTCTTTGGTCAAGGATTTGTGACGTCTGTAGAAGAAGAACGACGTAGGGAATGTTCACGTGTCTTTTTTGTATTGTGTACTAAATGAGGTGTTTTTCACACTCCGTTTTGTGTTTGTATGCTGCTCAACACTCGCAAAGGATCAGATATGGAACACACTGACAGAAGATAAAAGTGAGAAGGGAAAAAGTGAATGATTAGATATGCAAATCACGGACAGATCAACGGCAGGTGTACTGGCTTCTGCTGGGTCGCGACGTCTGACCATTCACTAAAGCCCCTCCAGCAGTCATTTGTCCAGGAGTTCCAAGTCGGATCTTAAACGAGTGTTGAGTGGTACATTTTGGCTTGAATGGGATTCATGATGTATATGCATCACGGAAGGACATTTTAATTCATCAGCAGCATTGAATTATTCACTAATTAACAAATGAAATGTTGAAAACGTACGTTAATTTACTCTAGGAATGGAACTTGCTGTCCTTACGTATCGTGCACTACTCACCAAATTCATTGGCTGATGTTAATGTTACGTGCACTACTCACCAAATTCATTGGCTGATGTTAATGTTACGTGCACTACTCACCAAATTCATTGGCTGATGTTAATGTTACGTGCACTACTCACCAAATTCATTGGCTGATGTTAATGTTACGTGCACTACTCACCAAATTCATTGGCTGATGTTAATGTTACGTGCACTACTCACCAAATTTATTGGCTGATGTTAATGTTACGTACACTACTCACCAAATTCATTGGCTGATGTTAATGTTACGTGCACTACTCACCAAATTCATTGGCTGATGTTAATGTTACGTGCACTACTCACCAAATTCATTGGCTGATGTTAATGTTACGTGCACTACTCACCAAATTCATTGGCTGATGTTAATGTTACGTGCACTACTCACCAAATTTATTCGCTGATGTTAATGTTACGTACACTACTCACCAAATTCATTGGCTGATGTTAATGTTACGCTGCCCTTTGGGGAAAAAAAGTTTCGTTGGAACTTCACAAAACAGTCGACATTCTTTCACCATGTTTTACTTACTGACCGACTTCAGTGACCTCGTCATTGACCTTGACCAGCACTCGAGCTTCGGTAAAAACATAACCTTCACCCCTAGGATTCCTCCCTGTTCTCAGCGATCTTATTATAGAGACTTGACGCCGTGTCATCTTGAAACACTAAACTACCCCCACCAATCTCGAGCCTTCTGCATGACTTTGAATTAAGGTCGAGGTCACCCGGTTGTGACGTCACGCGACCTTGAAAGGGGGGGGGGAGGGATGGGGGCAGGGTTTGACATAGTGTGATGTGCGCACAGAGTTCCCACCCACCTGTCACGAGGCGTTGACCAAGAGGGGCAAGTTCAAGAAGAACAGTGTGGACTACCTGAGGAGCGGCGAGTTCTTCATCCAGCCTGACCCCGAGGTCTGCACCGACCCCTTCCTGGTGTACTGCGAGATGGACTTGGACAACAAGATTGGTAAGCAGAATTATGGCTGAAAGGGGACAGGAGGGGGGATATCTCCCTCTCCCTCGCCTTCTCTCTCTCTCTCTCTCTCTCTCTCTCTCTCTCTCTCTCTCTCTCTCTCTCTCTTCTCTCTTCTCTCTCTCTCTCTCTCTCTCTCTCTCTCTCTTGCGCCCTCTTGCACTCTACCCCCCCCCCCCACTCCCCTCATGCGCGCGCGCGCGTATGTGTATGTGTGTGTGTGTGTGTGTGTGTGTGTGTGTGTGTGTGTGTGTGTGTGTGTGTGCGTACGTGTGCGTACGTGTATATGACCAGGAGTTATATGTTAGTGAGTTTCCCTCCCTATTGGAGGATGTCTCCCCCTTGGAGAATATAAGCTTGCTGAAGGCTCATTTTGAGAAGCATTTATTTTATTTTTCCCCATTCACCCACTCAAACACATACTGTTAGTTAGGCAGAATCATCTACCACTGCAGATATGAATGCGTATCTCCCCCTATTTCTTCAATCTAAGACATAAGAGCAAGCTTTGTTTATAATTCAATATTTCTTGCAGTCATTGCAACACCAAGCTGCTCTGTTAGTTGCTGGAACGGTGCGGTACTTATCCTTGGAATTTATTAGTTTGTTGTATATATATATATATATATATATATATATACACGCGCGCGCGTGTGCATTGAGGATATTTCGTGGACAACTGTATATAATGGTATATAATTATGTGGACGAACCTATTATCCTGGACATCCGCCGAGTGCGACATGCCTCAGACACTTATCTGGTGATCCATCAGTCGTGGAAGAATGTGTGAGTACGTTACTGGTAGTGTGAAATCATCTGGTGATCCATCAGTCATGGAAGAATGTGTGAGTACGTTACTGGTAGTGTGAAATCACGTCTTCGCTATGAGGAACACCCCACCCACCCCTCACCCCTGCCCATTATTTGGATGTCCGCCAAATGTTTTATGTCTTACAACGGCTTAGATTCAAGCGTAGATATCTACAAGTAGTAGACCATTAATGTCATTTTTTCGGCAATAATATTCTGCAAAAATGTTCTGTGAAACGGATTTTTATCATTTTGGAACTACGTCCACACAGTATCTGTTTCTGCGTGTGGTTCAGGTAATGTGGCTAATACGTGTGTGTGCGCGCGAGGGAAAAAGTTATCATCCTTTAAGGAAATAGGAGTAATAGGGAAATCAGTTATTATCACTGTTTACCGAGCAAAAGAAATGGCATGTTGCCCGTTCCGCCGATGTAACGCGCAGAGTGTCAACAAAGTCGATTTCACTACGGGCAGTTCAGTTGTGGGAAAAGTGAGGCATGAGAGTGATTTGGGAGACAGACACAACCTTGTAGTCAAAGGTTTTAGACGCGCAGAATTGTAAAATTCTGTTCAGCGCACACCAGCGCATGAGCCAGTGATCGCAATGTTTTGCTCAACACTTCGACAACGGAAGATATTGCTTCACACGCGACTTTATGCATGGAACCGGCAGAGTGAATGTCCGCAGATTTCGGAAGATTTTACGCAACAAGGTGGTAATACACAAGTGTGCGTCATTTCAACTGGTCAGCTGGTATTACTTTCTTGTTATCCTTCATAAAAGCGGTGAGATAATGAGTGATTCTCCAGAAAAGCAGCAGTCATCGCTCTTTCTTGAAGGAAGATAACCGTTTTCCTTGGAAAGCAGCGACGACAATTATTTTTCTTATTAGTGATGTTTTCTTAAAGGACAGTAACTGTTGTTTTTTTTTTGTTGGAATACAGTGATGATGGTGACTCTCCCTGTTATTACCGATTTCCTGAAGAATGAATACTGTTTCCCTCCTACAACAGTGATAGTAACTCACTTTCCGTCATATTATTGGCTTTTTTTTTTAAAAGATAATTATCGTTTTCTCAGGAAAACATGGAACACATAATCATGGGCATCTAAAGCTAGTTTGCTTCTACAGGCTGGGCCGGGTGGTGTACAGGAGAGGTCATGTAGGGTTGGGTTGAGTGGTGTACAGGAGAGGTCATGTAGGGTTGGGTTGGGTGGTGTACAGGAGAGGTCATGTAGGGTTGGGTGGTGTACAGGAGAGGTCATGTAGGGTTGGGTTGGGTGGTGTACAGGAGAGGTCATGTAGGGTTGGGTTGGGTGGTGTACAGGAGAGGTCATGTAGGGTTGGGTTGGGTGGTGTACAGGAGAGGTCATGTAGGGTTGGGTGGTGTATAGGAGAGGTCATGTAGGGTTGGGTGGTGTACAGGAGAGGTCATGTAGGGCTGGGTTGGGTGGTGTACAGGAGAGGTCATGTAGGGTTGGGTGGTGTACAGGAGAGGTCATGTAGGGTTGGGTGGTGTACAGGAGAGGTCATGTAGGGTTGGGTTGGGTGGTGTACGGAGAGGTCATGTAGGGTTGGGTGGTGTACAGGAGAGGTCATGTAGGGTTGGGTGGTGTACAGGAGAGGTCATGTAGGGCTGGGTTGGGTGGTGTACAGGAGAGGTCATGTAGGGCTGGGTTGGGCGGTGTACAGGAGAGGTCATGTAGGGTTGGGTGGTGTACAGGAGAGGTCATGTAGGGTTGGGTTGGGTGGTGTACAGGAGAGGTCATGTAGGGTTGGGTTGGGTGGTGTACAGGAGAGGTCATGTAGGGTTGGGTTGGGTGGTGTACAGGAGAGATCATGTAGGGTTGGGTTGGGTCGTGTACAGGAGAGGTCATGTAGGGTTGGGTGGTGTACAGGAGAGGTCATGTAGGGCTGGGTTGGGTGGTGTACAGGAGAGGTCATGTAGGGCTGGGTTGGGCGGTGTACAGGAGAGGTCATGTAGGGTTGGGTGGTGTACAGGAGAGGTCATGTAGGGTTGGGTTGGGTGGTGTACAGGAGAGGTCATGTAGGGTTGGGTTGGGTGGTGTACAGGAGAGGTCATGTAGGGTTGGGTTGGGTGGTGTACAGGAGAGATCATGTAGGGTTGGGTTGGGTCGTGTACAGGAGAGGTCATGTAGGGTTGGGTTGGTTGGTGTACAGGAGAGGTCATGTAGGGTTGGGTTGGGTGGTGTACAGGAGAGGTCATGTAGGGTTGGGTTGGGTGGTGTACAGGAGAGGTCATGTAGGGCTGGGTTGGGTGGTGTACAGGAGAGGTCATGTAGGGTTGGGTGGTGTACAGGAGAGGTCATGTAGGGTTGGGTTTGGTGGTGTACAGAGAGGTCATGTAGGGTTGGGGTGGGTGGTGTACAGGAGAGGTCATGTAGGGTTGGGTGGTGTACAGGAGAGGTCATGTAGGGCTGGGTTGGGTGGTGTACAGGAGAGGTCATGTAGGGCTGGGTTGGGTGGTGTACAGGAGAGGTCATGTAGGGTTGGGTTGGGTGGTGTACAGGAGAGGTCATGTAGGGTTGGGTGGTGTACAGGAGAGGTCATGTAGGGTTGGGTGGTGTACAGGAGAGGTCATGTAGGGTTGGGTGGTGTACAGGAGAGGTCATGTAGGGTTGGGTTGGGTGGTGTACAGGAGAGGACATGTAGGGTTGGGTTGGGTGGTGTACAGGAGAGGTCATGTAGGGTTGGGTTGGGTGGTGTACAGGAGAGGTCATGTAGGGTTGGGTGGTGTACAGGAGAGGTCATGTAGGGTTCGGTTGGGTGGTGTACAGGAGAGGTCATGTAGGGTTGGGTGGTGTACAGGAGAGGTCATGTAGGGTTGGGTTGGAGGGTGTACAGGAGAGGTCATGTAGGGCTGGGTTGGGTGGTGTACAGGAGAGGTCATGTAGGGTTGGGTTGTGTACAAGAGAGGTCATGTAGGGTTGGGTTGGGTGGTGAACAGGAGAGGTCATGTAGGGTTGGGTGGTGTACATGAGAGGTCATGTAGGGTTGGGTTGGGTGGTGTATAGGAGAGGTCATGTAGGGTTGGGTTGGGTGGTGTACAGGAGAGGTCATGTAGGGTTGGGTGGTGTACATGAGAGGTCATGTAGAGTTGGGTGGTGTACAGGAGAGGTCATGTAGGGTTGGGTTGGGTGGTGTACAGGAGAGGTCATGTAGGGTTGGGTTGGGTGGTGTACAGGAGAGGTCATGTAAGGCTGGGTTGGGTGGTGTACAGGAGAGGTCACGTAGGGTTGGGTGGTGTACAGGAGAGGTCATGTAGGGTTGGGTGGTGTACAGGAGAGGTTATGTCGGGCTGGGTGGTGTACAGGAGAGGTCATGTAGGGTTGGGTGGTGTACAGGAGAGGTCATGTAGGGTTGGGTGGTGTACAGAGAGGTCATGCAGGGTTGGGTTGGGTGGTGTACAGAGAGGTCATGCAGGGTTGGGTTGGGTGGTGTACAGGAGAGGTCATGTAGGGTTGGGTTGGGTGGTGGATAGACTGTATTTGGGCAGGATTTCGTTAGACTACTTGGTTTGGCCGTTTGTGGCTGGATTGGATAGTGAAAGACTGTAACTGGCTGATGCATGTGTAGATTGTAATCAGCCTGGCTATGTGGGATTGTACTCATTTTAGTGAGCGCCATGCTTGCACACCTTCCACTTTTTCGTTCCCAGCCATGCTACATGGTCAGTCGGCTGCTGTGAGCGAAGTTCGCCGGCTGCCTCAGCGATGTCGCCGATCCCCACAGCTTTTCCCTCAGGTGCACTGCACTGGGCGACGTGTCCTGTCGTAGGGTGTCACAGCAGGGGGGACAGGACTGGAGAATGGTGTCTGTGGACCAGTGCTGCATGGGCACTCCACCGTGAAGAAGTGTGACAGGAGCTGACGACGTCCTGATCTCAGTCTGACCTGTTGCGCCCTTCCTGGCTGGTGAATGCCATCCTTCCCAGGCCTGTCTCCTGACGCTGTCTCCAGAGGTTTTTGAAGTGGCTTTTAAGACTCTTGACTTCTGCACATGACACTGGGTGGGCAGTCTGCTGCCTAGCTTGGAGAGTCTTCAGCTTCCTCAGTGCCCATAACTCCAGAGTGTCGTCACTCTGCAGGCGAAAAGCTCAATTCTTACACGGGCTCAAATTCCATGATCTGGCGAAATTACTCTAACAAGTACCAACAACAGCTGGAAGGTTTTTAAAGGGTTCGCAACTTTTTCTCTTAGGCTGCGGATAGGGTTAGGGTGAGGTTAGGATGTAGGCTGGGGATAGGGTTACGATCACGTTAGAATGAAGTTTAGCGACAGACAGATTCGCAAAGCCACACTTTCATGAAACCTTTGTTGATTCGCTTTCAAGAAATGCCCGTGTTTCCCACTGCCGTTCAGCCAGTGCGTGCGTGTGTTCCTGCAGGTGTGACCAAGATCCTTCCTCGGACTGCGTACACAGAGCTGAGGCCAGGGGAGACCACTGATGTCGAGTACTATGGGCCCACGGACGAGCAGATGCGCTGTCTGGCCCGCGAGTCCAAATACTGTATTCAACCCGTGGCTTACGAGTGTTACTTGGCTGAGGTAAGGCATCAGTCTCTCACGTGTAACGAACCTCGGGAAAAGAATTAGTCTTTCTCTCTCCGTCAGTGTCTACGTAAGTATTTGAAATCTCAGGTAAGGCATCCATCTGCTTCGCCCTCTGTTAGTGTTAAAAACCTCAAATAGGCATCACGCTCTCTTTCCCCGTCAGTGTCACAAAGCTTAGGTAAGACATCAGTCCTTCTTCACGCCTTTTCCGTCAGTGTTACAGAATTCAAGTAAGACACTGGTCCATTCACCATCTCCATCAGTAATGCAAAGCTCAGATCAGACATCAGTTTCAGATAGAGCATTGGTTCATGTTCACGCCTCTACCATGCTCAGGTAGGGCACTGGTATATTTTCACACCTTTTCTGTTCAGGTAGGCCATTGGTATGTTTTCACACCTTTTCTATTCAGGTAGGGCATTGGTATGTCTTCACACCTTTGCCATTCTCAGGTAGGGCATTGCTATATTTCCACACCTTTTCTATTCAGGTAGGGCATTGGTATGTCTCCACACCTTTTCTATTCAGGTAGGGCATCGGTATATCTTCACACCTTTTCTATTCAGGTAGGGCATTGGTATGTCTTCACACCTTTTCTGTTCAGGTAGGGCATTGGTATATCTCCACACCTTTTCTGTTCAGGTAGGGCATTAGTATGTCTTCACACCTTTTCTGTTCAGGGCATTGGTATGTTTTCACACCTTTTCTATTCAGGTATGGCATTGGTATGTCTTCACACCTTTTCTATTCAGGGCATTGGTATATCTTCACACCTTTTCTATTCGGGTAGGGCATTGGTATATCTTCACACCTTTTCTATTCAGGTAGGGCATTGGTATGTCTTCACACCTTTTCTATTCAGGTAGGGCATTGGTATGTCTTCACACCTTTTCTAGTCAGGTAGGGCATTGGTATGTTTTCACACCTTTTCTATTCAGATAGGGCATTGGTATGTTTTCACACCTTTTCTATTCAGATAGGGCATTGGTATGTTTTCACACCTTTTCTATTCAGATAGGGCATTGGTATGTCTTCACGCCTTTACCATTCTCAGGTAGGGCATTGGTATGTCTTCACACCTCTTCCATCCGTTATACAGCTCAGGTAAGGCATTTGTCCACCTCCACTTTTTTCCGAAGAGTATCACAGAGCTTAGTTAAAACGCAAACCTTTTTCGCGGGTTTTCCGTCAGTGTTACAGACTTCGGGTAAGCCATCGATCTGTCTTTCCATCTTTGCCATTGAGTTTCACAGACCTTGGAGAAGGCATTTCTGCCCCTCCCTTTTGCATCCAAGCGGATAAAACGTGGTGTGTGTTGTCTTCATAACGTTCATACTCGACGTTTATGGTTGTCTTTGGTTGACCTTTGCTCATATGAATCGGTGTTCAGGGGAGGCTTTTATTTAGTGTGTTTACATGACGTACTACGTTTTAGGTTGGTTGGTTGGCTCGGTACTGTGCTGATCGGTTGGCTAACTGGCTGGCTGGTTGGCCGACTGGCTGATGGGAACAAGGTTGGTTGGTCGGTTGGTAGTTTAGGTGGTTGATTGCTTGGTGTACGGATTGTTTATCAGTTGCTTTAACGACCGGTTTACTGATTTGCCGATTGATTGATCGATTGAAGCTGAATTGATGAAGTGAATGATTTGACTGATGAACTGGTCCACTGGTTGACCCCCGTGACAGCTGCTGGGCGGGGGCGCGTTCTGGGAGGGTCCCGAGCAGGTTCGGCAGAAGATCTGGGGTGGAGGGGACGGGAACAACTGTGCCTGCGCGGCCGACCGGGGATGTGGAGGCCTCGACTCCCTCACCCAGCAGACCAACAGGTTCCAGTCCCGCCTTTTTCTGTTCCTGCCTGCCAGCCTGCTTGTCTGTCTGTCTGTCTGTCTGACTGTCTGTCTGTCTGTCTGTCTGTCTGTCTGTCTGTCTGTCTGTCTGACTGTCTGTCTGTCTGACTGTCTGTCTGTCTGTCTGTCTGTCTGACTGTCTGTCTGTCTGTCTGTCTGACTGTCTTGTCTGTCTGTCTGTCTGTCTGTCTGTCTCCTTGAACATTTTTGTATCCTTGATTCCGTGATTGGGGTGTTGTCCTGGGTCAGGGATTGCTTCCTGATGTGGACTTCTTGGCTTGGACACACTCTCTCTCTCTCTCTGTCAGTCAGTCTGTCTGTCTGTATTTCTCTGTCTGTCTGTCTCTCTCCTCCTCTCTCTCTCTCTCTCTCTCTCTCTCTCATCTTCTGTCTCTCTCTCTCTCTCTCTCTCTCTCTCTCTCTCTCTCTCTCTCTCTCTCTCTCTCTCTCTCTCTCTCTCACTTTCTCTCTCTGTCTGTCTGTTTATTTGTGTTTTAATTTAAACTTTGATATGGTATCTGCACTCAATAAGATTTTTCTCTGTCTGCATTAGGTTTAACCAAACAACTAATCAACATTTTCAGTCAATGTATCCATTTGATGTAGCAGCATGCCAAAGATTAACGCAAATCCCTGCGCATTTCTGGTTTATATTCAAGTACAATACTAAACAAAATGACCTTACAACACCTCCTCTGGAAAGATTTTGTCCAGTAACTATCTACAAAGAAGATTAACGCAAATCCATGAACATTTCTGGTTTATATTCAGTTACAATACTAAACAAAATGACCTTACAAAACCTCCTCTGGAAAGATTTTGTCCAGTAACTATCTACAAAGAAATGTATCTCCATGGAATATGGAATTTAAAAACTGATACGAAGGTGTTTTGCATGTCTTGTCAAAAAACAAAATGCACGAGAAGAACTCTTTCACTCTATACCAATTTTTATTTCCCCGGGCGCAAAACGATTGTTGTTTTTATACTCACAATCTGACACAGAGGGTTGATTCAAGGTCCGTTTGACTTTGCCGAACGACTGCGCTCTCCCTAGTGCCCTTCTGATTTGTTTGTTTGTTTGTTCTTCTCTCATCAAGATTGCCGCAAAAATACAAAGCTGACGTTGACAAAACATGGGGGAAAGATGATATGTGGCCTAAGTCCAAACCAAGTGAATGTTGGTGCCTATCCGGATCAGAAAGCGGATCCAGATGCATTAGCAAGATTGCTACAACTTTTCCATGACCTGAAGTCACTGCTCACGTATTGATGGATATCTGTAAAGTAATATATTATTGCAAAATATTAAAAGAAAAAAAAACCTAGTCATATAAACGTTGATGTTTTGAATTTTCAGTATCCTAACAGGAAAAGGAAAATTTTCTTTTCAGTTTTTCTCGAACCAGCATACAAAGTTTTCTGTGTTGGTAAAACCTGCTGTGTGACCCTATGTTTATGTCTCGTGTTACAGTAAACACACTTCATTTTTACCTTGCCTTTTGGTGTGGCGTTGGCCTCTGTTCAGCCATGTTGGCAGCCCGCGCTTTCCTGGGTGCCCCTCTAGTTGGGTTTTTTTTTAAGCATTTCTTTATTGAACAGATGTGTACATAAACGAATTATTGAACTGAAGCCACAACAAGCAAATGCTTATGATGTGCTCAGTGACGGAAAATTTAACAACGATAGTTCTGTTGTTTATCTCATCTGTAGAGGCCAACATAGTCTAGTTAGAGCAATGCCAGACCCATGATCCTTGGGGTTGCGGGTTCGAGTCTGCGCCAGGCTGTTTCGGTACACAGATAATTGTACACAGATTTTTCCTCGGGGTTAACATTGATTCTGACTCCATGCCCCGAAAAGTCCTTCGAATGAGACGATAAACCATGTATGAACGAGTACATAAAACACTGCACACATGTTTATGTATCGTTGGCCTGCAGCGCACGCTTTTGGAGTGTTGATACTTCCGGTTAGCAACGCAATGGCAGGACGCCGATCTCAACTGTACTAGTTTCTCAAAGGTTCTAGTGGGTTTAGAGAAGTTCTACGATCATCAGATGGCATCAAAGGCTTCAAAGAAAAAAGGCGACAAATTTTACGTAGTAAGTAAAGGCCGTAAAGTTGGAATTTTCAGTTCGTGGAACGATGCCAGGATATCAGTTACTGGCTTCGCCCAGGCTGCCCACAAGGCTTATGACACTCGTGAGCAGGCCACGGCGGCTCTGAAAGCAGCAGGCGTTCATGAGCCAGTCACAGACATAGGCTTTGACAGTGACAATGAAACAAAAGTCGCACAGAACAGAGAAACGACAAACGAGAAGAAACGACACCAAAACAAAAGATTAAAGAACCAGAAGAAAACAACAGTGACGTTATCTCCATAGAACAACTTCTGACGTGTCAAAACACCATTATGACGTCAAACCTAAAAAAAATTAGAATCTGCAGTATGCAGCTTGGCTTCGCAAATAGGAGACATTCGGTCACGTGAAAAAGCTGAGCTAATGCAGATGATAGACAAACTGGACAAAATTACCAAACAGAGAAGAACCGTAAATGTCAACTCAAGAGAACGTATAAATGCCAATCCTAGCCCAACCGCCCTCAACCAGTTTCGAGCGGTTGACCCTAGGATTGGCATTTATACGTTCTCTGACAAGTAAGACTTCAATAACCAAAAAAATAACGATTATCTACAAACAAACATACTGTGTAGGATTATCCGTTTTCAATACTAATTTACTAAACTTTTCAGATTTCAGTTTTTGCTTAATCCTGTGTTTTTCCTGATCATTTTCAATAACATCATTTTCACGCATACATTCATCAAATGCGTCTCTGTATTTCATGTGAAACAAAACTACAGTCTTTAATTGTTCTCTAAAGTCTTTTAAAACCGAGTTATATTTTTGACATAAAATCCACACACTTATCCCAGCATGTCTTCCACTGAAAGCCAGTTTCGACAAAGTGTTTCTCTTTTTAACTATGTCTCTTTCTGCCGAACAGTCATCTATAATAAATAGTGTCTGCGTTCCCTCAACACAATCTAAAACGTTTTCTAAACACTCACTCAATTTATTGCTGGGATCAACTAAATATATGTCATCATCCATCCATATAAACCTTCTATCGTGATATGCTTTGTTCCATTTAAGTGTTGGGCAGAAATTACTATATGATCAAAATTTAACGATAAACTGTTTGTAATAGGTCGAGGATAAATATTGTTTTCCCACAACCAGTTTGTCCACAAATTAATGAACAATGAGGGGTTTTTATCATAAAGTTAACTGTTCCATAGTTTTATAACAGAATTTAATCTAATCCAGTTATTATGGTTATCATACTCTCTGTCAAAACTTGGTCAGTATAATAAAACCCTATAAGGCTTAAATGTGTAAGATTAATCCAATTTAGTTCTGTAAGATTGTTTCTATTTAGACTAATATTGATTTTGTTGCTTGTTGTTATGACCTTAATATCCTCGCCATTGTGAAGAACGACGATGGTAACTTTAAGACTGTCAACGTCTAAGTTTTGCCAGCTAATAAGAATTCCTTTCATTAGTACGTCACTGACGCCCACAGCTCCATTTCTTGCCTCATCTTTTAAGACAGAAATGTCAAATATCATTGTGAACGCGTCTCCTAATTTCATGCGCGGAATGAACTGTAATTTTGTAGAAGCTTCCTTTAAAACCGCTTCTCTTCTGCGGAGGATGTACTGTTTATTCCCATACGGTGTTATTTCAATCTCTTTCCGACTATTGTCCTCTGGCATAAGACTTACATGCAAAGGGCAGAGTTGAATGCTTTTCTGAACTATTTTGACGGCTAAAAAATGTAAATGGCTTATGAATTCAAATTTTATGTCCCATTCTAAATATGGTTCTAAGTGCCATTTGCTGTCAGGTTTTCGAACTATTTTATATTCATACTGGCCGGCATTTATTTGCTTCTAGATTGCGTAGTTGTTCTAGTTTAGGAAACTTTTTGTTGTCGCCAACTCTTTGCGTTTATAATCACCATCTTTAGTGTACTCAAAACCATACAAAGCGCCTATCTCACCATTCTGTTCAAAGTCCGCAACGTCTGCAAGGTCTTTTAATTCTAAAGTTATACACCTCACAGGCGCTAATGTAACTCCTGATTCTTCTGGTCCCCGCGACATTATTTTTTAGTACAGTTTATTATTTTATTTCCAAAACAATGTGCAGGTTATCACATTTTACGACTTTCCCTGTTTTGTCTGTGATCTTTATATTAAATGATCTGACCCTCCCACAAGCTAATTTTTTAAACTGTAAATTAGGGAATTGTATAATTTCATAATCGCAATATACGGCTTTCCCTGCGGAAGAGCTCTTAAGACAGTTGAGGGCCTTCCATCATATAAGTTTTCATCTGTGCTCAGTTCATCCAAATGAACATAGAGTAATGAATGTAATGCAAGATCGAGCGGGCTTTCCCCTCATAAGTAGTTTTGTCTGGTGTAACTCTAAAATCTATGATTGTCAGCTGCAAAGCCTAACATTTTAGCCAGCTCTCATCAAAATAGTAACCTACTTCTTCTCTTCAGGCTTGAATGTTAACATTGTTTTTTAGATTTGCATTGTTAAGTTTGAGAGTAATGTCTAAGTTACTCATTGCTTCTTTTAGTGAGCAAAACTCGTAATAACCATCAGGTATTGTTAATGGCTAACTTCGTCTCCTCTATTGTCAACTTTTAGATCGTATTATATTCTTGGTTCAGTTATATTAAACCTACGACTTTGTAAAAAATTTCATGGAGTGCGACCATTTTGGTTCCGCAATTTAACACAATGTTCTAAAAACGAAGGACGGTCTTGGGTTGTTATTGTTACAAACATTTTTTAAAACAAATTAAAAATGAGCGCATTCAAATATACTAATGCAAATATTCTGTTGGGCCGCACTACAATCTTAAAAATATAGCAACTGACGCCCTTGACATTTCTGTGACCCAGACTGACACCTTTCAAGTAAAGGTGAGTACTCCATTGGACAAATATCTTAACCCTCTATTAAAAAAGACTACATCGCGAAAGTGTGGTTCAGTCATCCGATGCAGTTTTATCAGAACCAGTTAAACTTTGCCGTGTTTTGTGCATCAACTGGGTGTGGAGTATCGTATGTGATCATCTAAATCATCCTGATCCTTTGGTGAGGTCAGTGTACAGATTTCATTTTTATTACACCTTCAGACGTATTTTGACTGAACTGCAAGCACCTTTACCAAATGACAAACCGTTTAATCCATTCAGCAACAGAATAGACATGAAGGCTTTTGAAAGGATCTGTAACGAATTCAATATTAATGTTAAGACAGACTTTAGACAAAAGTTGGACCGCAATCGTGGCTTAGGCACCTTTATTTTGGGGCGTGCACAGAAAGTATAAACTATGACTGGAATCCTCCTTACACATCTTTCTTCAGGCAAGCTGTTCACCTCGGGTCCATAGAGCAAGAGCATAAAACAGCGTGGACAACATTTATCTTAAACACTTCTAAGGGCCTAACTAAGCGGGAATAAGAACGAATAAAAACGACTCTATTCGTACTTACGTTTGGTGTTTGCTAGGCTCGCAAGCACAGGCAAGATCGAGCATAACTGATCCTTCTACTGGCTTTGATGCACAAAAACAGTACTTAGCAAATTTAGAGGACGCCATTAATTCTACTGTTGATTTGCCTTCAAGTATTAAAAGGTACCAAAATGTTTACAATTCGCAAGATCGAAAGTAGACTTTGTTGTTGGCACTGGTTTATACATGCTGCCTTCTGACCTCAGACTCCAGGTAGGAACATAATAAACTACAACAATGAAATTTCTTGTTGCGGGAAATGAACAGAAGGTTGGACAAAACGACATAAATTCTGAGCCAGTAATATTACAAACAATAAAAAAACACAGCCGATCCCCAAGAATAAGTCATCCAATCCCCAAGGCCATTGAAGACCGCGAAGTCGAAAAAAATAATGACCATGAATATGAAAAGACAGCACTTGTTGCTGGATTAACTGGCCTAGGATTACTCTTTCTTTATCTTACTAAAGAGTAATCCAACTATTAAGAGAACTAATGCCCATAAGTGCTCGGCCATAAAGCCAACTACTTTGCTTGCAGTAGACAAAAGCCAGCTAACGACACCCCCTAATATACCAGGTAAAGAGTCTATAGCTTTACCGGCTATTTTTTTAATAAACCCGCAAGATGGTCAAGTTGTTTTTTTACCCATGATTTATCGGGCGGCGATGGAGGTGATGGGGGTGGAGGTAATGAACTTTGACCACCACCACCTGTAATAGCCAACACCAGTGTACTTATTGCAAATCTAAGGCTGTTATAACGCTTGCTAATGTGACACCTTGCTCTCTAAACAGTGTTCGTATTCGTTCTGCTAGCGTCGTGTCTTCATATAAAATTCTTTGGATAGTTTCTCTTATTCTGCTTACTTGAGTTCGTAATTGTTCTCGGTTAGTAGACAACACTTCTAGTCTTGCTGGTCTCAGTTGTTCAAGCTTTTGTAGTTTTTGGGTCATTCTTTCTTTAATATCGCGTCCTAAGTTGTCGTCGTCAGCATCAGCGATGTTTTTTTTTTTCTTTTTCTATCTGCTCATCTAGTTCACTCAGTTTTGCTGAATTGTTTATTAATTCCCCTCTGAAGGTTCTTAAAGTACGATCAAGGGCTAATAATTCTCGCATGGGCAGCAGTGATTCGCGTATTGTTTTTGGTACTGTTTCTTCTGACAAACTGGTTTCTGCTTCTATTGTTTTTGGTACTGTTTCTTCTGACAAACTGGTTTCTGCTTCTATTGCTTGTGATATTTCGCCAGCTGTTTGACTTAAAACTTTAAGTTCCATGTTTTGCATTTGGTTATCTGTTGGGAGTTTCTTGTAGTGTGTTTTAAAGTTTAGCAACTGCCTCCCTATTTAATTCTGGTTTAGTAAGGCCAAGGCGATTTCGAACTTCCACCTGAAGGTGTTTTTTGATTGTACCCATGCCTACAAACTTTGATGAGTCTCGTTTATGTGTAAGCTGAAAAAGTTGTCCTTGCTTGTTTTTCACATACAAATGGTCATCTTTTACTTCAAAATCATCAGGGTATATAGTTTCGGGAGGTTCTAGTCCTAAACTTTGGTATAATGATCTGACCTTACTTTCTGTTAATCTACGTCTTTGCACCCCTTCTACTAATTCATCATGCAATGAGAGCGCTGAGCGATGTTGTACCAAAGGGGTCATTTCACTCATGTCGTCTCCAGGATCAGGAACATCATATCTTCATCTTCAATGCTGCCATGTTTTTAAATAATTAACTTTTTATTTTGTTTTATAAAAATGTCACAAGCATATGGCTCAATTCTTGACCCGCATAGAAGACTGAAAGAACCCTTTGGCGTGAAGGGAAATAAGCGAAATATTACTGTTCCAAATAATCCATCTACTATTGATTCAGATCAAATTCTTACTGTCAAATTTCCAGATCTAGGAGCAGATGAAGTGATTGTGCCAGGCTCTGCGCGTCTTACTTTCAAAATAGAACTCAATTCAACAACAGACCCAGGCAGGACAGTTGTCCAGAATCTGGGGCGGGCAATCGTTAAGAAAATTTCTATAAAACTTGAGGGGCAAGAAATATTTTCTTTACACAATGCAGACATATTTTTAAACCTATTCTGATCTATGGCTAACCGGGAATGAAAGGGCTGATCTTGCGTTTCAAGGAATCGAAAATGAAGTAGCACTAAAACATAGAATAGGCGCTGAAGTTGATAAAGACACCAAAAGGTATGCAGCTGTAAGTTCTGCGTATGGTAATCGCTTTTTCATACCCCTAGATTTCGAGTTGTTAAAAGCGCATGCCCCATACTTTCAAGGAGCATTAAAAGACAGATTGTCATATGAACTAACTTTTAATGACTACAAATATGTTATTATATCTACAGACACCGAAGCAAAGTACAGCATTTCTGACATCTCGTTAGAGTTTGACGTTGTTAGCAACCCTAATTTAGCGAGGCTGATTGAGCAACAATATCAGTCAAAATTAGCAATATATTACGAAAGAGTGATTCATCATACAACATATCCCAAAAGCAAGGCAGACACTATATGGAATTTTAGTTTTAGTGCCACAGCAAGATCGCTTAAAGGTATTTTATTGCTGTGCGAAGATGAAGAACCATTCAAAAGACAAACTGAAAAGTTTATTAATCCTAAAATAACAAAAGTGCAATGTACAATTGAGGGTTGTCCTAACCAAATCTACGCTAGCGGGCTTAAACCTTATCAACATTTTGATGAAATAAGAAAACTGTTTGGAGGCGGGAGGTGTAGAAATTCAACAGTTGACCTTGTGTCTAAAGATCTACATCTTCACAGTGTTAGACTTGATGATTATTTAACAACGAAATACGGTTTATGGATTGACCTAAGGTCAACAGAGGATAATCAGTTACATGAAGCGGGAGAAACTGTTAGAGGCATAATAAACATTCAAATTGATAAAGAAAAAGATGCTGATAAACCGCTTAATGTATATTTGTTTTTAATATATGATGCGCAGCTGAATATTCAAGATAACAGATTAAAAGGTATACATTACTAAATTATTTTTTTATTTTTTAAAAAAGCATGTCTGTTCAGCATTATCCAAAAGTACCTAAAGAAGAGATAGTAGGCAACATCGACTCCAGGGTCGTCTCTGCCGCTATAGAAAGCCCTAACATAAAAACCTTCAGATTAACCAACATTACACAAATGCAACAAAAACTAGAGCAGGACATTTCAAAATACAGCAAAGCCAAACGAAGGTATTCTGCTGTCTTTAATGCTGTTACCTATGTTAATACTGGAGCATCGACTATTAGTGCTGTATCGGCAGGAACAAGTGTAGGCTTTTAGCAACAGGCATAGGCGCACCGCAGCTTTACCTCTAGGCGGTTTGTCTTTAACTCTCGGCCTGTGTTCATTAGCTGTAAGTGCTGCTAGCAAAAAATTAAAAACTAAACTCCAAAAGCACACAGCTATGGTTCAACTAATAACAGCTAAACTTAGTTCCTTCAAACTGACAATAAATAAAGCACTGGCTGACTCAAACTTCACAGATGAAGAATTTAGTCGTTTACAGGCCGATTTTGATGACTACAAAAGACAAAAGTTTGATCTTCAAAGAAAGGCAAGGACAACTTTTTCTCAACAGCCAGACAACGAGCAGATAAAAAAGGAATGTTTAAAAAAAGTAAACGAAACATTAAACTCTGTTCTAAACAGCTCACATTAACAACACCAAAGGGTGTTTATACTTTAGTTTATGAGTCCAAGCACAAAAAGACCGTAGATATTGATTCTGATTAATTTTTTTTTGATTTAAATAAATATTTTCGGTTAGAAACTTAGCATGGATAAGATATATGAAGGCCCGGACGAATTGTTTTGAAGCAATGCGTAAGGAAGAAGATTTATCAAAAGCTTTAAATGATATCAGTCTAGAAGTCATTGATTCAGCAAACGTGCGGGCAAGCGTTGTACATGCAATTTCTCAAGTTCCAAGTAAACTAACAATAGACCTGCCAGTTAAAGTAATGTTAGCTGTTTTAATCGACTATGTAACAATAAATGAAGAAAATCTAGAAGTCTGGGTCTCGACTAAACAGCAGACTATTCTTTCCTCTAATGACTTAACACCTAGTTGGGCAGACGAAACTGCTTACACGGTTTGATGAAGCGCTGAAGAAGCCAAAATGAGAGGCTCTGGTTGGTCAGAGGGCGAAGTCTTAGAGATCAGATTAAAACAGGCTAAGTATGCACCGATTGTTGGCAAGTCTTACATTCGACTACCTCCAGCATTAGTTGCAAAAAGAGCAGTTCTAAACATACAGAATACAGACAACAAATGTTTTATGTGGTGTGTTCTCGCAAGGCTGCATTGCGTCCGCAAACACGCAGAGAGAGTGTCTAACTATCACCCTTACATCAATGATCTTAACTTTAGAGGAATATCCTTTCCTGTTAGCGGGACAAAATTGATCAGTTTGAAGAACAAAACAAACCAATAACTGTTAATGTATACACATGGGATGAGGAAACAAATCTACAGCCATTAGAGTGTCCAAGAACAGCCCAACGATTGGCGAACCAGACAAAAATAATGTTGACTTACTACTGATGCTTTCACCAGCGGGGCTACCACATTACACATTAATACGAACAATGAGTAAACTAATGCAGCATACTTCAAAAAATGGGCACAAACAAGAATTCTGCAGAAAATGTTTAACAAAAATTCCATCTGCTCCAGCCGCAAGCGAACATAAGAAACATTGTATCGGCCCAGTTGACCGTAATACAGAACTAATTACGCCGGAGAAGGCAGTAAAGTTAGTTTTTAGAACTGGAAACGGATGCAAATACTCCATATGTTGTTTACGCAGACTTCGAATCACTCATTGTTCCTTATGAAGGACCAACCCCACAGAGACTTCCTAAAACAGCCATAGTGAGTAATCACCAGATTTGTTCATTTGCCTTCGTTATTGTCAGGTCGGATGGCGCCCATTCAAAGCCAGAATTGTATAGAGGACCTAAAGCTGCAAAATACTTCTTAAAACGCATGCAGCAATTGCGTAATGCCTGTTCTAATAATCTGAATTTATCTGAAATCATAATGACGCCCGAAGACCAACAACAGTATGACTCAGCCACTCACTGTTGGATTTGTGGTTTAGGCCTCTCCTTAGACGCAGCGAATCCGAAAGTAAGAGACCATGATCACATTAGCGGAAAGTTCAGAGGAGCAGCGCACAACAACTGCAATCTTCAACTAAGGTTTGACCCAAGGACATGGAAGCTGCCTGTATTCTTTCATACTTGCGGGGTTACGACTCTCACCTTATAATGAAAGCAGTAACCGACGCCTTCAAGGTAACATGCATTGCACAGTCATCAGAAAAGTACATGTGTTTCACTTTAAATAACATGTTTTTTTATGACTCTATGCAGCACCTGAATGCTTCATTAGAGTCGCTGGCTATGTCCTTAAAGGCCTGCCCATAACAGAAGAATATTTTGACCCAACTCTTGTTAGAAAGGGCGTTTACCCTTATGAGTACATGGACAGTTGGCAAGGTTTGATGAAGATACACTTCCACCTAAAGGCGCGTTCTTGTCTAGTCTTAGAGGAAAGAACATCAGTGATTCCGATTACCAGCATGCTCAAGAAGCGTGGCAGAAGTTAGAGTGTAAAACGATGGGAGACTATCATGATTCATACTTGAGGGCTGACGTTTGTTTGTTGGCGGACGTCTTTGAAAATTATAGAAAGACCTGCATGAAACATTATAGCCTGGATCCCACGCATTACATTTCTGCGCCTGGGATGAGTTGGGATGCTTTCTTAAAGTTTACTGGAGTACAGATTGATTATTTGTCTGACCTGCCAATGATTCAGATGATTGAAAACGGATTGCGTGGAGGAATTAGTATGACATCGCATCATTACTGTAAAGCAAACAACAAATACCTAGATGATTATGATCCAAGTAAAAGGTCTAACTATCTCATGTATTTAGATGCAAACAATCTGTATGGTTGGGCTGTGGCGCAATCACTTCCATTACGCAACTTTAAAATGCACACAGAAGACGATCCGAAAAATATTCAAAAGGCATTAAAGTGGTTGGGCAGTTTAACGCCAGATCAACAGCGTGGTTTCATTCTAGAAGTTGACTTAGAATATCCTCAGGAACTCCATGACCTGCATAATGACTATCCATTAGCAGCAGAAAGCCTAAAGATGGCAAAAACAGAACACCTAAACTTGTGCCTAATCTTCGAGGCAAAAAAAATTATGTCTGTCATTACAGACTTCTACAATTTTATTTAAGACATGGTTGTGAAAGTTGACTTCGACTGTCTCATCGTATGCTTGAAAAA
>CM031620.1:62701628-62704666 GCA_018398815.1 Conus ventricosus | reverse complement strand
TGCCGGTTTTATTTTTAACAGGCTTTTACCAAGCATTGTGTATCCTACACTTAGCCCCCCAATAACAGCAGAATGGTATACAAGGTTGGTAACAGTTTTTCGGTGCTCATTTTTTAAAAATAAAATAATTATAATTAATAAAAAACATGAACATCAATGATCTACTACAGCCACAAGGTAGCCTAAACCTTCCTGAACTTATGAATGATCAAGTTGATGACCAAGCTATTATGCCCAAAAAGGAAAGGCTGTATTCTTTGGCAGCATGTGGAAAAACAAAACAGTACCTCGGAAATGAATTCAGCATAGAACAGATTCAACAAATGTCGCCACAAGACATTTTAAAGTATCACAACAGGTATGAAGCGCAACTAGGATCAAGAATGGTAAAAAGTGTAGGACAAACGGTTCTTAGTTTGTACACTAAACTAGTTAGTAGATTTGCTCCTATTGATTCTGAACAAGATTTTATGTATGATTTAACGCAGGATCCGGTTTTAACAAAGTCATTAGAGTCTCTAGGGTGTGATCTGTATTACAGATTTGGAACATTATTGTCGCCAGTGATCGCAGGATTAATTACTTTTAATCATATAGATTTTGTTACCCTTCAAAATGACCGTGCCGGAAAATCAGCAGAATCAGAAAACATTGAGTCAGGAGAAGAAAGTGTCCAGTAAAAAGCCTCCTCATCCTGGGCGCGTTGCAGCAGGAAAAAAATTAGCAGAGTGGAACAAACAAAAAAAATTAATGTTACATAATATAACTCATAATGAAAACATAACGCCGCCAACGCCAGAACAAGTTGATTCAATGCCTGCTATAAAAACGCCAAAACAAGAACAAGTTGATTCAAGGCCTACAACACCAAAGTCTTCATGGAATATTGAACTTAAAACAGTTGTCACTTTGAGCACCATTGCTGCTGCTTGGGGCGGTTATTACTGTTATAAAATATATAAACAATGGCGACAAAAACCAAAGAAGTCCAAACAATCTCAACCACTAAATACAGAAGCTGAACAAAAAAATATGCCAGAACCACTAACAACAAAAGATCATTTTGATCCATTTCAAATGCAATAAAAATTTTGTTTCTTTGATAAAAATAGATCATGGCGGATTATTATTTGTTTAAAATGATGGAGTCAATAAATAAAGACATGGAGTCTATAAAAGACATTTCCATAGACCAGAATTGTAATCAATGCGGTTGCTTACGATGTAAGAACTTCATTAAGATCTATGCTGACAGATCTCACACCGAGGACGCTGAGCAAGACATCCTCGACGATGACGCGTTTTTTGAGGCGTGTGTGTACTATATTAGACATCTACTATTTAAGACAAAAACATAGATTGTATTGTTTTTTTGATAATTATAAGATAACTTGAATAAGAACTTGGTTGTATATTAGAGGATGACTTGGTTATGATCTTGAGGCGACTTGAGTAAGAACTTGAGGATGACTTAAGGACGACTTGAGTAAGAACTTAGAAGTGACTGAGTAAGAACTTGAGGATGACTTGAGTAAGAACTTAGAAGTGACTTGAGTAAGAACTTAGAAGTGACTTGAGTAAGAACTTAAAAGTGACTTGAGTGTGTGCATGAGGGTATATTCTTTACTGCTAGCAGAAATGATTATTCACGCGACCCCCGCTCCGCCTGTTTTTCACTTCCCACATGTTTGTTTGTAGATAATCGTTATTTTTTTGGTTATTGAAGTCTTACTTGTCAGAGAACTAATAAACACGGATTCTGGCGTCATCCGCTCGAAACTGGTTGAGAGCGGATGGGCCAGAATCCGTGTTTATTAGTTCTCTTCATGTAATTATGAACGCAACCGGGCTGACTTTGATGGAGGGAGGATGGGGGTTCTACGATGCTCCTGGAATGAGTTTGGGAAAGCCATAATTCTTAGATTGTTGTGCTAAACCCATAAAAACCCAAGCAAACAAAAACAAAGCATTGCATTCAGCGGAAAGTTAATGAAATTTGTTTTTCCATTTTCAATATTAGCACTTATGACAGTAAGTTCCACACTGTTCACTGGTCGTGGATTTAGTTCAGCGATACCAGAAAGCTGCTTGTGTAGGATTAGGGTAATGTAAAGCAATGTGCTTTTTTTCGCGAGCATGATTACGAATCCTAACGATTTAACGAGAAACAGTTCCTGCTGTGAAACGTGCAAAGAAATCAAAAGAGCCAGGTGAGTGAATCTCTTCTAGGCAGTAAGATCTGAACAGCATGGATAACATTCAAGACTGTTAATGTAGTTAGAAATGAAAGTGCCCAGGATAGACGGAATTCAAACGAACACCCAAAATAAAGTTTAAAGTGTTGCTGATGTAATGTACAATGCCAAACGTACTAGTGGCTTTTCGACAAATACGCATTTTTTAAGTAACCATACAGGGTTTTTTTCAGGCTAAGGTCAAAGCAGTTCGGTGAAACTGGCCTACCCTGGCTTTATGTCCATTGATGTGAATAGCCATCCATGCCACATTATAAAATACAAACAAACAAATATGCAATCGTAAAAGAAAGTAATCCATGATATTGGGTACATGAAATAAGATTAGAAAGACGTATCGAGTAGAACAGTTAAGTAGACATTCTTTGTCTCCAGCAGTGTTCTTTAGCAGAGGATACAAATACAAATCATCAGGCAAACAATTATATATGTATATACTTGGCATGACCAGGAAAGGGCATTTGAACACCCCGGACCGAATCGAGGAACCAACGTGGATGTTGTGTTTCAATATCCCCAGTTTGTATGATTGGTTCGGGGTGATACGGGGATGTTGTGTTTCAATATCCCCAGTTTGTATGATTGGTTCGGGGTGATACGTGGATGTTGTGTTTCAATATCTCCAGTTTGTATGATTGGTTTGGGGTGATACGTGGATGTTGTGTTTCAATATCCCCAGTTTGTATGATTGGTTCGTGGTGATACGTGGATGTTGTGTTTCAATATCCCCAGTTTGTATGATTGGTTTGGGGTGATACGTGGATGTTGTGTTTCAATATCCCC
>CM031620.1:62679128-62699128 GCA_018398815.1 Conus ventricosus | reverse complement strand
CCCCCTGATGTCCTGTCAGACATACACCTGCACGCTAGAATCCCCCTGATGTCCTGTCAGACATACACCTGCACGCTAGAATCCCCCTGATGTCCTGTCAGACATGCACCTGCCCGCTAAAATCCCAGTGATGTCCTGTCAGACATACACCTGCACGCTAGAATCCCCCTGATGTCCTGTCAGACATACACCTGCACGCTAGAATCCCCCTGATGTCCTGTCAGATATACTCCTGGCTGCAAATATCCCAGTGATGTCCTGTCAGACCTACACCTGCCCATTAAAATCCCCGTGATGTCCTATTAGACATACACCTGCCCGCTGAAATCCCCCTGATGTCCTGTCAGACCTACACCTGCCCATTAAAATCCCCGTGATGTCCTGTTAGACATACACCTGCCCGCTGAAATCCCTGATGTTTTGTCAGACCTACACCTGCCTGCTAAAATCCCCCTGATGTCCTGTCAGACATACACCTGCCTGCTAAAATCCCATGATGTCCTGTCAGACCTACACCTGCCTGCTAACATCCCCCTGATGTCCTGTCAGACATACACCTGCCCGGTAAAATCCCTCTGATGTCCTGTCAGACCTACACACCTGCCCGCTAAAATCCCCCTGATGTCCTGTCAGACCTACACCTACCTGCTAAAATCCCTCTGATGTCCTGTCAGACATACACCTGCCGCTAAAATCCCCCTGATGTCCTGTCAGACATACACCTGCCCGCTAAAATCCCCCTGATGTCCTGTCAGACATACACCTGCCCGCTAAAATCCCCCTGATGTCCTGTCAGACATACCCCAGTCCTGCGAAGAGTGGAGGAAGAAGAACCCCTCCGGAGCCTACCACATCCAGCTGGGCGGCCCGCTGGACAGTGACCCTTTCCTGGTCTACTGCGACATGGACACCTACCCCCACGTGGCCGTCACAGAGGTGCAAGTGCAGCAGTACGTATGGCGAAGGGGAGAGGGGGTGGTGAATAGGAAACTGGGACAGCGTGAAGTTTGGGGGGGGAGGGGGGGGGGAATGGGGGGAAGCGCTGTTGGGGAAGGGGGGAGGGGTCGGGATCACAGTGGGCAAGGATGGGATCGCGATTTGGGGACGGGGTGTGGGATTGGGGAATGGGAGGAGGGAAGCAGTAGCCATGTGGGATGGAATCGGTGGGGACCTGTGGCTAGGGGAGGGTTCCAGTTTGGTATTGCCTGTGGGGTGGTTTGATGTGCTTCACTGAACGCCTTTCTCCCGACACATGTCTAGACCACCGACTTCCGGCAGTAGTGAGGATGACACTGAGGAAGACAGGGTGACACTGAGAAAGACAGGGTGACACTGAGAAAGACAGGGTGACACTGAGGAAGACCGGGTGACACTGAGAAAGACAGGGTACACTGAGGAAGACCGGGTGACACTGAGGAAGACAGGGTGACACTGAGAAGACCGGGTGACACTGAGAAAGACCGGGTGACACTGAGGAAGACCGGGTGACACTGAGAAAGACCGGGTGACACTGAGAAAGACGGGTGACACTGAGGAAGACAGGGTGACACTGCAGAAAGACAGGGTGAATACAGGGGTGACACTGAAAAAGACAGGGTGACACTGAGAAAGACCGGGTGACACTGAGGAAGACCGGGTGACACTGAGAAAGACAGGGTGACACTGAGGAAGACCGGGTGACACTGAGGAAGACCGGGTGACACTGAGAAAGACAGGGTGGCACTGAGGAAGACAGGGTGACACTGAGGAAGACAGGGTGACACTGAAAAAGACAGGGTGACACTGAGGAAGACCGGGTGACACTGAGAAAGACCGGGTGACACTGAGAAAGACCGGGTGACACTGAAAAAGACAGGGGGACACTGGGGAAGACCGGGTGACACTGAGGAAGACCGGTGACACTGAGAAAGACCGGGTGACACTGAGAAAGACCGGGTGACACTGAGGAAGACCGGGTGACACTGAGAAAGACCGGGTGACACTGAGGAAGACCGGGTGACACTGAGAAAGACCGGGTGACACTGAGGAAGACCGGGTGACACTGAGGAAGACCGGGTGACACTGAGAAATACCGGATGACACTGAGAAAGACCGGATGACACTGAGAAAGACCGGTTGACACCGAGAAGTACCATCTGACGCCGAAAAAAGACAGGTTCACACTGAGAAATACCATATGACACCGAGAAATACTGGATTCACGGGCTCTGTGGACTTTCTCCCGATCTTGCCTATCTCCAACTTGCTACTAGTAGTAAACGCGAAGGATGCTCCCAGGATTTATCGAAAGATGGCGAGAATAATGTCTCGATCGACGCAAACCCATCGAGCAGTCCTTGGAGTGGAACTCTCCCATTTACGTCCAACTTCATCGACTATGAAAAGGCCTTCGACAGTGTAGATAGAGAGACACTATGGAAGCTACTAAGACACTGGAATACCAGAGAAGATCATCTCTCTCATCCGGTGCACCTATAAGAATATAAACTGCAGGGTGGCTCATGCAGGCCAGTTGTCAGACGGTTTTGAGGTGAATACAGGAGGGCGCCAGGGATGTCTGTTGTCACCTTCCTCTTTCTCCTGGTCATCGACTTGATCATGAAGACCACAACAACAGGTGGGAACAATGGGATACAATGGATACTCTGGACGCAGCAAAGCACAATCAGCAAGAAGGGGAAGGAGCAAAACGAAGAGAACGCAAGAATGGTTCTTCAGAGATCCCTTCCATTTTGGCAGTAAACTGCTCATGCAGGCAAATTCAGGGACACTCACAGCAGATAGACTCCTGAACAACATCTCAGGAAAACATATTGCGACCTACGGCCTGCAGTACCAGGGGAAAGATTCAGGGACAAACCGCCATTCCATGAGGTAAAAAGGTGGTTAGAAAAGCCAGTCAAATGGTCGCCTGGATCGAATGGAACACCCTTTCTGCTGCGTAAGAAATGTCCCAATGTCGTTGAGTGGCTGCACAAACAGAGAAGATCAGCGAAGAGGACCTTGAAGTTTAGCGACCAATGAATCAAAGTTGATGGAGTGTCACATCCCCAAAGAGCATAACTAGCGTGACACCAATCACTTCTGACCAGTATCACTTCTGAACGCTGAAGAAAAGTGTTCTCTGAATGGCAGTGAATCTTACTGAAAACCTGACAGAACATGACGTTCTCTGAATGGCAGTGAATCTTACTGAAAACCTGACAGAACATGAGTACTTCGATTTTGTGGCTTGATGTGCCCAGTGCATACGGATCAGTTTTACACAGTATGGTTCAAATGGGCCTCAAGATACAGGGTCGAACTTTAATTAAGGACCACTTATACACAGTCTCACAAAACATAGAAAGAAAAACCGACAAACGACAGAAACTTTATAAATGTTTAATTTCATTATCAGTGAACAACATTTTGTCACTTTCATCGAAAAATTCATTCTTTCTGATTAGACAGGGGAGCCTGAATGAGACTACCTCCCCCCCAAAATGACATTCACAAAAAGAGTGTTTCTTTACAGTCTGATCAAAACCGAATGTGCCCCCCTCGTGCTGCCACACAATCCACACAGCGCTGCCTCATGGTGTTGACTGTTCTTGTAATGAGTGCCTGGGGGAGGTTTGCCCACTCCTGCTGCAGGTAGTGCAGCAGCTCCTGTCGATTTGCTGGAACAGGGTGATTTTCTTGAACTCTCCTCCCAAGCTCGCCCCAGATGTTCTCAGTAGGGTTCATGTCCGGGCTGTTTGCCGGCCATGGCATCCTGGTGATGCCAGCTTGCACCACAAAAGTGTTCACGGCTCGACAACGATGTGGGGTGGCATTATCGTCCATGAACACAGCCTGAGCCCCAATCTGCTGGAGTGCTGGGACAACCAAAGGCCGTAAAATCTCCTGCAGGTAACGTTGACCGTTCAGGGCCTGTATGCACGTCGATCCGGATAGAGGGCTGTCCGCGAATAGCGCCTATTCGGTGGATAGGCGGCAGATTTTGGTATGCACGTCAGACCGCATAAGCTATCCAACTCGGCTAAACGCGGATAAAGTTATCGGTGCCTCGGGGGTCCGATAGCGAGCCTAAACGCGGATAAATATGGCTGCATTGATGTTTTTCCAAGTGAGACAGCGACGGCAATTGCGAAGAAACCGCATCTTTCGTGACAGAAAGAACCCGTTTGACCTGTACGATGACCTAGAACTGTTCCGAAAGTTCAGGTTTAGGCGGCAACATATTTTGGAGCTGACAAACGAGGTGGAAGGTGAGATACGGTTGAAGAATCGTGGGTTTACCTTGACACCCTTGCAGCAGGTGCTTGTTACACTGCGGTACCTGGCGACTTCAAGCTTTCAAGACGTGTGTGGCGAGTTGGTTGGGGTTGAGCAGTCCACGGTGAGCCGGGCGGTGTCTCGTGTGACAAATGCTCTATTCCGTCGCTCGAGGCAATACATCACTTTTCCGGACCAAGCCACAGCAAACCGGACAAAGAGACCCATTTTCCAGAACTATGGTTTTCCCAATGTTGTGCGGTGCATTGACGGGACTCGGGTGCGAATCCAACGACCACAGGACCAAGAGCATGAGTTCGTCAACCGGAAAGGCTACCACTCCATCAATGTACAGGTATGGACCGAATATAAAATATCTTTACCTGCTAATTATTTTATTTGAAAAAACTGTGTTCAGCAATAATCACACAAACATATGACTGCTGAAGATAAAGTCAAGATGATGTGTGTGTGTGTGTGTGTGTGTGTGTGTGTGTGTGTGTGTGTGGTGTGAATCGCCCCACTTTCCAGCACATTTCCAAGCGCAATTATTATTTGTTGTTTTCAATGATAGTGCACATTTGTAGCTTCCCATACTTACTGCCAGTCTTCTCCGGCACTGAAGATTTATTCCGGAAATCAAGATGTTTAATCACTCTAGATGGTTGGCTTTTTTTCACTTTTGATTTAGAAAAAAAATTCTTTGTCTCTATGTAGATCGCCCCAGAGTGAACAGTTTAAAAGTAGTTGTGTGTGTGTGTGTGTGTGTGTGTGTGTGTGTGTGTGTGATTTTTTTTAATAATTCAGTGTAAATGCATTTTGGGGTCAATTTGGTTTCAGGTAATCTGTGATGCAGACCTTGTATTCATCAATTGTGTCGCAAAGTGGCCAGGGAGTGTGCATGATTCAAGAATCTTGCGTGAAAGTCCATTGTTCCATGCCTTCGAAAACAACCCCAAGCCTGTTGATGGCATCATTCTTGGTGACAGTGGGTACATGCAACGTGACTGGCTGATCACCCCGCTTGCTCATCCAGCTACTCGTGCAGAGAGGAACTATAACAGAAGCCATATGTCTGCTCGAGCGACAGTGGAGAGAAGCATAGGTGTGCTGAAGCGCCGATAGCATTGCCTTCGACGCCTTCGCCTGCATCCACACAAGGCATGCAAGGTGACTGTCGTATGTGTTACACTTGGACTGGCGAAAACCGACGAAGCACGTACCAGCGGAAGTTCCACGAGGGAGGGTATGACTAAACCGAAAGCAGTGCCTGCTGCACCCCGGTTTTGCCAAGAATCTATAAATAGAGCGCCGTTTCCTGCCCTGTAAACGTGGAGAGCTATTCAATCGCGAATAGGGCGTCGTGCATACCAAAACCGGAGAGGGGCTATCCGCGTTTAAGCTCCGAATAGCTAACCGCGTTTAAGCCCTAAACACGAATAAGCTAATCGGGTTTGACGTGCATACCAGTCCAGGTTGCCATCCACATGGTACAGGGGAGTCTTGTGGTAACTGCTGATGCCCCCCCCCCCCCCCCCCCCCCATACCATGACGGAGCCACCACCAAAAGCGACGACCTCCTGGATGACGTCATCTGCCAGCTGCTCCCTGGGACGCCGCCACACCCGAATGCGTCCATCTCGTGGCTTCAACTGGAACTTGGACTCATCGGTGAAAAGCACCATCCGCCACTGAGCCCGAGTCCATGTTCGATGAGCTGTGCACCAGGCCAGGCGACGTGCCGGTGGGCCGCAGTCAGTTTTGGTTTCCGGACTGGGCGCCTTTCTCGAAGGTTGGCAGCATTGAGGCGCCGCCGTATGGTCATCTCACACACTGCTGTGTTAGTGGCAGCTTGGGGCCGACGCCTGATGGTGTTGGAGGTGGTGGTCCTGGTCCAAAGAGCATGTCTGCGGATGAACCTGTCATCTCTTGCAGTGGTCTTCTTTGGCTGGCCTGGACGGGGTCTCTCTTTGACAGTTCCAGTGGCTTGAAAACGTTCTCTCAGCCGAATGATGACGGAGTGGGACACTTGTAGTCTTCTGGCCACTTCTCGAACGCCAACTCGATCCTGCAGCCATGCAATCGCCCGGGTCCGGTCAAAATCAGACAGCTTGCGTCTTGGAGGCATTTTTGTGTTATGAAGAATTATGCACGTTGGGCTGCTTTTAGGGGCATTCCAGTCAGTAAAATGCTCTGCAATGCATGGTTTTTGCACGTGCATTTGGAATTTCAGTGCAAAACCGTTTGAAGAGTGTTCACTCTTGCTTACAAAACAAGCAATTTTGACAACAATCTGCAACTTTCAACCCCCCTCTGCATGCCGCACGTGACAATAAGACAGCTTTCTCAAGCTTTGCGGAATACTCTGTTAACCCCTTAAACCTTTCCCAGTCGAATTCTTCGAAAAAATGCATTGCTTGTATTTTTGGCCAATTTAAAAATAAAGGGCCTTTTTTCGGGGTGGTCCTTAATTAAAGTTCGACCCTGTATATCATGTCCCAAAGAACGTCCAAAACATGCTGAAAGTATTTCCAAGGCTTCTCAGTGAGGATCTCCACAAGGGAATACACAACAGACTGGATCAATAGGGAAAACGCTCTCCACAGAACGACGTGGGAAAACGCTCTCCACAGAAGTCTCAGCTGGAGTGGAATACGGCACATGGCACCTCATAGGATCAGCTTCTTCCTGTCATCTGTGTATGACCCCCTACCCACCAATTCACAACCGGTGAAATGGGGAAATCGGTTAGCACTGCCAAAAGAAATACTACGCCACCAGCAACGACGACGTTCTACACGGCAGGGGAAGGGCTGGGACATTAAGAGCATGGATTAAGTGTTGACTGGATGGAACGGATGACTAGGAGTGCTCAGCCGATCTTCCGGAACGGGAAAAACCGTAAAGAGTTCAGTACAAAAAATGTCATCGATGAGGGCTTCCTTTAGGGAGACCTACTGCTGTCAAGCTCTTCCTGGAGTTTCTTCCTTCTGATGGACGAGATCTGGTAGGTCTAATGGGGTGTTGAGTGTGGAACTGTATAGTGCCATGATGTGTCATGATGCTGGGGGGGGGGGGGGTGACACTCTTCATGCCCTGAAGGCTGTGGCCACACTGTGAGCTGCTAGCTGCGCTGTGAGCTGTTCCGCAGTTGCTCAAGCCTGAGTGGCCAGAGAGGCGGCCACGTCACGAGCAACAGACGCGCGGATGGTGCGAAGGTCGAGCGACGGCGATGTTTCAAATATCTTATCACCCTCAATGCTAACAATTTCCACATGCCAAACGCTTGCGGTTTACCCACACCCACACGTGCCCTACACTCTCTCTCTCTCTCTCTCTCTCCCCCACAGTAACTGATGTAATCTTTCTCATTCCGCAGCCACTACCGCCAGCCATTACAATTAGCTGTCATTGCTTTCGGAGTGGTCTCGTACCACTCTCACCCCCAAGCTTACCCACTGACAGTTCACAATGCGGCTCAGTGTGGCCGTAGCCTTAGGGTTTGGCGCTCACATCACGTGCACATGCTATGTTAAATTACAGAATACACAGATACACTACCCCACTCCGTGTGTGTGTGTGTGTGTGTGTGTGTGTGTGTGTGTGTGTGTGTGCGTGTGTGGGTGTGGGTGTGGTGTGGTGTGGTGTGTGTGTTTGTGTGTGCAGAAACGACATCCCGATGCCCTCATACGGAACAACTGACGTCACATACATCCAGGACATCAGTGACGTCTTGATGCTGGTGGACTCGTCTACCTTCTGCATCCAGAGAGTGCAGTATAACTGCCAGGTATCGGTTCAAATTTTCTTTTCCCTGCCCATTGTGCTGCCTCTCCCCCTCCTCCTCCATCTTCTTCACCCTTTCTTCATGCCTTCTCTCCCCTCCCCGATTCCCACGCACCCGCCCTCCCACTGTTGTCCTTTTGCTTGTTCTCCATCTGCTCCCCATTCTCCCCTTTTCCTTTCACCATAAACTTGATTTTTCTCCTCCCCGTTTTTTTCCACCTCTTCCTCCACTATCCTCTTCTTCATTCTCCTCATACTGTTTCCTCGTGTCTTCCCCCTCCTCCTTCAGCCTCCCTCTAATCCTCATCCCCCTGTTCTTGCTATTTCTCCCTCATCATCCCCCCCCCCCCTCCTCCTTTTCCTGCCCTTCCCTCTCCTCTTCCATCATGCTCTCCGCTTTCCCTTCTCCTCCTTCCTTCCACTGCCCCCCTCCCCCTCTTTGTTTTTCTCCTTTTCACCCTATAACCTCTCTTACCATTCCCCTTCTTCCTTCTTCTTCTCCTCTCCCCCTCCCTCTCTCTTTCACTTCTCCTCCTGTCCACCTCGTGTTTCTCCTCGATCCCTTCCCTCTGTTCTATCCTGCTCTTGCCTTCTTTCTCCTTCTTCTCTTCCCTCCTTTCCTTCTTTTCCTGCCCACATCTTCCTCTTTTTTCTTCTCCAACACTTCCCACTCCTCCTTCTCATATTCTTCCCCTCCTTCCCTCCTTGTTCTCCTACTCCTCCTGGTCATACTTCTACTTTTCCATCTCCTCCTCTTTTTCTTACTCTTCTCATCATACTTCTCTCCCATTTCCCCTTCTTTCTTCTTCTTCTCTTCCTCTTTTTTCTTCCCCTCCTCATTCTTCTTCTCTTTACCCATCTCCACCGTTTTCTCCTACAGTTCGTCTACCCCTTCTTCTTCCTCCTGTCCTCCTCTTTTTCCACCTCCTCCTTTTTATACCAACTCCCCTTCTCCTTTCTCTTCCTTCTTCTCATCTGTCCTTCCTTTTTCTTCTCCTCCTCTTTTTTCTCCTTCTTTGTAAGCTTCCTGCCCCTTCTTCTTCTCCTTCCCTGGCCTTTGTCCTCCTCCCCTCCCTCCTTCTTCTCCTCTTCGTTCTAGCCAGACCCACGTTTGCGCAACGTTGACAGACTGTCAGTCAGACGAACAGAAGGGAGCTTCCCCTTTCAAACAACAACTAGAATTTTACATTATTTACATAGAATGATTTTTGCTATGGCTTCATATAATGACACATGTTTCAATACTCACAAATAGGTTTAAAAACTGGTCTCAAAACAGTGCGACACACAAATGTCTTTAAGCAAACGAAATCCCCTGGTCCTCACAGACCTATGAAACAGTTTTTGTCGATGGGTTTGACTCAACAGCCACAAAAACTTTACCGTCTCCACGACCACACATTGACTTTCAAAATGAAAAATGTGTCGGTGCCCTTCTCAGCATAAAAAAAGAGTAAAATCGAACGTCCCAAGTTCATACGGGGGAACATTCCTGGAGATTTTCTAGACCTATCATAAGCCAGTCGTGGCCTTCACTTTACATTCACCACTGACACCTCCCGTGTCATTGAGAAAACACAAACAAACCAAAACAAATAAACAAAAAAAAATATGACGCCCACGCCCTCGCCAACGCCTCCACATACGACGCCATCGACCAGTGTGTCGTCTGAGACAACTGACCATCCTACGGGTTATAAACACATCAACTTGTGCTGTTTGTTCACCAGTCAATGCTAGCAAGCTGCACGGTTTCCATGACTAGGTAGGCCAAGGCACAAGACAGTAAACACGACTTCAGACAAGCTTTGATCAAAATCTTGCACAAAATAATGACCTACGTTTTCCGTCAGCATATACGTGTTATAGACCGACACGTTTCCGTGACTAGAAACATGGGCACCGTTCATGCGACTTCTTCTTCGTCTTCTCCTCTTTCTCCGTTACTTTTTCACCTCCTCTTCCTTCTCTTTCTTCTTCTCTTCCTCTTCCTACCTCCTTCTACTCCTCCTCTTCTTTTTCCTCCTTCTCTTCCTCCCCCTTCTTCTCCTCTTCCTCCTCCTCTTCCTCTTCTCCTTCCTCCTTCTCCTCCGCCTGCTTATCTCCCCTCCTTTTTTTCTTCTCTTCCTATTTTTTCTCTTCTTCTTACTCCTCTTTCTTTTCTTCCTCATTGTTCTTTTGTTTCCTCTTCCTTCTCCTTCCTTTTCTCTTCTTTTTCCGCCTCTTCCTTTTCATATTTTGTTTTTAGATTTGTGTCCTTAGCTTCCTCCTTCTCTTCCGCTTCCCCATCTTCCTTTCCATCCTCTTCCTTCTCCTTTTCATGCTTCTCTTTTTCTCTGTTTTCTTCTGCTCTTCCTCCTCCTCCTCCCCCCCCCCCTCTCCTTTTCTCTCTCTCTCTCTGCTTGCGTGCGTGGGTGCGTGTGTGTGTGTGTGTGTGTGTGTGTGTGTGTGTGTGTGTGTAGTGTGTGTGTACCTCAGTTGCATGCAGGTCTTAGAGCACATTTTCCTTCCTCCTTCCCCTTCTTCTCCTTCTTGTCTCCTCTTCCCCTCCTCCTTATGCTCCTGCTATTGCTCCTCCTCTTTCTTCTCTTCTTCCTCCTTTTCCTTCTGTTTTTCTCCTTGTTGACCTCGTCCTTTTCTCCTCCTCCTCTTCCTCCTCCTCTTTTTGTTTTGCTTCTCTTTTTCTCCACCCCATCTTAACCTCCTCCCTCTTCTTCGTCTCCTCTTTTTTCCTCTTTCTTTCCTATTCCCTTCCCTAGTATCTGGCCGGCAAAACTGGGGTTTTTTGGCATTTAGTCTCCTGTACTATCATTGTGAGAAAACCTCCCAGACCTCCCTTCCGAACACACCCCCTTCCTCATATAACTGATCCACCCCAGGAACGTTTGGTTGCAGAACTCCCCCATCACGGGAGGGCGGGTGTACGTCAACATTGCGGCAGACTCACGTCAGCTGACCTACTTCCCCGGCGCCGATAACGTGGCCGACAGTTGTGGGTGTGGCGCCACGCAGTCCTGCGAGGACCCGGCAGTACGGTACAGAGCCCCTCCATTGTCTGTGTGGTCTGTACCCGGCAGTACGGTACAGAGCCCCTTCCCTGTCTCCATGGTCTGTACCTGGCAGTACGGTACAGAGCCCTTCCCCTGTCTCCATGGTCTGTACCTGGCAGTACGGTACAGAGCCCCTTCCCTGTCTCTGTGGTCTGTACCTGGCAGTACGGAACAGAGCCCCTCCTCTGTCTCTGTGGTCTGTACCTGTCAGTACGGTACAGAGCCCCTCCTCTGTCTCTGTGGTCTGTACCTGGCAGTACGGTACAGAGCCCCTCCTCTGTCTCTGTGGTCTGTACCTGGCAGTACGGTACAGAGCCCTTCCTCTGTCTCTGTGGTGCCTCCCTTCCGTCCTCCCTCCCTCCCTCTGTAGTCAGCGGTTTCCGGAGCCACTCACCTGAAGCAGCGGGCCCAAGGTCGTGACAGAGTGACATTATGTATTCATTGAAGAAAGCTAACAGAGGGACATTATGTGTTCATTGAAGAAAGCTAACAGAGGGACATTGTGTATTCATTGAAGAAAGCTAACAGAGGGACATTATGTGTTCATTGAAGAAAGCTAACAGAGGGACATTGTGTATTCATTGAAGAAAGCTAACAGAGGGACATTGTGTATTCATTGAAGAAAGCTAACAGAGGGACATTGTGTATTCATTGAGGAAAGCTAACAGAGTAACATTATGTATTCATTGAAGAAAGCTAACAGAGGGACATTATGTATTCATTGAAGAAAGCTAACAGAGGGACATTGTGTATTCATTGAAGAAAGCTAACAGAGTGACATTATGCATTCATTGAGGAAAGCTAACAGAGTGACATTGTGTATTCATTGAAGAAAGCTAACAGAGGGACATTGTGTATTCATTGAAGAAAGCTAACAGAGGGACATTGTGTATTCATTGAAGAAAGCTAACAGAGTGACATTATGCATTCATTGAAGAAAACTAACAGAGTGACATTATGTATTCATTGAAGAAAGCTAACAGAGGGACATTATGCATTCATTGAAGAAAGGTAACAGAATGCTACTTCCATGTGACAAGCAGTGTTGTGACATGTACTGGATAGAGTAAGAAAAACAAAATAAACTGTATTTTCTTCACGCGCAAAATCCCTTAATCTGGAAATGCTGCATGCATTTATCACAAAACAGATACTATCGTAAGTGTATTGCAGACACACACACACACAAAGATGTTTCGACCACCCGCTGTGGCGCAGTGGTCAATGTCGCGGAGGGCGGGTTGGGAGGTCGAGGGGTCGATTTTTATCAGAGTCACTTATCTGTGGGATTTTTTGGCCTCAGCAGGGTCTACCTAGAGTTGACTTTGCTGTGGACGCAACTGGGAAGACTGGAATCACGCAGTCGAGTTTTGTCCATTTAATGGATAAGTCTTTAACAATGGTGGTCATATTTTCTTACCAACGCAGTAAATGTCTATCTGTCGGGTCTGGTTGACGCCGAGATATCTTAGTACGAAGGTAAGCGTAGAGTACAGCCCTGTCATGCCCCTCTCACCAGAACAGAACTCTGCAGCGTTATCTTCATCTTCAACCACATCGATCAGCATGAAAAAAATGTCTCGAATTCAGTGGCCCTTCATGCCCTGCTATTCTGGTTTCCTCAGTCTCGATTTCTTCTCCGCGTCTATGCCTTTGATGAGTTCATGTTAAGATCGTCGGGTGAAATCACAAGTTCCTGGGAACTAACATCGGACTGACATGGCGACGCCCTCCTGAGGCGACGCACACTCCCGCTGGTTCCGCAATGGAGCGATTGTTGTGGTTAGTGTTGGGTGTAGCTGGTGGAGAGTTGTTGGGTGTAGCTGGTGGCGAGTTGTTGGGTGTAGCTGGTGGAGAGTTGTTGGGTGTAGCTGGTGGCGAGTTGTTGGGTGTAGCTGGTGGAGAGTTGGGTGTAGCTGGTGGCGAGTTGTTGGGGTGTAGCTGGTGGAGAGTTGGGTGGTAGCTGGTGGAGAGTTGTTGGGTGTAGCTGGGGAGAGTTGTTGGGTGTAGCTGGTGGCGAGTTGTTGGGTGTAGCTGGTGGAGAGTTGGGTGTAGCTGGTGGCGAGTTGTTGGGTGTAGCTGGTGGAGAGTTGGGTGTAGCTGGTGGCGAGTTGTTGGGTGTAGCTGGTGGCGAGTTGTTGGGTGTAGCTGGTGGCGAGTTGTTGGGTGTAGCTGGTGGAGAGTTGGGTGTAGCTGGTGGCGAGTTGTTGGGTGTAGCTGGTGGAGAGTTGGGTGTAGCTGGTGGAGAGTTGTTGGGTTGTAGCTGGTGGCGAGTTGTTGGTGTAGCTGGTGGCGAGTTGTTGGGTGTAGCTGGTGGCGAGCTGTGTGTGTTGGGACAGAACAGGCACACTGTACGCCACCGAAATGACTCAGCAGCAGTTTTCTCTGTCAGTTCTGGTGGGTTGACTCCTGACGTCATTAACATCTGCTTCCGGTGGATTACCGGTGCCGGGGCTGTGACGGTACATGCCAGGCTATGGCTGTGGACGGGGAGGAGAGGGATGGTCGGCATGGCAGTAATGCCACTGAACCAGCAAGGAAGAGGAGACAGCAAAATAATGATGATGATGATGATGATGATGATGATGATAAACCGGTATTTATTCAAGAGAAACAAGACGCCAGTTTGATTGTTTCTTTTCAGTACACACTCATTGACTCAAACATATTCAAAATATGTTGTGAAAATTATTGAGCACTCACATTGTAGACAGTGAGATGACAGCTTCGCTCTAATGTCCTTTACTTTCATACTTTAACACGAAGCGGCCATCTCAACATCAACAAGCGAAATGTTTGTTCAAGGCCGGTGTCGTATATAATACTGTCGCTCATAAAATCGTTGTCGCAGCGACAGTATTTCCCGGGAAATACTGCAGGTGGTTCATGAAAAATTATCGCTGAGCGATTTAATTTCATAAAAATTGGTAGCGCGACAGGATTTCACGAGAAATGTCCATAAATGGTTGTCGCTGCCTAAAAATAAAATCATGTCGCAGCGACAGCATTTCATGTAAAAAATTGCTGCCGTAGAAAAGTTGTCGCTCTGAGACAGTATTTTTCGTAAAAATACGACGTTCGAAGACATGTTCGGTCTCTGCCCCAACTCTGCCCCCACCTCCCTCTCTCATGGTTTTACGTATCAGTTGCCCCATTGTCTTTCTGTCTATATTTTATTTGTGTCTGCTTGACTGTCGGTCTATCTTTCTGTCTCTATTTGTTTTTCTCGCTCATTCTCTCTATGTATCGCCCTCCCTCTATCTGATTGACTCTTTTAGTTTCACTCTGTCCATCAAACTGTTTGTCAGTTGGTGTCTGCCTTTCCGCGCCCCCCCCCCCCCCCCCCCTTTGTCCTCTCTCTCTCTCTCTCTCTCTTCTCTCTCTCTCCTCTCTCTCTCTCTCTCTCTTTCTCTGGACGTGCAAGCAAGTGTGCGTGTATGTGGAGAGAGCGTGACAGTGTGTGTGTGTGTGTGTGTGTGTGTGTGTGTGTGTGTGTGTTTGGAGCCTGAAACAACTGCATTCATGCTCAAATATAGTTGTGATTCATTGTCCATAATCACGCAATCTCTCTCTCCCTCCCTCTCTCTCGTCATTCTCTCTCTCCCCTTCCTCTCCCTCCCTCCCTCTCTCTCTTTCATTCTCTGTCTCTCTCTCCCTCCCCCTCTCTCTCACTCTCTCTCTTTATCCCTCCCTCTTTCTCTTCATATCTCTCTCTCTCTCTCTCTCTCTTCTCTCTCTCTCTCTCTCTCTTTCTCTCTCATATTCTCTCTCTCTCTCTCTCTCTCTCTCTCTCTCTCTCTCTCTCTCTCCTAGGATACCCCAGCTATCACTTTACATACCCCGCCCACTCTGAACATCTTCTCGTGGGACGATACTCTTTCCCCTGACAATTGAATAGAACCCTTAAGACTTCTCCCCACAAACCCTGCAAGTTACGCAACAATGTCTTTGCAGATATGCTTATGCGTGTTTGAGTTTGTTGGTGTATTCCCGCGCATGCGCGTTTACGTGTTCCGGTGTGTGTGTGTGTGTGTGAGAGAGAGAGAGAGAGAGAGAGAGAGAGACTACGCACACACGCATGTACATACGCATGCCTGGGCACACACGCACACAAACACACACACATACATTTCCTCACTCATGCACTCCCTTACAGTACAGGAGGGACACAAACCGTTGAAGGATGTATGATAGGTCAGAGATACAGGAGGGACACAAACCCGTTGAAGGAGGTATGATAGGTCAGAGATGGATGGAGCAGAGGGGAGGTCAAAGCCGAGGGAACAAATCATATACTTATCCCCATAATATTAGTAGAAAGAAACTCGTGGAGAGCGTGGCAGCAGAGAGTCCTCAGAAGAGAAGGCCCCCTTCAAGCAAGTGTTTCGGCCCTTATCTCCTGACACTCTAGGGGGTTGGGCCACACCCGGTTCACTGACTCCGGATGTCCCTCCGCTGCCCCTTTTTTTCCCCATCTTGGGACGAGCCATGGCTGGGATTCGAACCCATGACCCTCTGGACATGCTCATTTTCTACTTAATGACTCGCGCTTTAACCACTGAGCCACAGGGACACCTGATAATTGTAGGGAAATTAAGCCATAATAGGGTAACATGGCTATGTGAATGTCAAAACGGATAATCATGGGAAGACATATGGATGTCATGGGAAGAAAACGAGAGACACAAAATCGTATAATAGCCGCATTCTTATATTATGGATATCCTAATTCATTACATGCTACACCCAACTCTTAAACTCCTTTCCTTCTACCTCAAATATCTCCGAATTTCTTATTTGAATCTTATTTTAAAGAAGAAACAAAACAAAAAAACAAAAAAAACAAAATGATATGTAGTAGTTCCATGGCATTAGAGTGTACTTGTTACAAGTTGCAGCTTTTGGACTGATCATTATTAATAGGCCTAAATAGTGTACGACGAACAAAGAGAAATAATTATGACAATGATATTTGAGAAATTTTCGTCATTAGCTATTTAACCGCTTCGACCTTATTGGACTATGTGACCTTTTTACTTCTTGACTTCGCGGCATCGCAAAACGAACACATGTCTTTCATCTTGGTCAAAAGGAACTTCATCTTTTGAAAAGTTCGGTTCTGTCTTCTACCGCAAGACTTCAGAGGTTCAAGATCAGCTTTGTCGGCAGTGTGTGTGTATGTGTGTGTGTGTGCGTGCGTGCGTGCGTGCGTGCGTGCGTGCGTGCGTGCGTGCGTGCGTGCGTGCGTGCGTGCGTGTATGTGTGTGTGTGTGTGTGTGTGTGTGTGTGTGTGTGTGTGTGTGTGTGTGTGTGCTGCTGAATCATAAAATCACAGATCGCCAGAGCATCTTATTTGTGATAATGATGATGATGATGATGATGATGATGATGATAATTCACAAAGGGCTAATTGTGACTCATTTAAAAGGGCCCTTCACAGTTTTCCTTTCTATGAAAGAGTAAGTAAAAATGATCAATGCAGAGAGCTCTACTCACTCTTTTATAAGTAAGCAGAAATGGACCCCTTGTAAAAAAAAAATAAAAAGTACAACCAACTAGGCTGCAATAAACAATTCTCCAATGAAAGATGTTTTTAGCCTTCAGTTAGAAGTAATGTGTCTTGTCCAGAAATGTGGGACCTACTTGAAAGGTTAGTTACTTTCGTTTGTTACCCTGTAAGGGAAGATTGGTTAATGCGGGCCAGTAGATAAATTGGGCTGGTGCTAATTTGAGAAAACTATGACGAGATAAGTTCAGATCTTTTGTGCGCTACATTGTCAGCACGCATAACTTCCTCTGCTAGAAAACCATGGCTGGTCGAGGGAAGGATACCAACAGTAAGCATTAGAAACATTTTGTACTCTATGGGTCTGTTAAATCAAAGACATGGCTAAAATAATAGGAATTGTTTGCTTTCTGTTTCAACGAATTCTAACATATTATAAACGCCCTTGAAACAAACATCAGAGTAATATTTTGATGTGCTGTCATGGTAGGAGTATTTTTAATGACCATGGTTAAAATGGATAGGATGAACTCCCCTGATGGGCTAAGTTGGGCCAGTAGCTCAATTAAGCCTACTGTGATCAGTTTTATACCCACTTCATTAGAAGTTGATAGCGGTTGTTTTTTCTCAGTGATCAGTAATTATTGATAGAGCCCGATTGTGGTGTGTGTGTGTGTGTGTGTGTGTGTGTGTGTGTGTGCGTGTGCGTGTGTGCGTGTGGGTGCGCATGCATGCATGCATGCACGTATGAGGCATCCAAAATATTTAGAAGAAACATATCCAAATATTGACGGTGCTTTGAATGTTTCTTTTTGTTTTCGAACATTAATTCGTTTGTCTTCTTTCAAAGAAGCCATCCAAAAACAAAAGATACTTTATATAAATGTGTTATGTTTCACATTTTGAACATGATTATATTTAGGCCTTAGGTGCCTTAAAACGAGCGTAATGAAAGAAAACCCATTTTGAACGTCACGTTCTGCATTTTGTTCTGCGTTGTTTGTTTCATTAAACTAGATAAAAGCTTAGAAAAAGAAATGGATTATCCTTTCAACCAAATACTATGTTAATTGATTTCAAATCACGGCTTCCTTGGAGCTTTGAATGCCTTAAAAGGACTGCAGTAAAACAAAGCCAAATGATGCCTGAAACTCTGCATTATGGCGTCTGATAACTTTTGGGTTACTTGTGACTAAAAATGGGTTACTTTGACTCGTTTGTAAATTCATGATTTTAAGTGCCCTAGAAGCACTGCAATTAAAGCAAGACAACTGAAAGTATCTGTTCTGCGATATGGTCTTGTATTAGCTTTTAGACTCTATTATGTTTGTGTTTCTGTTCTGACAATTAAGGATAATCATTTACTTTTTAAGTTTAGTTTATGAATGTGTTGAGACCGTAGGTGTCTTTAAATGGATTATCGAACAAGCTCACACATCTTATTATGGCCAACAGACAAACAATACTGGTTTGGGTTTATGACTAATGCGTGTCGGTTAATATAGGCCCGTGGCCCAATATTTACCACTCCCTGGTCCATTTAACCCGAAATGATGTCTAAAGTGGGCTTCCTTTTCTTTAAGAATGTAAATATTTCTTATATATAGAACTTTTTGAAATAAAGATAGCCATTTGATGGCTGTACTATATGAAGCTCTTATGGTAAGCTTTACAAATAATTACCCTTGAGTGAAGTGAAATTAGTGAAGTAGTAGGGTTGCATTTCTTAGGGGTTCTGACTTACCCAGTCTTCCCCTACTTTCGTTGTGCTGAATGTCCTAGGCCTACGACATTGATAAAAACATCACATTTCACAGCAAGCACACACACACACACACACACACTGTCACACTGTCACTTTTGCATACCCGCATTCATGACAGCATTTACTCCATACGCACACGCAATCTTTCCAAACAACCAAAAGGCGCACTACCGAATGTTTTTCTTCTCCCCTCTCCTTCTGGGAAAACACTTTACTAAATCACATCAACGACTTTGTAAACAGATTTTACACATGTATCTCTCTCCACACTGAGAGACAAATAAATCTGCACACATGTATCTCTCCTCACACCAAGAGACAAATCAATCTTCACACATGTATCTCTCCTCACACCGAGAGTCAAATCAATCTTCACACACGTATCTCCCTCACACCGAGAGATAAAATAATCTAGTTCCGCTTCTATAAAGCTATGGCCTTCACATCCGTTATCCCAAAATTCCGGCCAGGAGAATACATAACTCCCGTAATCACTGAGGACCTGCCGCCTAAAGAAAAAGCCCCTCCCTTTTAAATTCCCGTCTCCTGAGACAATATACTGCCCCCTCGAATTCCCCTGTCCGGAGATACGAGTCTCGACTTCTTTTCCGCGATTCTTCTGTCTTTGCGAAATGCGAGCTTCAATCCCCTCCCCGGAGGGTTGGGATGGCTGGGTGATTCCGGGGGTGTTCCCCAAAAACCTGGCCCTTTCAACCACCCCCGGGGGGAAAAAAGAAAGGGGAAGGGGGGAAGGGGTAAAGGGTGCGGGTGAAGGGGGGTGAAGGGGGCTGAAACACAAAAAGGTTGTGTAATAACTTCTTAATTCAAATATGTTCTTTCTTTTTCTTTTTTTTAAGTTTTCCCCTGTACTTTCCCCAATATTATCGCTCACCTGGTAGATGGTCGCAGAGGACCAAATCCTACGGTTCGGTCTCTAGGCCCCTTGCGGGTTAAAAATGACTCTTTCCCCCCCCTTTCCCGTGATGCATACTCAGGTTCAAAAACATGACCGCACCTTACCTTAAACCCCTTTTTAAAACACACTCGTGGTACTTTCACCAATGACACATTTGTTCCTTGAATGAGTCATACCACAATTTTTTGGGGCGCCCCCCTACACTAGTCAAGCCCCTGAATATTTTTTCCCTTTTAAATTTTGGCACGGGGGAAAAGATTTATACACTAAAACATGTATGGAGGTTTCCATGCCTTGTGTGGGTAGCACATGACACCCCCCATCCTGGGATGAAAAAATTTTCTCCAGAAAATTTTTTTTAAAAGGGTTACAACTTCATTAAACACTTCAGCCTGAATCTCAAATGTGTAACCATCCACATGATTCACCAAAATTAAAAATAACGTTGAATCAATTTCATGATCCACCAAATAGCATATTTCAAAATTTCATCTTCTAAAAAAAATTATAATTGTCACTATTCCCCAAGATCATTTTACAATTTTCATGGATAAAACAATTTGGGTATCAACAAATTTAAAGAAAATTGGTTTACTTAAAATGTGAACACTTTTTCCCCTTTTCTTTTCTCAACATTGTTTCAAAACCCTCATGAAAATGGAAAAATTTCCAAATTTGTTTTTTACTAAAATTTTCTTTTCCCCCAATTTTTGGACC
>CM031620.1:62651906-62679028 GCA_018398815.1 Conus ventricosus | reverse complement strand
AACTAAAAAGGTATGGAATTGCTGTTGTCCATTTCTAACTGACCTTTTTAGGGAATTGCTGTTGTCTTCTTCTAACTGACCAAATTAAGGTATGGAATTCTGTGTCCATTCTAACTGCCCAAAAATTTAAGGTTGATTGCTTTTGCCTTTTCAAACTGCCCAAAATTTTAAGGTATGGAATTCTGTTGACTTTTCTAACTGCCCAAAATTTAAGGGTTTTAAAATTGCGTTTCTTCTTTCGCCCAAAATTTAAAGGTTGGAATTGCGTTGTCCATTTCTAACTGAAAAATTAAGGTATGGATTTGCTGTTTCACTTTTCTAACTGACCATTTAGGTAGGGAATTGCTTTGTTTTCTTTCAATGACCAAATTAAGGTATGGAATTGCTGTGTCTTCTTCTGCCCAAAATTTAAAGGGTTTGGAATGCTTGTTTTCCATTCAACGAAAAATTAAGAAAATTGCTGGCCCTTTAAAACTGACCAAATTAGGTATGGAATTGTGTTGTTTTTCTAACGACCAAATTAAGGTAGGGAATTGCTGTTGCCCAAATTCAAGCCCAAAAATTAAGGTAGGAATTGCTGTTGTCCTTTTCAACGACCAAATTTAAGGTAGGGAAATTGCTGTTGTCACATTCAAACTGACCAATTTAAAAGGTAGGGAATTTGCTGTTGTTTTTCTTTTTTGACCAAATAAGGTAGGGAATTGCTGTTGTCCATTTCTAACTGCCCAAATTAAGATGGAATTGCTGTTGCCCCTTCTCTGCCCAAAATTTTAAAGGTTAATTGCTGTTGTCTCATTTAACTGACCAAAATTTAAAAGGTAGGAATTGCGTTGCACATATCTAACTGACCAAATAAGGGTATGGAATTGCGTTTTTCTTCTAAACTGCCCAAAAAAGGTATGAATTGCTGTTGTCTTTTTATTCTAATGACCAAATTAAGGTATGGAATTGTGTTGTCACATTTTTAAACTGCCCAAAAATTTAAAGGTAGGATTGCTGTTGTCTTCTTTCTGACCAAATTAAGGTATGGAATTGCTGTTAAAATTTCTAACTGCCCAAAATTAAGGTAGGGAAATTGCTGTTTTTCACATTTCAACTGCCCAAAATTTAAGGGTAGGGAAATTGCTTTTTTCACATTTCTAACGACCAAATAAGGATGGAATTTGGGGTTGTCATTTTTCTAACTGACCAAATTAAAGGTAGGGAATTGCTTTTGTCAATTTTAATGACCAAATTAAGGTAGGAATTCTTTTGTCACATTTCTAACTGCCCAAATTAAGGAGGAATTGCTGTTGTAAATTTTCTAACTGCCAAAATTAAAGGTAGGAATTGCTGTTGTCTTCATTCTAATAAACCAAAAAAAGGGTTTGGGAATTGCTGTTGTCTTCTTCGACCAAAAAAGGGTAGGGAAATTTGCGTTGTCACTTTCTAAACCAAATTAAGGTAGGAATTGCTGTTGTCACATTTCAACTGACCAAATTTAAGGATGGAATTGCTGTTGTCTTCATTCTACCAAATTAAGGGTAGGGAATTGCTGTTATCACATTTCTAATGCCCCAAATTAAGGTAGGAATTGCTTTGCTTCATTCCAACTGACCAAATTAATTTGGGATTGCTTTGTTTTCTTTCCACCAAATTAAGGTATGGAATTGCTTTTGGCCTTTTAAAACTGCCCAAATTTAAAAGGGATGGAATTGCTGTTGTTTTTCATTTCCCCAAAAAATTAAGGGTTTTGGAAATTTGCCGTTGTTTTTCTTCCCCCCCAATTAAGGTTGAAATTGCTTTTGTCTCTTTCCCCAAAATTAAAGGTATGGAATTGCCGTTGTCTTCATTCTCACCAAAAAAAGGTAGGAAATTGCTGTTGTCTTCTTCTCACCAAATTAAGGTATAGATTGCTGTTGTCAAATTTCTAACTGACCAAATTAGGTATGGAATTGCTTTTGTCACATTTCTAACTGACCAAATTAAGGTATTGGAATTGCTGTTGTCTTCTTCTGACCAAATTAAGGTAGGAATGCTGTTGTCCACATTTCTAACTGACCAAATTAAGGTATGGAATGCTGTTGTCTTCATTCTAACTGACCAAATTAAGGTAGGAATTGCTTTTTGTCTTGATATCCTATACTAAATGAGTAAAACATTAAAGAAGAACATCAAGCGGCAAACATTCAACGTAAAGTGAACACTCCCAAGGGAAAGAAAGTTGAAACGTTGTTTTGTCCCTGACTGACCCTAGAAAGGGACTGGTACCAGACAGCTGGGGGAAAGTAAAACACAAAAGCTGAACTAGAAAACCAAATGGAGATACTGCTTTAATGAAACATAATCAGAGACACAAAATTGGCACCGTTACGAACAGTACACAGGATAAGGGCAAAACATGACGTTTTGAATTTTATCATCAAATTCACTAGTTCATTGGTTTGTTAATTTTTTCTGTATTATTTGATTTTATTCACCCATTTGTTTATTTACTGTGTATTTGTTTATGGCGCTTTCTGAATGTAAACTTCATTCGTGTCCCATTCGTTACTGTTGAGGTATTGTGTATTGAGGTATTGGTATTGAGGTATTGTGCATGCTGATGCATCCCCATACAAGTAGACATGGAAGTATGCAGTGGGTGTGTGAGGAAGGAGGAGGCAGCGGTGGGGGTAAGGGTGGGGTGGGGTGGGGGGGGGGGGGGGGGGGGGGGGGGAATGGAAACTCAATTGGTATGACATTGCGAAGGTCATGTATTGGTCTGTTCATCGTTAGGCCATTACAAAGTGTCAGGCATTAATAACGCACTGAAGAAAAAATCAATGTAAAATTTAAAGATGGGGGGGAGAAAGGAAGACTTTCCCATACTGTTCAAGAGGCATACCAAGAGAGAGAGAGAAGAAGAGAGAGAGAGAGAGAGAGAGAGGAGAAGAGAGAGAGAGAGAGAGGAGAGAAGAGAGAGAGAGAGAGGAGAGAAAAGAAGCATACCAAGAAGTCTAATATCACAAACGATAAAAACAACGAAAGAAGGGGTAAAAAAATCCAATTAAGAAGACGCTGAATATCGAAATTCCCCGTGAAATAAAAAGGAATACAATAAACCAAAACCAAAAAAAAAATAACAATTCACAAACCCAAAAATTAACAAAACTGTATAAAAATCAAACACTTTAAAAAAAGGCCAGATAAAAAGGTTTGGCGGAAAAAGAATAAATCAAACAAAAAAAAACTCAACTAAAACAAAAAATGGGGGGGTGAATAAATAGCGGAATTTTTTTTTTTAACCAGCCCCCCAAATAAAAAAAACAAAAAGGACATGAGAGAAAAAATTAAACCAACAATAAGAAAAAAAACAATTCTTTTAAAATAAAAAAACCCAACCATTTAACGTTTTAAAACCAACCACAAACACAACAACAAAAAAAAACCACCAAACACCCAACACACACACACACCACACAAAACCACACACACACCACACACACACACACACACAACCAACACACAGAATGGACATACTAAAACATCAAATAGCAACAAAATAGCCCCCGCCGCAAAGGCCATCTCGGGGCGAAAACAACTTGTTTTTTGTAAAAAGGAAACATAAACTTGGGAAATTACATTTAGATAAAACAAAATTTAAAGTGGTCTATGAGGTATTTGAAATAGCTTTTTAAAAGATGTTAAGCTTTTTTCTGTTTTAAAAGAGAGAGAGAGGAGAAGAGAAGAGAGAGAGAGAGAGAGAGAAGAAGGGGGAGAGGAGGGGAGAGGGAGGAGGAACGAACGAACGAACGAACGAACGAACGAATTTTATTTTAAAAGGGTAGTGGTTTTAACTGAAACTTTTTTTACATCCAGCCCTCTGGAGAAGAAGAGAGGGAAGGGAAGGGGAAAAGGGGAGAGGGGGAGAGAGAGAGAGGGGGAGGGGAGAAAAGAGAGTCCTTTTTCTTCCTTTTTTTCGTGAGCTTGATCTTTATTCGTCTTACCCTTGTTTCCCTTTTTCCCCGCAGCTTTTCCTAAATTTGCGAGAATCTGGAGCCCCGTTTTTTCCCCACATCAACGCTGATCTACAGATTCACTAATTCACGACTGCCATCTTTAAAAAACAAACTGGATGTACGTCACCACCGCCATGGCGAAGTGGTCAGCGCCGCGACTCCCGTTGGGAAAATCGGGTTCTTTCCATAAAAGCCTTTTAGGATTTGTCTGCCCCCGACAGGCTTTTTCCCCAAAGCGAGTTTGCTGCGGGCACTTTGGGGAAAGACGGGACCACATCGTCGAGTTTCATCCACTTGGGATGTTTTCTGACATGTTGTTCCAATTTGTTGACTAAAAACTGCAGATGCCATGTAACTGGGCCTTTTGCACCGGGATATAGTAGAACCCCAGGTAAGTCACCCTACCATGCATCTAGACCAGACTAGAATGGAAATCGTAACATCGTTCATCCCCATCCTCATCGTCTAACAAAAAAAAAAAAAAAGAAAAAAAAAAAAAGGAAAAAAGTCGGAATTCTGGGGCCCTTCATGCCCGCGTCTTGGTCACGTAAGTTTCGATGTTCCTCCGCCCCAGGGCCCTTGGGGATTTCTTTCGGATCCCCGGGACGGGGTCCATGGGGGTGTCGTTGGGCGGATGGGATAGTCCTCCGGAGGGGACCCCCCCGGGCTAAAAGCAAATTTTGTCGTCAGCCGGGGCTTTTTAGCGGTGCCCGCGTATTTGGCCAAAGGCGCCCTTTTAACACTCTCCTCCGTGGGTTGTTGCCTCTGACCGGGCGGGCCCCCCCTTTTGGGCTGGGGGGGGGGGCGAAAAGGGGGGAAAAAGCCTGGGGTGCAATTAGGGGCCGAGGGGGAAAAAAAAGCCACCTGGGTCCCCCCCCCCCCCCCTTCCCCCCCAAAAACCACACCACACACACCCAAAACACACCAAAAACAAAACCCCCCTTTCCCCCTCTCTCTCCTTCTCTTTCTTTTCTCCCCCCCACCACAAAACACCAAAAACGCACCCCCCCCCCTTTTTTCTCTTTCTCTCTCTCCCTCTCTCCTTTTCCTCTCTTCTCTCTCTTCTTAGGGGGACATCTTTTTGGAAACCAGGGACTAGGGGGGGGAAATTTGATCTGGCTTGTCCCTATGGTTCGTTGGAGACTGAAAAGGGTGCAAGCGTTTTTGCCGCCAGGTGGGGAAATTGTAGCAAATACGTCAGTATTTTGGTATGCAACTCACTTTTTTATTTTAAACACGGGTCAATCAAAGTGGTTTGGCATTCCCATAAGGGGGTCAAGTGGTTTTTGAGTTTGAAAAAATCCACCTTTATTAGTGATGCATTGTCCCTCTTTGCTTTTCCTGTTGGAATGTTTGCGAAGGCTTTGATGGCTTTTGGGTTTTGGCCATTGTTTTAATTTGTTTTTCGCACAAGCCCCGTGCAGTTTTTATGTTTTGTATTCTTTTGCAGTGCCCCTTTTGGTTGCCACCTTTTTTTCTTCTCTCTGTCACAACCCCAAGTTTTTTTCATTTATCACCTAAAATTTTTGAACCCCCCATGTTTTTTTTATTTTTGTTGTTTGGATTTTTGTCTATTTAAATTTTTTAAATAAAAATTGGGAAAAATGACAGTCGAGTTTGGGTTAAATTTGGTTGGGTCTGGCTTTTGGGAATTTTGCGCTCTCACGAACTCCGGCTTTCGTGAGAGCGAAAATTTTTATACAGCTCCCTTGTCAAACAATTTCTACAAGTAAATACCCATCCCTCACCCTAACCCCCCCCCCCCACCCTCACCTTCCTTTCTTATTGGTTTTTTCTTTTGGGTTTTTTTTTTTTTTTTGTTTTTTTTTTTTTTTGTTGTTTTTTTTCCGAACAAGTATACTTTTGGTCTACTCAGGGACACAAAGGATGTGTGAACACTCACTTATTTCTGCTTTGTTTTGTGCTAAAAATCGATTGTGTTTTTTTGGGCTCACTTCCGTTCTTCGTTTTGTGGACTGAAAAAAAATTTGGGCCAGCCCCGGACTTGGGGGCCCGGGATTTTCTTCTCACCGCCAAAAACTGTTCGTGGATCACAATATAAAAAAAAAACCAAACCTTTTTTTTTCTTTTCTTTTTTTTTTTTGGCTTTGTTGTTGTTTTGTTTGTTTTTTTAATTGTTTGTTTTTGTTTTTTCTTTTTTTGGGCTTTTTTTCCCTTTTTTCATCTACACTTTTAAACCGCTCAAAAGTGGTTTGTGTCTAGCATCCCGCATCCTTTTTATTTGATCGTTAAAACTTTTTTTTTTTTTTTTTTTTGGGTGTGTGTGTGTTTGTTATCGTCATTTTTGCTTTAACCCTTTTTTTGTTTTTTTTCTTTCTATTTCTTCGACTTTGGGTTTTTCAACACTTTTTCTTTTTGTTGTTGTTTTTTAATGACAATTGTTTTTCTAAGATACATCCTGTTACGTTTTACCATAATGTTAACCCTTTAAAAATTCTTGTGTGCCTTGTATTATTGTGCGTATCCAAAAACGTTATTTTCTCACCTTTTTTTTTGGTTGTTGTGTTGTTGTTGTTGTTTTGTTGTTTGTTGTTTTTAACCATAATTACGTGTCTTTTTTGTGAAAACTGTCTTCCTGTCGTTTGTGCCCTTTTTTCCTTACTCCCATGCCTTTCATAACCCCACTGTCCCCAGGACTTAAAGTTACTCCTGTCTAATCTTTTTTTAATGGCCCTAAATTCATCACTTTAAACAGTCCCCCACCCATACAAAAATTTGGCAAAAGGGAAAACGGTTAGACCTCGCAAAACAGATAACCTTATGCTTTCCCAAATACCAAGAACGACGCACAGACAACCCCAACATACGGCCTTGCCGTAAAAAATTTAAAAAATCAAATTGCCAAAATTACCCGCGCAGAAATGATCTTGAAACAATACGTCGAAGATCTGGATTGAAAAAAAAATTTTCCAAAACCCGCCATTAAAAACGGACATTTATATGAACCCCTCTTCCCCTCGAATGTTGCAACTTTGTACAAAGGGATTGGATCGTCACACAAATCAAAAAATATACGTTAGGGGACTTTAATTTGTATTTAAAAATAAACCCTTGGAAAAATACACCAAAAACCATGCCACCTCGTTGTACAAAAACCCCCAAATAGAATAACTAAAAAAATGCGCACTTATTTCATGTTTAACCAAAAAAATCCGCATACTAGATGTTTCAGTGGTCATTCGGGTTTTGATCATGTCCAGTCTTCTGCAGTGGGCCCTTTAAAACTCCCCAAAAACCCCCCCAAAGGTCACACGACCATCCATACCCCTCTTTCAAAAAGTTTAAAAAAAGCATACCTATCTTAAACATTTTTCCCCTTTCACTTAAATTTTAATTTTCAGCGCGATGATGCACTGCCCTTCTGGTACCAAACATTCCCACCCCATAAATAAAAAACGCGCCCCTTTAAACAAAAAAGAGTTAGCATCCGCAAGAACCCCTGGGTTTAAATCCAGTTGCGCAAAAAAGGTTTTACTGACCAAAACAAGGCACAAAAATTTTTTGACGAAAACAAAGAGCAAGAAAAATTTGTTCAAACGAAGTTGAAAACCCAAAAAGAGACCATTCAGTCAAATGAAACGGGTGCAAAAACCCCAGCGCCAAAATGGAGGGGAATAAACCTATGTACGCAACAAGCGTACAAATTTCACAAACTTCAAGCACCAAAATCACCCGGGAAATTTAATCCCCTTTTGTCATTATCAAAACCCCCACTCAGCTTTACAACTTAAGAGCACCAAATGAAAATCACCCGTCCCCAAAACAATTTGCAAACAAAAACTTGGATCCAGTAACCAATTTAAAATTCCCCTTTTTGCTGCGAATGGGGGGAAAATAGCGCAATTAAAAAATAAAAATCCCCTGGGGCCTGATAACATACCCCATTTTTTCCAAAAATCGCTCTTCCCTTTCATTGTTTAGTCTCTTAATACATAAAATTTTCCATTGAAACAAAGTTTTCCCCAGGCGTTCAAAAACGCCAAAGTAATCCCCCTCCAAAATCAAATGATTGTCGGATCCCATTTTCAACCTTATCCTTACTATAAACTATCCCAAACCCCCTTTAAAGACACAACACCCCCGTATCCATTTGGGGAAAAACAGACTATTTCACCCCCTCCAAACGGGGTTCCGATCAAAAACTTCCTCCACACGCATTACACGAATTGGGACTCATGGCTTTCAAATATGAAACCAAACAAATGACAGGGGTTGTCTTTTTTTTACTTCAAAAAGGCGTTTGATCTTGTTGACATTCCATTTTTCTAAAAAACATCTTCTACTTGAACCAACCCCGACAATCCATTATTCCCAACTTGAAAAATAGGACTCTATGGGCGCTTAAAGGGAAAACCTCCACTTCAACTTTTTCAGCTGGGGTCCCCAAAATCTGTACTAGGCCCCCCCCTATTCTGCACTTCATCAATGATTTCCATTGTCCGTTCAGATGAAAAGGTCCGACAATTTATTTGCTGAGACGTCGCCCAAAAGATGGTAGTGATCTACGACAATAGAAACTTCTCTCCAGGGGAAAATCAAACGACGTTCAACGGGGGTCATTCAAACTCAGGCCACCCCCGCCAAAAACCAAATAATGTTTTTAGCACCCCCCCAAAAACACCAGTTTCTCCCCTTTGCTAAAACTTCTGAATGCATGCTACGAAAGGAATGAGATCGTGTTTTAGGGTTTTAAAGATGTAAAGAATTGATGGCAATCTCATCTAAAAAACGATGCAAGGTAGTCTCAAAACACCTTTTCCTGTTATCTCAATTTTAAAACGCTACCAACAAATTTGGGTTAAACTTTTCTTCAATGCACACTAAGCATAAAATTTAAAGCCTCAACAGTGTGGGGCGGCAGTAGTGACTCCAAAAAAAGGGGTGAATCCTCCTAGCGTGCAGCAAGCTACTCCATCCCTGTATCCTAACCCAAAAGAAAAACAAAAGCGCTGAAAAACTTCCCCAAAAGGCAATTGGGAAATTTAACAAAGTCTTTATGTTTACAAACTGACAATACTATCCATGTTAATCAAAGCCCCCTTTTTACAAGATCGAACGCTTTTCGGCTCGACGAAATTCCCTTTTTCCCCACCCACGATTGATCATACAAAACAAGCTACTTACTCTGGACCAATGTCGGAACTCACTTCCCCGAATCTCAAAAAATGAATACTTTCAAAACCTTTTAAGGAACTTTCATAAACATTTTATGCTCAGTATTAAAAATTTTTCGATTACAAAGTTAGGTCCTTTTTCTAAGCTTCGTGAAAATACTTTTTATAAATTTTTCCCCAAAAATAAAAAACCCTTAAAAACCTCAACCCCACTCCCACTCTGTCTACCAACCCTTTTTCCTCCCCCCCCCACCTACCCTTTCTCTTCCCCCCCCCCCTACCTCCTCTCGTGTAGTTTTTGTTTTTGTTTTCTTGTAAGTTTCCTTTTTTTTTTAAACCATCCCCCACTCATTAGTTTTTTATAGCAGTTTTGTTTATCATTGAGAATAGTTTTAAACATTTTGCATGTTAATTGTCTGTAGAATATAGTGCTGAAATAATGTATGCATGGAAAGGGACGATTGAAGACAGTTTTTGGGCCTAAAATTTTCACCCTTTGGGTATTAAAGACAATCAATCAATCAATCAACAATCTCTCCACCACACACCCCACACACACACACACACACACACACACACACACACCCACAACACACACCAAAGGAAGAAGTTCCGGGGTTTGATGGCTACAGAATAAGACTGCAAATCACATTGCCTTGAATTTAAAGAGTGACGGGGTTCATTTCTAAGGTAATTTGCAAATTGCTAAAGAAGCAAGAGAAAAGGGAAGAGAGAGAGAGAGGAGAGAGAGAGAGAAAAGGGGTGTCACCCCCCTTTCCGTAATCGAGCACTTTTACATGTACCGAACAGTGCAATTCGCGTCTGAATGGCAGGGTGACACCGACTGAAGGGGAGGTGACACCGACTGAATGGCAGGTGACACATCAGAAGGCATGGTGACACAGTCGAAGGGCAGGGACAACGACTGAATGGCTGGGACACCGCTCAAGGGAAGGTACACCGTCTAAAAGGAGGGTGACCCCGACTAAAAGGGTAGGGAAACCGTCTGAAGGGTATGGTGACCCGCTAATGGTGTGGTGACACCTCGAAGTAGGTGACACCGCGAAGGTATGGGACCCGTCTGAAGGGGAAAGGTGACAAAGTCTGAATGGTATGGTGACATAGTTAAAAGGTATGGTGACATCGAATGGATGGTGACAAATCTGAAGGGTATGGGACACCTCTAAAAGGAGGTGACAGTCAAATGGTTGGGTGAATCGAATGGTATGGACACCGCGAAGGGAAAAGGTGACACCGTCTGAAGGTAGGTGACCCCGTCTGAAGGGTTTGGGGTGACACCGTCTAATGGTAATGGGACAGTCTAATGGTATGGGACAGTCTGAAGATGGTGACAGCCCTAAAGGGTAGGGACACCGACTAAAGGGCAGGGTGACACCGTCTGAAGGGAGGGGTGCACCGTCTAATGGTAGGTGACCCGATGAAAGGAGGGACACCGTCTAAAGGGTAGGTACATATCTGAATGGTTGGTGACACCGCTGAAGTATGGTCCCACCGCGAAGGGTTGGTGACACCGTCTGAAGGGTTTGGTACAGTCAAAAGGGGTATGGGCAGTCAAAATGGTTGGTGCCCCCATCTAAAATAACAAAAAAAAGTTTCGTTTTCCAATAAAAAGGAACCGAAATTTTGTTTTTTTTTTTTTTTTGAAAAAGGGAATAGTTGGTTTTGGGCCCGATGGGAAAATGTCGAAACCCCTTTAGCGTTGGGTTTGGTCCGGTGTTTATTTTTTCCCCCCCCCCCCCGTGCCCACCCACCCCCGCCCAACCCCCCAACTGGTTTCGGTGTCTCAGGGGGGTGTTGGTTTTCAAAAAAAAAAAACCCCCCCCTCTTTCACAAACTTTTCCCCCTTTTAAAACCCTCCCCCTTAAAATTCCCCCCCCCCTCCCCCCACCCCTCCCCCCCCGAAACCATCTCCCCCCTCTAAATTTTCCCCTTTTTTAAAACCCCAAACCCCCCCCCAAAACCCCCTTTCCCCCTTACAACCCATTCCCCATTCCCCCCTCCCCCCACAACCCTCTATCCCTCCAATTCCCCCCCCAAAACCCCCCCCTCTTAAAACCCTCTCCCCCCCCAACCCCTTCCCCCCCACTAAAACCCATTTCCCCCCCCCTCTAAAAAACCCCTTTCCCTCCCAACCCCCCATCCCCCCCTCTAACCTCCCCCATTACAACCCCTCCCTCTCCCCCCTTCCCCCCCAAAAAACCCACTCCCCCCTCTACAACCCCTTCCCCCCTCTACAACCCATCTCCCCCTCAAACCCTCTCCCCCCCTGCAAACCCCCCCCCTCTCAACCCTCTCCCCCCCCCCCCTCCCCCCCTCTAAACCCTTCCCCCCCCCTGAAACCCCATCCCCCCTTTAACCCCTCCCCCCCCCCCACTCCCCCTCACAACCCTTTCCCCCCTAACCCCTTCCCCCTCCCCTTCCCCCCCTACAACCCTCCCCCCCTCCCCCCTCTCCCTCTCCCCCCCTCAACCCCTCTCCCCCCCACAACACTCTCCCCCCTCTGCAACCCACCCCCCCTTCAACCTCCCCCCCCCTCTACAACCCCATCTCCCCCCCCTAAACCCTCCCCCCCCTTTACAACAATCGGCCCCCCTGCAACCCTGGGGCCCCCACAAAACACCCCCCCCCCCTCCCCCCCTTGCCCCCTTCCCCCCTAAAACCCCCCTCTCCCTCACCCCCCTCTCCCGCTCTACAAAAAAACCAACCCCTGTCCCCCTCTAAAACAAACCAACCCTGTCCCGCCCTCAACAAACAACCCCCTCCCCCCTCTCAAAAAACCAACCCCTTCCCCCCCTTAAACAAACCAACCCCTGTCCCCCCTCTAAAACAGACCAAACCCCCCCCCCCCCCCCTCTACAACACCCCCCCCCTGCCCCATCGCAAAAACCCAAACCCTGTCCTCCAGCAACAACCAAACCCCCTGCCCCCCCCTCTAAAACAAACCAACCCCCCTCTCGCAACAAACAACCCCCTGTCCCCCCTCTGTAACAAAACCAACCCCCCCCCCCCTGCAAAAAAACCACCCCCCCCTCGCAACAAACCAACCCAGTCCCCCCCTCAACAAACCAACCCTGTCCCCCCCTACAACAAACCAACCCCTTTCCCCCCCAAAAAACAAACCAACCCCTCCCCCCCCCTCTACAACAAACCACCCCGCTCCCCCTCAACAACAAACCAAACCCCCATGTCCCCCCCTTTTACAAAAAACCCAACCCCTCCCCCTCTCACAAAAAACCCAAACCCCTTTCCCCCCCCTACCAAACCCCCCAGTCCCCCCTCTACAAAAAACCAAACCCCGTTTCCCTCTACAACAAACCAACCCCTGTCCCCCCCTACAAAAAACCCAAACCCCCTGTCCCCCCTCTACAACAAACCCCCTGTCCCCCCCTCAACAACAACGGTGTCCCTGTCTGCTTGGGGGAAAAATCCGAAAATCACCAATTTTCTCGGGTTCCCGAACAAGTTGATTATACCATTTAACAACTCATCATTGCGCCCCGCCCCAATAAGTTCCTAAGCAAGGGGCGTGCGCGCCCAACAGTGCTCACTCTCTTCCACCCTGACACTGCTCAATAAAAAAACCCAAATGTTTGGGCTGAAACACACACGCCTTCCACAAGACAAGTGCTTAAAAACCGGTGTTTGGGCAAAACACACAGGCCTTCCACAAGACTACAAATAAAAAACCCATGGTTTAGGGCTGAAACACACACGCCTTCACAAGTAACACTTCCAAAACCTTGGTGGGGCTGAAACGCACAGGGTTTCCACAAGACAACAAATAATAAAGGAACCCATTTTTTAGGCTGAAACAACACACCTCCACAAACAACTACTTCAAAAAACCAGTGTTTAGGGCTGAAACGCACAGCCTTCCACAAACAACAACTTAAAAAAGGAACCCAGGTTTGGGGGGCTGAAACACACACGCCTTCCCACAAAAACAAAAAAAGAACCATTGTTTAGGGCTGAAAACACACCCTTCCACAAGATTTCAATTAAAAGAACCAGGGTTTGGGTGAAACACACCCCTTCCAAAATAACTATTCACAGAACCAGTTAGGGCTAAAAAAAAACCGCCTTCCCCAAGTTTTCAAATTTTAAAAAACCAGTGTTTAGGGCTGAAACACCACGCCTTTCCCAAAAGATAACACTTCACAAAACCCCAGTGTTTGGGGCTGAAACCACACGCCTTTCCCACAAATTTCTAATTAAAAAAAACCAGTGTTTTGTAAAAACAACCGCCTTCCACAAGAAACTACTTCACAAACCAGTGTTTAGGGCTAAACACACACCCCCTTTCCACAAGATAATCTTCACAGAACCATTTTTAGGGCGAAAACACACCCTTCCAAAAGATAACACTTCACAGAACCATTTTGTTTAGGCTGAAAACACACACCCTTTCCACAAGATAACTACTTACAGAACCATGTTTGGGGCTGAAACACACAGCCTTCCAAAAGAAAAAGGGGAATGTTGTGTTTGGGCCCCTAACTTTGTTTTGGCAGCGTAAATAGGATCCCCCCAAACTTAACAGTTCGCGTTTTAAATGGCGTGCATACCTTCATTTTAAAACCCCCGACACCCCTCAACGCGGGGCAAACAGCCTGCATTTGAAACAATGGAAAATGTCCCAAAAAATTGCTGCTTCTGTGTATTTTATGCACGGTTTTCCTGCCCTGGCAGGAGGCACGCCTTCATATCACACACACACCACACGCACAGAAAGGCCCACTCCCTGCAAGGACACACATCATCGCCGAACTTCCTTTACTTCCTGCGGGGGGCGGATCAAATTTGGGTTTTGGGGAAAACGCGAAGGGGTGGGGCCGAGAGAGAGGGGCTGAGGGGAGGGGAGGTGTAGGGGAAAGAGGGTTGAGGAGGGGTGGGGGTGGGGGGGGGGGGACGTTTGACATTACAGTTTTTCAGGTCTGAGCTGCCCGTGACAGCCTTTAGTGTGTAAAATCCCCGAAAAAGCCCCCCCCACCCCCCCCCCCCCCCCCCCCCAAAAAACAACAATAACAACAACCACACAATCGACCGACAAAAAACACAAAAAAAGCAAACCACACACACACACACACACACACACACACACACACACACACACACACACACACACACCACCATGCACGCACTCACGCACGCACCACGCACCCCGAAACACAACACCCCCACAAAACCCCAAAACCCCAACCCCACACACACACCACACCACGCAGCACGCACGCAGCACACACGCAGCCCACCAAAACACACCACACCACCCCACCAAAACACACCACACACACCCACACCAAAACCCCACAACCTCGCACGCGTGAGTTACTAGTTTAATGAACTTAAGTAAACGTAAACAAAGAAAAAAGGAAATCGGGACAAAATTGACGTGACATCCACGGGGTGGTGGTTGTCAAAACCGGGGGACCTAAAAGGGGGGTAACACGAGAGTTTTTATCGACCATGGATCCGACCGAAACGCGTCCTTTCCCTAGTCAGTTCCATTTAGTTTAAGCCTTCAACCCCCCAGAGGGGATATGACAGACGGGGATGAGCCTCCTGGGGAAAAAGGGACTAGCTGGGGCTTTACCACATAAAAACATTTTCACAGGCAACTAAAAGGGGAAAGTGTTTTTTAGGGCGCCGCGAAATTCAAAGGCGCAGCATGGACGGCAAACACACTCTTTACCCTGGGCCCAAAGGGCCCCGCCTGTTATGTCCCCCTTGCAGCGGACTGGGCATGTGCACATGAAGGGTGAATCTGCGATGAAGCCGCCCCAAAACCCGTCAAACGACGGGTTTATAAACCACACGAACTTGCCCACTAAATTTTTACCACCCCCCCAACGGAAGGGTTTAAACGATTTGTGTAGGGGAACTTAGAAGCTTCGGAGAATTTGGTGGACATGTGTGCGGAGTGTAGAATTTCCTTCGCTTAAAGTGGGTTTTTAAAACTGCTGAATTTGAAAGAAAAAAAAACTCAGTGAACTGTGATTGTCCCAGATAAAGGGCCAACCCACGCGTGTCTGGTTGGCGATCAAGAAAAGAAAAACGTGTGTGTCACGGCGGCGCGCGCGCGTGGTTGTGGTGTGTTGGTGTGTGTGTGAGGGGGGGGGGCGTGCGAGCGCGGGCGCGCGCGTGTTGCGTGTGTGTGAGAGAAAAGGAGGAGAGAGGGAGGGGGGGGACAGGAAGGAGTTTTTTGTGGCGTGGGGGGACTGGGAATTGGGAGTGGATTGTACATCGATGGCCCTTTGTATTGTGGGAAAAGAACCAAGTTTTTGGGAGCCCCCCCCCCCCCCCTTAAGGGGTTTTTTTTCCCCTTTTATTTTTTTATTTGTTTAAAGGAAGGAAAAGAAAGTTTTGGGGGGGGAAAATGTGTAAAAATTGAAAGAAAAAATAAATTAATAGTAAATGAGTAAAAAAAAAAAAAAAAAGGAATGTTTAAAGTAAGTTTTAGTATAATTTAAAAAAAAAAAAGGGAAAATTTTTATAAAATGAGTAAAAAAATAAAAGAAAAAGGGAACTATGTTTAAGTAATGATTAAAAAAAAAATGAAATTTTATAAGTTTAAATGAGAAAAATAAAAAAAAAAAGGGAAAAGGGTTTAAGGAAACCCCGTTTTATAAACCCCGAAACGTATAATTTAAAGTGAGTTTTAAACTGGACCAAATGTTTAAAGGGTTTTCCCATATTAAAAGATGGAAAATTCTTGGGTGGCGTTTAAATTAAAAAAAAAAAAACTGTTTTTAGGGGGGTTTCAAAGAGATTTGTTGTTCCCCGGTTCTTCTCCCTCTTAATAAATACCTGCAGTGTGAAAGTGTTTTGCTGAGTTTATGGGGGGAGATCGGTTGGTTGGTCTGGGGTTCTTCTCCTCATGATAAAAACTGCGGTTTAAAGTGTTGTGCGGGGGGTTTTTTTTCATGGTGTTCCCGTTCTTGCTCCTTTTAAAAATCAGGGTGTGAAATTTTTTTTTGCTGGGGTTTGTTTTTAAACCATCTTTGTTCTTTTTCTTCTCCCCTCTTTTCCTCCCCCTTTTTTCCTTTTCTTTTTCCCTCCTTTATAAAAACCTTCCCTTTTTTTCTGGGGGTTTAAATGTTTAGTGTTATGGGGGTCAGTTTTCTTTCGGGGAATTCAGGTTTTCATTTTACTGACCAAGGGTTTCTCTTTTTGTTTGCCCGTGTTTGGGTCCCCCCTTTGAAAACTCTTTTCCCTTCTCCCCCCACTCCCCGTCTCTCCTTCTTTAAAGTCCCTTTTGTTTTAAAATTTGGATCAGGAAAAACCCTCCCCTTTTCCTGGGGATTTTCCATTGTTCTTTTTTTTGGAAAAAAACCCCAAAAATTTTGGGTTGTTTTTTTGTTAAATGGAAAATAAACAAATTTTGGGGGGGTCTGGGTTAAGGGACCCCAATTAATTGCGGGGCCGGTTTTTTTATTTTAGCCCGGGCGGGTTGCTTTGAGTTTGGGGGTTGGCCTTTTAAACACGGTGAAATGGCTGTTAGTAAATTTAAGGTATTGAATGTGTTTTTGGCTGTATCAGGTTCTTTCTTTTATTAGGTGTAAAAAGTTTTTTAGGGTTTCTGAGACGTTGGTTCTGGTATTTTCGCTCTATGATAATACTGCGTGTGAAGTGTTGTGTTGGGTTTCAGGGATCGTTTGGTATTTTCCCTCTTAAATAAATACTGCGTGTGAATGTTGTGCGGCGTTCATGACATCGTTGGTCATGGTGTTTCTCCCTCTGTAATAATTACCTGCAGTGTGAAGTGTTGTGCTGGGCGTTTTCATGAAAATCCGCAGTGTAAGGTGTAGTGCTGGGCGTTATAAATCGCTTGTGTAGGTGTGTTCTGCGTGATTTTCACCTATGATCGGGTGTCGATTTTTGATGGACACAACGATGTTTGTCATCTTTTTGAATTTTTCTCCTCCTTTCATCTCCTGCCCTTCTCTCTCTTTGTTTCTCACTCTTCATTTTTGAACTCTTCCTCTTCAGTCTCTTCTCTCTCTCTCTCTCTCTCTCTCCTCTCTTCACGAAAAATCTGAAATAATTTTAAATTGTTTTACTTGTTTGCGGAAAGAAATCAATCAGTATATGAAAATCTTGGTTTGCATTACTTTTATGTTTAACTCCATTGTAATGGGCCAGAGGCCGAACAGTTAAATATCTTTTTACTTCTTTTTGTTTCCGTCTGTCTGGCTGTCTGTCGTTTGTGTGCCCTGCCTGCCAGTCTGCCTGCCCTGTCTGCCCTGTGACCAACCACCCCCAACCCGTCCCCAAACCCTACAACTCCCCACGAGTTCTTGGGAAGAAGGAAACGGGAGAAGTCATGGAAAAACCCTCTGATTTTTGCGAATGTAAATGCTGATCTATTTTGAAAAAAACATAACCTTCCACGGAGAATTCACTTGTGTTGGTATCTCTCTCGGGGCTTAAGGAATGAACACTTGCAGGGTTTCTCGGGTTAGGGAGTCAAATGCGGCGTGCTTGATTGTAAGAATAGCCCTGTGTCGTGTCTGTCATTGATTGTAAGAATAGCCCTGTGTCGTGTCTGTCATTGATTGTAAGAATATCCTGTGTCGTGTCTGTCATTGATTGAAAGAATAGCCCTGTGTCGTGTCTGTCATTGATTGTAAGAATAGTCCTGTGTCGTGTCTGTCATTGATTGTAAGAATAGTCCTGTGTCATATCTGTCATTGATTGTAAGAATAGTCATGTGTCATATCTGTCATTGATTGTAAGAATAGTCCTGTGTCATATCTATCATTGATTGTAAAAATTTAGTCCTGTGTCATATCTGTCATTGATTGTAAGAATAGTCATGTGCATATCTGTCATTGATTTTTAAGAATAGTCCTGTGTCTATCTGCATTGATTGTAAGAATAGCCCTGTTTCGTATCTGTCATTGATTGTAAAAATAGTCCTGTGTTGTGTCTGTCATTGATTGTAAGAATAGTCCTGTGTCATTCTGTCATTGATTGAAAGAATATTCATGTGTCATATCTGTCATTTACTGGCTGCTCGTGTTTCTCTGGATCAATCTTTCTCCATGCTTAATGAGAAAAAAATTAAACAGAAAAAAAAAAAAAAAGGTGGGGTGGGGGGGGGGATGGGGCTGAAAAGGGAGTTGGGGGGAGAGGGAGAAAGCCATTTGAATTCAACGAATAAAGGGGATGGGAGATAGTGGCGAGGGGGGGGGGGGGGAGCAGAAAAAATATTGTCTTTGGATACATAGTGAGTCACGTTCACATCGACTGGGAGAGCGATGACACAGGCTAAACCCAGTACTGACACATTTTGGGCCTGCATGTCACAGGGGATGGTGCAGTAGACTGTCGTGCAGTGTCAAGGGCATGGTGCAGTAGACTGGTCCTGCAGTGTCACAGGGCATGGTGCAGTAGACTGGTCCTGTAGTGTCACAGTGTCACAGTGTCACAGGGCTTTGGGGCAGTTTGACTGGGCGGCAGTGTCACAGGGCATGGTGCAGTAGACTGGTCCTGCAGTGTCACAGGGCATGTGCGTAGACTGGTCCTGCAGTGTCACGTGTCACAGGGCAGGTGCAGTAGTCTGGATCCATTACTGACTGTTCCTGCAGTAATGCTGTATAATGCTGCCGTGGTGCCGGAGGGCTGGTCCAGTGCCGATGGGGGACTGATCTGTCTGGGAGTTCCCTTGGCCCTGGACCAATGGAGGACTGTCTTAAAGCAACACAGAAAACCCTGTGATGACACACTTTGGCCATGGACCAATGGGGGACTGTTTTAAAGCAACACAGACAATCCTGTGATGACACACGTGGCCTTGGACCAATGGGGACTGTCTTAAAGCAACACAGACAATCCTGTGATGAACACCGGGCTCTGCAGCAGCATGTACCGGTGTGGTGCTGGCTCCGGCTGATCCAAACCAACAAGGCAGACTGGTCCTGCATTGCAGTGACCTGATGGTGCAGTAACTGTGGGTTCAGGCATCAGCATGGGATGGTCTGGTTTTGAAAGAGGCTGTCCACCTGTCACATTATCCGTCAAACTTGCTTCGCCGGGTATTCTTTGTTCTGCATGCATTTCCATGGTTTTCAGCGTGCCCATCGTCCGTATTGTACCCGTCCAAACACGAAAACCTGAATGTGTTTTTTTCCCCCCGGGAGTTTCTGATGTTTAAAATATGATTGGAGTTGACAGTAACCTGAGACAAGAGTTCCCAAAAGTCTTTATGATTAAAATGAAGTGTTCCCTTGGACAGTCGTGCCGTGCTTACGAGCAGTTTTGTTTGTCTTGGTGTCACAACTACAAGCGACCGTCGTTTCGTTTAACAGCCCCCTTCAGCAGCAGGTGGTGCGATGCGTCGCCGCAGCAGCTTGCGATGGATCGCAGCTCTCGCAGGCACGTGCGACTTGTATGATACAGAGGGGGAACTCAGAGAAGCCAAGTCATAATGGTGGTAACCCTGGCGACCAGGAAGGCCCAAGGGGGTTTTGGGTACACTCGCTCACTCTGGCTCCACGACGGAGAGCCCAGCCTTGTATCGTTGTGTACGTTGTCCGAACCCGGCGTCACTGACACCACCGAAGTGGTTCGGCAGCAGGACAGTGTCGCCTCTGGGTGGGTTTCCTCACAGTGGTTTGGTACAGATATAAGTTCCCCATTGCCTGTGCTGGGGTCGTGACGGCACAAACCTCCGTGGGGTTGTAGGGGAGAGCCAGGACGCTCAGAGAAGGGGACTATTGCCGTGGGGGAAACATGGGAGAATGAGACAGCTGACAGCTCGCCTGATCAACATGACGGGCCGTTAAAAGTTTGGCCATGTACAGTTACTGGCAAACCTGTGCACCTCAGTTGACCCTATTTCTTTGTGCTTCCCCGTTTGCCTTGCCCTGCTTAATGCCTCACGCAAACGAAACTCAGTTCCAGTGTTTCACTGAGCTAAAACCGACATTATGAAATCAAACATCATTTAATCACATTTGTTTTAAAGAGCATTTGAAGATAAAATCAACAATGACGCAATTTCTCAAACCTGAAAAAGGCGGTGAAATCACGGCAGTGCGGTGGGTTTTGCCAACATGTAATGAGGTAGAAGCACACGGGGGGTTTTGCCAACATGTAAAGAGGTAGGGAAAAACAACGGTGGGTTTTGCCCAACATGTAATGAGGTAGGAGCACTACGGTGGGGTTTTTTCCAAAATGTAATGAGGTAGGAGCACAACGGTGGGTTTGCCAACATGTAATGAGGTAGGAGCACTACGGTGGGGTTTTGCCAACATGTAATGAGGTAGAGCAACACGGTGGGTTTTGCCAACATGTAATGAGGTAGGAGCACAACGGTGGGTTTTGCCAACATGTAATGAGGTGGGAGCACAACGGTGGGTTTTGCCAACATGTAATGAGTTAGGAGCACAACGGTGGGTTTTGCCAACATGTAATGAGGTAGGAGCACTACGGTGGGTTTTGCCAACATGTAATGAGGTAGGAGCACTACGGTGGGTTTTGCCAACATGTAATGAGGTAGGAGCACTACGGTGGGTTTTGCCAACATGTAATGAGGTAGGAGCACTACGGTGGGTTTTGCCAACATGTAATGAGGTAGGAGCACAAACGGTGGGTTTTGCCAACATGTATATGAGGTAGGAGCACTACGGTGGGTTTTGCCAACATGTAATGAGGTAGGAGCACAACGGTGGGTTTTGCCAACATGTAATGGGGTAGGAGCACTACGGTGGGTTTTGCCAACATGTAATGAGTAGGAGCCAACGTGGGTTTTGCCAACTTAATGGGGTAGGAGCACTACGGTGGGTTTTGCCAACATGTAATGAGGTAGGAGCACTACGGTGGGTTTTGCCAACATGTAATGAGGTAGGAGCACTACGGTGGTTTGCCAACATGTAATGAGGTAGGAGCACAACGGTGGGTTTTGCCAACATGTAATGAGGTTGGATAGATGACCGACCTGATTTGAGAAAAGAAACACAATACAACATGAGCCCCTACTAAACACATTTACATATCCTCATCTTGGTGACAGAAGGTTATCTTGTTTTATCAGGTTGTGACATAGTAAACGAATCACCCTTAAGCTTACGCTGATGACAGCAGCCAGCGTGTTTTAACAGCTGTGCCATGTTTGCTCCCTGTTAACAACAGTAGACTACAGTGGGCAAGCTTTAACATCATCCGTTACAGTGACCTGATCGACCTGTCAACAGTAGACTACAGTGACAACAAGCTTTAACATCATCCGTTACATCCTGATCGACCTGTCAACAGTAGACTACAGTGACAACAAGCTTTAACATCATCCGTTACAGTGACCTGATCGACCTGTCAACAGTAGACTACAGTGACAACAAGCTTTAACATCATCAGTTACAGTGACCTGACCGCAGGCAGAAATTGAAACAAACCTTAGGAGGTATTTGAAATAACTTCGTCAATTAACATGGACAAACAAATACAAAACACAACGCGATTCGACCTCCAAGGTCACCTTCAGGCAAAATAAGCAACACTCAGGACAACGAAAATGAAGAAGGTGCAATCACTGATCTCATATTCGGCTCGAGATGGGCGTTGAATCAATTCATTAATTCGTCTGACATGTTTACACTGGAAGTAGCAAAACTGCTTCGGAAGCAATCCATCGAAATTTACATGAAATGCTTGAAGATTTTGGGACATGGGTTAAACAATCAAAGAATGCGTAGGATGTGACAGAGGAATAAACCCCAACTAAATGGTGATGAAGCCCGCCAGGCTGGCAGTCACACTGAGTCCCCGACCGCAAAGTCAAGGCACCATTCATTTGTCCATTGACTGTGACGGTGATGGTGTCCCTTATAGTGTCCGGAGCACTGTGGGGGTGCATTGACTGGCGGTGAGATCACACAGCACTGCCAGCATGCTGACACAGACAGCTGTTTTTTTCCCTCCCCTCTCTATTCTGTATATCCCACTCCACTCAGAACCGTGTTCACTGTTGGCAGATACCCACACACTGGACACAAAAAGGACCGTGTTCACGGTTGGGAGATGACCCCAAAACACTGGACACAAACAGGACCGTGTTCACTGTTGGCAGAGATACCCCCACACTGGACACAAAAGGACCGACGTTGATGTGGTCCTCTGAACTCTCGTGACTGAAAGCGAAGCTTTGGCTGAAATAGGTCTACACCCAGCTGTATTATAGCTGTGCCCAGGTCACGGGGCCAGGGGCAGGATACACCCTGCTGATTTAAGCTTGCCCACTCACGGCCTGGGCAGGTCAACACCTCTGTTTCTAGCGTGCCAGCTCCGGGCCCATGGGCAGGTCTACACCCTCGATTCTAGCTGGACCAGCTCAGGGCCATGGGAGAGTTTCCACCTGTTTCCCAAGGAGGCTTCCCAGTGAAAAAAAAGGTAAAAAAAAATCACGATGAATTTTAAAAACGAAGACACCCCCCCTTTTTCCGAGCCGCATCGTACTACATGTTCCTCTAGTTTAAAGGGTCTGAAACCCGTACCCGTAAACAGAAAGGAATCATCCCTTTTTCTTTTCTACTGGCACGATTTTCGCCGTAACTGTATCCGAAAACGGACAATGGAATGGCCCCTTAAGCCTACCACTGTTGGGCAGATATGGACACTATGGGCATACGGGACCCTTGCACTAGGACTTTGCCGGCGGTAAGTCATTTGTCTCCCAACATGAATCCCAGCCAAATTTTGATAGCATGAAGAAGTTGAATGCCCTTCCCACACAGGGAACATCACAGCATCAGAATAAGGAGGGACTTTCCGGTTGGAGAGAATTGAATCGAATGGTCTGCATGTCCCCATAGTCTGGAAAAGGTTGGAGAGAATTGATCTGAAGGTCTGCGTGTCACCATGGTCTGGAGTAGTGTTGGGGAAAACATTGAATCTGAATGGTCTGCGGTGTCAGCCATGGTCTGGATAGTGTTGAGTCATCCGACCGTGAGTCACTGTTGCAGGACAGTGTTAAAGCCAGTTTACCCACAGTCTCTTCAAGGGTTAAGCCAGTTTACCACAGTCTTCTCTGGGTTTCCTTGGATACCTAGTTTGTCCGCTCAGTCCTTTTGTCCCCCATGGCATCCTGATTTGTCCAACTCGCCCCATTGTTTCCCATAGCTTCCTGAAATGTTCGTCAGTTTCCTTTGTTTTCCACAGTTTCCCCTAGCTTCCTGATATGTTCGTCAGTTTCCTTTGTTTTTCCACAGTTTCCCATAGCTTCCTGATATGTTCGTCATTTCCTTTGTTTTCCACAGTCACCTGATTTGTCCTGCACGCCCCATTTGTTTCCTATAGCTTCCTGATATGTTCGTCAGTTTCCTTTGTTTTCCACAGTCACCTGATTTGTCCAGCACGTCCATTGTTTCCCATAGCTTCCTGAATGTTCGTCAGTTTCCTTTGTTTTCCACAGTCACCTGATTTGTCCTGCACGCCCCATTGTTTTTCCCCTAGCTTCCCGATATTTTTCGTCAGTTTCCTTTGTTTTCTACAGTCACCTGATTTGTCCTGCACGCCCCATTGTTTCCCATAGCTTCCTGATTGTTCGTCAGTTTCCTTTTTTTCCACAGTCACCCGATTTGTCCAAAATCGCCCCATTGTTTGCCAAGCTTCCTGATATGTTCGTCAAATTTCCTTTTTTTCCACAGTCACCTGATTTGTCTGCACGTCCCATTGTTTCCCATAGCTTCCTGATATGTTCGTCAGTTTCCTTGTTTTCCACAGTCACCTGTTTGTCCTGCACGTTCCATTGTTTCCCATTGCTTCCTGATATGTTCGTCAGTTTCCTTTGTTTTCCACAGTCACCTGATTTGTCCTGCACGTTCCATTGTTTCCCATAGCTTCCTGATATGTTCGTCAGTTTCCTTTGTTTTCCACAGTCACCTGATTTGTCCTGCACGTTCCATTGTTTCCCATAGCTTCCTGATATGTTCGTCAGTTTCCTTTGTTTTCCACAGTCACCTGATTTGTCCTGCACGCCCATTTGTTTCCCATAGCTTCCTGATATGTTCGTCAGTTTCATTGTTTTCCACAGTCACCGGGTTTGTCCACACGCCCATTTGTTTCCCGTAGCTTTTCATTTTTTCAAAATCAGCCCCATGTGTCTTCCATAACTTCCTGATTTATTCAGCCAATGCCATTCGTAACCCCACAGTCGCCTGATTTGTCAGTCAGCCCAATGTCATTGTCAGACATGGAAGTGGTGATGGTACCACGGTGCATTGTTGCGCTCCGCTTCCCGTGCTTTACATTGCCCATCCTGAATGTCTTCGCTCTGCTCTGGAATGTCTACCCTCCAAGGTACCCTGTAGAATGGTCCTGGACTGGGATGAATATTTCATCTTGCTCAGTTTGCAGAAAACTGCTGTAGGCGCTCGAAAACAAAATGGTGACGCATGTTCATGATACACAAAACATTTTACAAAACAGATTACACCAATGCTTACACATAAATCCACCCACATACACCTATCTCTGCATTCACGAATAAAAGCATGTATACACACTGACATAACGGGACATATTACATATGTGCAGAGATACCTACTTTTTATATGCACTTCCCCCACTACACCTACTGCTGAGAGAGGAGAGGAGTTTAAAGGCCACAGTGAACAGGAGTCAGAGTCTGAGGTTGTCACGGATCTGTTCCACGTCGGTGGGGTTTGGGAAAGAACTTTCTTTGCCGTCAGTCTCAGTTCTGCCATGAGGTATCCACATCAGACGTGAATCAGAGAAGTTCTGTCATGGGGTATCCTCATCAGACTTTGAAATCAGAGAAGCGGGGCTGGAGTTCAGATTGAGGGAGTTCAGTTACATGCTCTGGTGCAGAGCCAGTGGTGGCTGAACAGGTCAGAGCAGTGAACTAACAGATCGGAAACAGGCAACCTCGGGAGATAGTGAAGAAGGGGAGAAACGTGCTCAGACGTAAAAGCTGTTCAAATGAGTCGGGCAGGTTATTCTGCTTTTCGGCCAAGCGCTCTTTTTGGGGGTTTTTGTATCTACGGGTAGTTTTCTTTGCTCTGCCAGCGATATTCTGATCAGTGCTCCCATTGTCCTTCCCCTTTGAACGTGAAAAATCGGTTAAATGTTCTTCAAGCCTTTTTGCCTGTTGTGAATGTTTCTTTAACCTGGCCAGCTCGGGGGCCATAGAGGGCTAGGGCCAGCTAATCGAAGTTTGGGGGGTTTTTTTAATTTTGGGGTGTTTCCCTGTTTTTTTGGCCCCTCGGGATTAGCCCTTTCGTTCCCCCACCCCCAAAGCGTTCCATAGGTTCATTTTTCTGGAGTTTAATTACGTCGTCTGTGGTCTTATTCTAGCACCCCCCCCCCTTCACTGGGCCCTGTCTTCCTTTTGGAAAGGCCGGGTGTCCCGAGATGACTGCCAGGTGGAGGGTGTGGGTGGCCCGGGCCCAGTCCTTTTTGGAACGGCCGCGGGTGCCCCGGATGACTGTCCTGGGGAAAGGGAAAGTCGAGCAGGCCGGGCCATCTTGATTCGGCCATGCCCAGGTTACTTGTTGCTCAGCTGAAATATCTTGGAAATTAATACTAACTGACTCAGCGGAGCGCTCGTAGCAGGAACTAATCCCCCCCCCCCTTACCTAGTATTTAGGTTAGTAATAAGACCCAACATCTGGGGATGTGGCCAGCTGTACCTAGGGACAGGGGTGGGGGAGGCTGGGGAGAGGGATGTATGTTGTGTGTGGTGTGTGTGTTGTGTGTGTGTGTGTGTGTGTGTGTGTGTGTGTGTGTGTGTGTGTGTGTGTGTGTGTGTGTGTGTATGTTGCTCGCCGTAAACTTTAACATTTGCATTTTTCTCAGAAAATACAAGTTGCCTGCATGATCAAGCTTGGCTGAGCGATGAATATTGAGAGAACCTTTCAGCCATAGCAGAGCGATAAATATTGATAGAACCTTTCCAGCCACGGCAGAGCGATGAATATTGAGAGAACCTTTCCAGCCATGGCAGAGCGATGAATACTGATAGAACCTTTCCAGCCACGGCGAGCGATACATATTGATAGAACCTTTCCAGTCATGGCAGAGCGATAAATATTGATAGAACCTTTCCAGCCACGGCAGAGCGATAAATATTGATAGAACCTTTCCAGTCATGGCTGAGCGATAAATATTGATAGAACCTTTCCAGCCACGGCTGAGCGATGAATACTGATAGAACCTTTCCAGCCACGGCAGAGCGATAAATATTGATAGAACCTTTCCAGCCACGGCAGGAGCGATAAATATTGATAGAACCTTTCCAGCCACGGCAGAGGCGATAAATATTGAGAGAACCTTTCAGTCATGGCAGAGCGATAAATATTGATAGAACCTTTACAGTCATGGCAGAGCGATAAATATTGATAGAACCTTTCCAGCCACGGCGAGTGATAAATATTGATTGACCCTTTCCAGCCACGGCCAGAGCGATAAATATTGATGACCTTTCCAGCCACGGCAGAGCGATGAATATTGATAGAACCTTTCCAGCCACGGCAGAGCGATGAATATTGATAGAACCTTTCCAGCCACGGCAGAGCGATGAATATTGATAGACCTTTCCAGCACGGCAGAGCGATGAATATTGATAGAACCTTTCCAGCCATGCAGAGCGATAAATTTTGATAGAACCTTTCCAGCCACGGCAGAGCGATGAATATTGATAGAACCTTTCCAGCCATGGCAGAGCGATAAATATTGATAGAACCTTTCCAGCCATGGCAGAGCGATAATATTGATAGAACCTTTCCAGCCACGGCAGAGCGATAAATATTGATAGAACCTTTCCAGCCATGGCAGAACGATAAATATAATTGGACCTTTCAGCAATGGCAGAGCGATAAATATTGATAGAACCTTTCCAGCCATGGCAGAACGATAAATACTAATTGGACCTTTCCAGCCATGGCAGAGCGATAAAATACTATGGACCTTTCCAGCCATGGCAGAGCGATAAATACTAATTGGACCTTTCCAGCCAGGCGAAACGATA